>VWZX01000485.1:713337-1111993 GCA_013399015.1 Galbula dea
CCCGGTTCGTGGGTCCCGCCGAGGCGAGAGATCCTGGCCCGCCTTCGTCTCCCAGACAGAGGTAAGCGGAGCCCCGCGCTGCAGCCTCGCCGCTCGTTTTCTTCCCGCGCCTGCTCCCTACTTCTGGCGGTCCCCAGCAAGCCGCCAGCGGGGAAACACTTTACTTTAGGGTTTGCCTCGCCTACCGATGCCCGAGGCCGCTCCCCCCACAACTCTTCCCCCCCCCCCAACCCCCCATCCCCCCGGGGCCCCCCCCCCCCCAGAGNGTGTGGGGGGGTGGCCCTGGGAAGAGGAATAAATTATCCTTTGTCGGCTGTGGAGTGAGAACAACTTTTTGGTTTTTTTTTAATTTCTATTTATTTTCACATGTAGAAATCTGGGGCCATCTGGAGACAGAAAACAGAGTGTGTCATGAGCTGTGTCTGGCTCTAAAAATAACATCTTGTTGTTAGTCTGCTCTAGCCCTGCTGGGGGGTTTGAACGTGGTTTGTCAGAAAGTAAAGAGCTCTGCTGGCGCTCAGGTGTGTTTTTCTTTGCATAGAAATGCCTCTGTGCGCGACGGAAGGAGTCCTGCAGAACAAATGTGCTGCTGTTTGCTTCCTCAGACGCTCCGGCTCCCTCCTTTTGTTGCTCGCCACGAAAAGAGGTGCCATTTCGCATCATTCTGCAGAAATTGTTTGAATTAATGCAAGTGTGAATCCTTACCGTTTGAAGGAGGGTATTAGCATATCAAAGGTTTCTTAGCTCTGGCTCAATTGAGAAAACTTCAGCTTGTCTTCCATTTGCTTCCAAGCAGAGGCCCAAAGGGCAGTGGGAATTGTAAAGGGGAAAAATGGGGAGGTGGATTTCGCTTATGTTTCTGAACTTTTGCTGTTTTGCAATTATGTGAGTGAAAAACAAGGTCCTTTCGCTGCAGAGCCCTTGCGAATGGTTGGACAATTACACTCTATTGATTAGTGGTTTGTTCTGAGGAAAAAAGTGACCTTTTATGACAGGCTCTGTTGCATGGTTTCTGATGTCTTCTCTCTGTTAGGGGTATTTAAAAAGCCCCTTCTGCCGCACTTACGTTCTGGGTATGGCCTACACGTTACTGCCTGCGAGGACTGAATGGGGAAGACTTTCTAATTACTTGAGAAAACAAATGAGATCTTCTAATAAAAGACCTCTCGATTCCAGACCTTTGAAACAAATGTGCTTCCCTCCTTAACGAGTGGGTAGGCTGGAAAAATATATATTTTTATGGAGAGTTTTAAAAGAAGTTTTGGTCACCACTGGTCCATATGCTTCCATTTCCTTTTTCTTCTAGAAAAAGTGAAAATGAGTAATTCTTGCAATCTCATCTAATCAGTACTGTGTTTACTAAGATAACTTTATTTGCGGTTACTATTACCCTGTAATAAATAAATTGAAACCAAGTATGGCAGGAGTGGTGTTTCAGTGGCTGTATTTATCACATTGTAAATTGTTTTACATGACTACATATTTGCAGGGTTTTTTTCTTCTTTTGTTAGTGTTTCTTTGAGTCTTAAAGGGGATGTGGTGCGGCCTACTCTAGTATTTTCATTGCAAGTCAGTATTTGTAATCTAGCAACCCAAAAGCCAAGCAAAATCCAGTTATTTGTCAATAAGTTGGGAACTTTTGCAGAGACCAGATGTTTCTTGGGGACTCTGTTCGGGTTTATACCTCTGGCAAAAAAGAACTTCCTATGCCTTCCTTCCCTATTTCTTTCTTCCAGACTTTTTCCTTGAGTGATATGGATATTAAAACATTAAAGTAGGGTTTTTTAAAAAGGTGGTTTCAGTGCTTGGTATGTTGCATTTGATCTGTTTAGGGTTTTTTGTTTGTTTGTTTGTTTTCTTTAAGCTCTCCATTGGGGGGCAGGAGGGGGGAGAATGTGTGTGTCTCCTTTTAAGCCATGAAAGTGATGTGCTTTTAGAGCAGGATGTCTTCACTCACGCTTCAATTTCCTTTCATTTAAGGAAGGAACTGGGTATATATGGTATGTCTTAGTGAAAACCCTGCAGTTAATTAATCTTTGTAATTCTTAAATGGGCATCACCATTTGGGCATTTTCTAAATAGATGTGTTTAGTGGTCCTAGAATTGTGTGTCATTACTTTCAGGGAATTTTCAGTAGTTTATTTACCTAATGTCTTCAGCTGTCTGAAATAGTACCTTTTGGTGGTGTAAAAGGAACATATTGACGTAATTGCCATTATCACACTTAAGTTGCTGTTAACTAGTCTGCTTTGAATGCCGAGTGCTACAAACAAAGCGCATTATCCTTTCAGCTATTAGGGATAATCTGAAAATTGTCTTGAAAATGTTGGACTTCTGTTTATATGATGGCAACTCCAAATTCGACAGATCTCTGAAGGTTAAAAAAAAACATAGTGGAAAGATGATTTTCAACATTCATATGGCAAAATTGGACCACTTAGAGAAAAATTAATGTGCTGCTGCAGCACTTCAGCTGCCATTTTCAATCATTGTGGGTTACTATGTGTTGGCAACAGTGGAAAAGCATAGACGTTCAGATAGCTCAGGGAGCTGGTAGTTGGAGGAGTCAGGATATTGAATCATGTGGGGTAGAACAAACCAATTACTTCAGGTTTTGACTTGAGTATTTCCAGTAAACATTTTTTTTCTGGCTTTTGGCTCCCCTGCTCATTAATAGACCAACATCAAAGCAGGCAACCAAACTTCCAAATGTTATAAAAACTAATGTAAAGATACAGATCTCACATGTAGTCTTGCAAGTCTTAATTTAAGACAAGCAGTTGGAGTTTTTATTGCTGCAATTTTCACAATCAGCAGATACATTAACACCAGGCTTCTGGGTGTTTCCCTTCTTAAAATGAGCAAGAGGAGAGCTTTAAAAAAACCCAAAGTTTGCTTGGTTAGTTCTTATTTGGTCACTTCAGAAGCTTTCTCAATGTTTTATTTATCTCTTATTTCTTTTAATGTGTAAAATCAGGAAAGGGGGTTACCCAGGAACTCTCGTCTCTACTAAGGAAGCATCTTAGTAAAATTTAAATAAGCCAGGTAGTATAGTCCTAGGTATTTGTCGTCTTTATGGTTAATAATATGTAATAATACTATTTTTATTTTTGAAATTGAATTATGTAGACATGAAATTTTTATTAATATATATATATAAAATGGAAGTAGTTATGATGAGGAAAAAATGCTATAGACTTGAATGGCACCATTTAGAAAAGGTCCATAATTTTCACTTCAGGGTATTGGAAAGAGAAGTCTGTAGTTGGGCAAAATATTTATCAAAGTTGTATTTGCAAAACATGTCTATATAGTGTATCATGAATTCATACAAATAATAATACCTATCCAATACAAATACTTGTTTAATGTTTAGAGGGGGCAGAAACATAATTACTGAAATTTGGTCTAAAATGTTTACGTATTTCCAAGCTCATCCTGTGTCCGCCTAAGATGTTGACATACACGTAAGAAAATGCTATTAACTTGTAGTACAGGCCTTGCTGAGGAGAGCACCATGCCTAATAATGAAGAAGAAAAGCCTACCAATAACCATTTGGAGATATTTTGTATCAAAAAATGCTCCATGTCTCCTCTGCATTTCCACTGAGGAATATAATATCTGTGAATGACTGATAATACAAGAAGTGGAAGTAAAGATTAATGATTTTACCTGGTGAACTGCAAGAGAAGTTAAACTTTGTCTGGTGTATAATTGAAATCATATTCGTGGATAGACAGGCAAGCAGTCAGTTATAAAGCAATATAGTTCAGAGCACAGGCTAGTGAAACTTGCAGGCAGACATGTTACTTGGAGGTGCCACATTAAACACTCTTTCGAAGGTTTTTTTTTTTAGGATTGATGTTTGTGATGTACAAAAGTGATTTGAAATAGCAAGAAATTCACCTTTTTAAGTGTTTATGTGCACCCTTTAAAAGCTGTCTGTTATTTTTTTTAAGACCCTCAGTTTGAAACTAGCAAAAGATTTAAACCATCATGGTTGTAACTGGATGTCAAGAAAACTGGAAAAACAAAAAAAGCTATTTTTAGGCCATTCTCAATACTCTTTAGCAGTTGTGTTTAATATTTAAATAGTTTTAAAAGATAGCTGCATTTTGTTTCCAACAGTTCTTAAAATAAAAGTAGTAGGTAGCTCTGCTGGAATATTGGTAACTTACGATTTAATGTGAGTATATGCCTGCTTTAGAAAATACTTCCAGTATTTTTTAACAGCTATGATTCTTTTTAATATTCTTCATTTAAAAGGTGCAAGGGGTAGGCTTAAAGCCCTTTTCAGTAGATAATTTTCTTGTAGTTCACCTTTTTTTCAACATGTCATGTATCAAGTATGTTTCTATAGCATGGACTGTGAAGATTGTGTCACTTAGTATAAGCAATTTAGTTACAGAAATACACTTGCTTAAGGAATGGTAAGGTCTTGCAGCATTCTCCAGATACAAACTGACAGTTAACCAGAAATTGATTAGTTAGTGGGGAGGAAAAAAAAAAGTGCCTTCAAATTTGGAATTGTAGCATGTTCTGGTTATGGATTGTTATATTAAATGGATAGAAGAATATGTGATCTGCATATGTCATGATTTCTTTCTTTTTGATTTTCATAAGGTACTGTAATGATTCAACTTACTCTAGTCTGCTGTTTACCCAAGTTATTTAAAAAGGAGTACTAATAAACAGTGCAGCCTGACTGAAGCAAGCACAGTGCTTAACACCTGCAGGTAGAGTGCAGTCTCCAACAAGATGCTATTGATTGTTATCCTGCGACAAAGCAAACTTAAATACAGTTGCTTAATTACAGCAAAAATTTGGTTTTATGAGTAAGGTGCTTCATGTTTGGGGGAACATTTTGTGTGTTTTTTGCTAAGTAAAATCCCATCACACTTGTATAAATTCATCCAATTATCAGAGCATCTAAGAGGAGGGAAAAAAAAAATCAATTTACCCTGAAAAGCACCAGAAATAAGATTACCTTGGCTAGTAGGAACTTGCCAGCATTGTCTAAATTGCTTAATATTATCAAACGTTGCCATTTTTCATGTTCAGTAAGGAGGATATTGACTGTTCTGTATGTCCAGTTCTGCTATTTGGCTGTTTCTTTATGAGGTATAAGCATGTCTTATTTTTATTCCTACAATAGCAGTTACATATAAATCGGAGGATCTAACAATAACTTTATAAAATAGATGGAATAATACCATTCACTGAAGAAATAGTATTTACTTGAGATAAGTGATCACAGCTAGTTTTTTCTCCTGTCTAGCTTCTTGTTCTTGTAACAGACAAATGTAAATACCTTTGCAGACATTTCGGAGTGAAAGGCAAGAGATAAAATGTAATTACTTTTCAGGGTGGCCCTGACGATGCCCGAGCTCTTTTCTGTAATACAAAAAAAATAAATCTCTGCTCATCGTCTTAGAATATGAAGGTCATTGTTACTTCTGAATATAAAAATATTTTCTGATTTTTAATGTTAACCTCAGTATTTATCTTTAGCTCTTCTGTGTAAGTTGGAGTCCTTATAGCCATAAATTCTAGTTGTTGTTATCCAACTGAGCATTTAACAGGGCACCTAATGGACTCTACTCCTGTATTTTTCTTGAATGTGTAACATCTTGCTTCATTCAGTACCAAAACTAACTTTGCTACAAGGACAGGCAACACGACAAGTTAGAATCAATGGACCATTTGTAGGTCACAAAGTCAGTTTACTGGAATTTCAGAGGAAACTGGTTGAAAAGAGAGGACAAATGTCACTTTCAATAGAGATGTTTAAATCAGACTTCTGCCTTAGGGTAAAATTTAGGTCTGTTGTAGCCTAGATGTAATGTCTCCCTCTACAGAGCATAGCATTAATCATGGCTTGACAAGTAATCATGAGCTGAGAAAAATAAGGCTTGTCTTGGTTGTGCGGTTGGTTGTGTATGGTATGGTGTTTTTTGTTTGTTTGGGTTTTCTGTTTCCTTATCTTAATCTCTTAGGAACACATTATAAACAATAACATTTATACAAAAAAGAAAGATTTAAGTATCAATGTCTGTATTTCAGTAGTGAATGTAACTACCTTCAGAGAAAATCTAGTTAGAGATAATAAGAAGCTACTTGGGTTTCTTACATAGGTGGAATATTAAGATTATTTTCCTTTTAACATAATGCAGTTTTTTGTTACAAGAGGTTTGTCTTATGCCATTTCACTTACTAACATGGTAGAGTCTAGGTCTGCATGTTTTGTCCCTTGGTATACTAAATAGCTCTGAAATTACCGCCTTTTCCAGTGTTTCACAATGTCTTTACTACGCAGGAAAGATACTATTGCTCAAGCAACAATATAGGGAAAAAGTGGAACAGTTTTTAAAATGTAATGCAGATTGACTTGGTGCTGATCAGTTTATGTGAGGGGGTTTTTTTGTTTGTTTGTTTGGTTGTTTTTTTTACTTTGTTTATATTTTAATGATGTGCTACTTGGCCACAATGAGCTACAGAAGCTTGAACAAAGTAACAAGAATGAAGACTGCTATTTAAGATCCTGAATTCTGGTACTGTAGAAATAAATGTTTACCATATTCTTAACATAGGGATGTCTTGATGCATAATTAAGTGTTTGGAGTGTTCATACCTTTTATAGTAAATAGGATTGGTAAAGAAGGAAATTTTCATATTTCTTGGTCTTCTTTGCTGCTTTCTGTGGTGGGGACAGTGTAGGGAGCAGCTGAGCACTCAACATTACCTGCTGCTGGAGAGGTGTATCCCCTTAATGTACAGTTAGATTTGTATCTGCAACTGTTGAAAAAATAGGTAATATCATCAAAGCAGTAGCAAAACTATTTATCACTGAAGAATTGTGCTTTAAAAATTAGGCTACTTTTGTTTATTTAGTTGCTGCTGGACTTAATAAAATCCCAGATCTCTCATTTAGGGTAGGCTGCTGCTTTCCTTTGTGTGCGCTGTTGGTATTTTCCTATCAGTCAACACCTCAAACCGATTATTGCTCTGAATCTAGATGACAGAATAATCTAACACCGATTACTGTTAAAATTTTTTTCTGGCAGCTGAGGAGAGGATGACTGACCTTGTTTCTGACTGTTGTGCTTACTTTGCTGTTGATGGGCTCTGGTGTAAATAGAGAGTGACCCTTACTCTGGAATTAGTACTGCAGTGGTGGAGAGATATCCTATGCCAGAAAGAGACTTTAGTTCACCTTTCCATCTATTCTGTTACAGTATCACATTTGTTATAACGGCATAGCAGTCTACACTGGTGTGAACAGTGTTCAGAAACAATTCCCTCGCAGTAGGCTGTGTTGCTTCTAAATAAAGTGACATTTTAAGAAAAGATTCCCAAGAACAAGTTCTGCTATTGACTGCATTTATCTGGCAAATTCCCAATGCCTGTGTTGATGGTAGGCAGAATTCTTTTTATCTCACCCAGGCATCCTTTTATTCATTCTTCTAAGCTTATTTTAGGTTTTTCCTACATGAAGTGACCGATTTGGAAAACTTTGCTTTCCCAGAATGAATGATGATTGCATTTTCTGTTTGAACAAAGTGAGTGTTCTCCAGCAGACCAATTCATAACTACTTTGCTAGTAAATTTTTCATTTAAATATTGAAGGGCAGTGTCTCTTGCAGCTTTGATTTACTTCAGCCTAATAGGTATTTCTTTAAACGCAGACTGTCGGGAGGTGAAGCTGATTCTTGTGTAAATCAGTATAAAATGCTTAAAGGGGACAGAAGATGCCTCTCTCTGCAGCTGAGGTGTATCCCTGGCTGAGCTTCTGTGCCAGAAATATGGGCTGCAGCTGGGAGTTGTTTTGGAGAGGGAGGGGAGTTGCAGGCTGACATAATTTGGAAGTGAGAAGAAATCCTTTTGCCCTTCAGGCAATATTCTCACCCGGTGATTGAATAGAGCATCATCTCTCCAAGATGTTAGAGGTTTTTTTCTTCCGCTTTCCTCCCTCGTTCTTTCCTTCATTTGAAGAGGTGTATCTGATAATAACCAGTTATTGACCCAACTGTTAGAGATATTCCAGCAGCAAGAGGTGCTTTGTATGCAGCAATCTCATAATTTTGAAGTGAACACCCCAAATTTGTCCTTCATTTGTCCCATGTAATGGCTATGGCCATACTGGAATATCATGAGTCTTTTTCCAAGTTTTTGGTTTTTGTTTTTTTTTTTTTTTTAAGCTGACATTGAAACCTTGAAAGGATATATTTTTTTGGAGTGAAAATTAAAGTCACACAGGGTATATATGACTTTATGCCCTGGCCATATGCTTTTATTTTATGAGTATTCTTCATGAGTCTAATGGTACCACTTACAGAAATAAAGAAAGTGGGATTTTAACTGGAAAGCTCATGGTATTACAGCAAACAAACTTAAGGCATTTTAAGGTAAGGATAATATATTTTGGAAGAAAGGCACTTTACCACCAGTTGGATGTAAACTGTTGTTACTTCATAATTTCATGTAAATTGAGACTTTTTAATTTTAAAGATAACATTCAGTTCAATTGCTTGTTAAACTTTAGTGCAGTGAATGTGTAATTGCTTCTGAAAGTGGCATTGGGTTTTATCTCCCAGCAGTAAATAGGATGAGGGATGGTGCTGTTTGTTTGGGTTTGAGTTAGGGAGATACATCAGATAGGATGAATTTGTTTTCTTGTTTGAGGTGGTCTTTCATTTCTGTTTGGTTCTGGGTCTTTTTTTTTTTTTCCCCCCCACTTTTTTTTTTCCCCTTTCTTTTTATTTTTTTCTCTCCTTCCACCCCCTCCCCCAAGCATATAAGTGACTTCAAATTAGAGATCTGTGTATTTTGATATAGGAAAGACTAAAGCTGAATGTTTACATTTTCTGAGGGGACAAGAAGAGACACAAAGCTAGGGGGGAAAAGAGAGTGTTTTCTGTGTGAACTCCTTATATTAGATAACATTGGAGAAAGGTTTCTGAGGGAGTTTCTTTAAAATGATGACTGGTTTTTTGGGTTCCTGTGCTGGCTGTTACCCACATTTTTCACATATTTTTTGCTCATTCTTCTTATTACCTGCAGAGGGAGCTTGTATATGAGATAATCAGAGTAATCAAGGCATTCACGGCTGAATTGTTTCCAGTAAGTACGGTTTCGTTTCACAGTGCCTTCTGTGTTACACAGAGCAGAAAAACTCTGAAAGATAGCTTTTTAAAAAGGCTATCCCTGAGTAACAGTAAATAACAGGGAAAAAAATTAAAAGTCAGTAAGCAAAAGCTGACTTTAGAAATACTTCATATTTCAAAGAAGTGCCTTTTTATTGAGAGTTTTTAAAGGACCTAAGGAAAACAATGCTTGCCTGTTGAGGTGCAGGAGGATAGTTTTGGTACTCTGTATGATGGAAAGCAGATTTTTGTTGCATAAACTGTCTTCTCTGATTCTAAAAATGTCATGTCAGCACAAGAAAGACAACACAGTACTTTGAGGTCTTCAGTATGTCTCGTACAGTGTAGTGTGCTGGCCAAAAAGCAATAGGTAAGTCTTTCTATTTATGCAGGCAGTGTTATGAATCATAGTCAAGGTGATTGCAGATGAAAGACTTAATTGTTAATTTTGCTTTTTCTCTATTATAAAGTATGAAAATGTGAATCAGTATCATCCAAATATAGTTAATGAATTCATAGAGTCAGACTGAAGCAGGCTAATGATGGTTAGGATTGCTGTCTTAGGCTGTAGAAAAATATTGACAACAATGAGCAAGGAATAGCATCAGCTAAATTTATATAATATAGCACAATGAAAGAAATGATCTGGTGTATTACAGGTTTTATAATCTGTATTATTTTCTGGAGGGTGAAAGTGTATGATCCTTCAAAAAGTTAAGACATCAGAGAAGAAAATAATTCATTTATAATATAGTTTTGCTTGCTGAGCAAGAAGCATAATAGAAGGTACTTAGATGAATTCTGCACTATTTATGTCTGGAAAAATGGTGGCAATCATTTTACTTTAAAATATTTCAATAAATTTAAAGATGATTTGCTATGGTGGTGTTAGGAAGTAAAGCAGTATGCATGCACATTCCATAAAACAGCAACATCTCTCTGTAACATCCTCTTCTATAGTAGATCTGCCACATAAATTGGTTTGAGGCTTGACTTTCTTTTTTCTTGGGTTTCTTTTTTGTTTGGTTTTTGTGTTTTGT
This sequence comes from Galbula dea, assembly GCA_013399015.1. NCBI lineage: Eukaryota > Metazoa > Chordata > Aves > Piciformes > Galbulidae > Galbula > Galbula dea. Next base: position 723,522 of record VWZX01000485.1, read on the forward strand.
TTTTTTCTTTGATAGTTTAAACTAACGGAACTTTAAACTTAACATATGTTCAGCCTAATATAGTCTTAGGGTTTTAGTTTGGATTCTCTTTTAAACACCAGGAAAGATTTTACCGTATCTAAAAGAACAGCAACTTGGTGTCGATTTATTATTTATACTGGCTAATCCTTGCTAATGTGAAAAGTCAGCTTGTTATTGTAACACCAAATGGCCCTGTAAGTAGGGAAACAGTTAAGTAGATCTCCTGTAATAGGTTGTTGTCTAATAAAGAGATTTATGGTATTGGCAAGGGCTATTGTATAGGTATTACCCTCTCACAGCATGATCATGTATTATCTTAACAACTCAGTGCCACATTTATGTTGAGCATTTTCATAACAGGGTAAGAATATTAGCTACAGCAATTACACTCCAATGGGATTATAATGGTAAGATTTACAGAAAATACATAAATGATGTCTTTTGTAGAGATTTTGATAGGTGGTAGGAGTTGAAAAGTTGCATCATTCTTTTTGCATGGGAAAAGACTGATGTATTAGTCATGATGAAGAAAGAGAGGGCTCTTAATCTTGTTGAGGAATTATGGGGAGGCAGTGGATATAATCTTTCTTTACATGGTGTGTCTTTTCTTTGTTGGCGAGGTAGGTATGTTTCAGAAATTCCATTCAGTGGAAAATCAGGACATGTATATAACTTTAATTCTGTTGTGAGGGTAAGACAGCTGGGATTAAGATGTATTTTTTTAACAACCTTGTATCTTGAAGGTAGGACGATGGTAATTTACTTGTTGGAAGAGCCTCCTTGAATAAAAACATGTTACTTTGTTTTAGCTGTAGTGTAACACACATTTTCTGTCTCGTTAGCACCAGGTTTTTATGGTGGTAAGTAACTTGGATACTTTTTAAAATTACTGTAAGCAACAAAAGTGACAATAATGTCATACTTGTATAGTTTCTTGTGACATTCAAGCTGTTCCTTAATTCTTCAATTTTTCCATCTGTTTTTTTAAAAAAACAAAAACGTGAGACACTAATACTCACTCACTTGGCAGAAGCAATGTACCAGTCACATTTAATAAAACTAATTATGTTTTATCAATAAAAAACGCTTTATGGGAACTGATAGAACAAAATACATTAGGTTACATTGTCATTTGTGAATAATTACATTGCCGTTCAGACTGTCATTCTATTCAAAGTGTGATGAAATAGCCACACATTTTAAGATGCAATTGAGTAAATACTAGAATAATGAGTGTTCAAACAAAATATTTTTCTTTTCCCAATTTACTGTAACAAAATTATGATTTGGTCATTCCAAATTCAGAAAATTTGTGGATGGAAATTCTTACTGTTACTAATTCTTACTGATACATATTCCAGGTATTGTACACATGCGTGGATAGTATTAGTTAGTAAGACACGACATTCGCGTAGAAAGATCTTGTACCCATCTGCTTTAAATTGTTATTAATTATCAGAAGCCAGAGGAAAGATGCACCTGTTTTTGGTTTGGTTTTTCTTTTTTTATATGAAATACTTCACTTCTTAAAATTTGCTAATAGAAGGTAACGTTGCACACAGATTTAAATCTTTTCCTGAGGGACTACTGGAAAATAACCGGAGCCTCAAAACCGCATTAAACAATGAGTATCTGAAATTTTATCATGTTATAATTGTGATAGCAATGAGTGATTTCATCTGTCATCAATAACTCATACATCTAGTATTTGCACAACTAGAGCAAAATTCTGGTGCTTTGTCTTTACTTTTGTGTTCAGAACAAGAATTATGACCTAAAGAATAACATTTTCTATTTTAGAAAAACTCCTGCAGGTTCTTAGATTGGCTTCACATTTCATTCATTTTGGACTGTGGAAACCGATTGTATCTTTTGTCTGGAAGTAAAAAGAAAACATAAAAGGATGAATGTTACCCCTGATGAATGTGGAGCTCCAACCGATTTAAGACCGTGAACTGTGACTACATTGTTGAGGGCAGTGCTTGGCTTGTAAACCCTAACTTAAGATGAAGCCAGTGCTTAGAATAAAAGGGTGAATAATGTATAAAAATTCAATGGGAGTTAAAGCATTTTTATCAATGATTTAAAATATTAGAATTATTTATAATTTGTTTCAAAAGCATTAAAAATAAGTGACAGTTGATTTGTTTTACACATACTTATACTTCAGAAACTTTTCTCATGTTTTAGAAGAAATTGTCTGTTTGAAATAGGCAAGTTTATGCAGAAATACTATCAAATTGTTAGCCTTATGTGCTCTCCTGAAACATTTACAAAATACATATATATAACTGTAAGATAAAGATTAACCATTTTTCTTTTTGTACAAATGCTGTAACAAGTGGTTTCTTAAAATTAGTATTCTTCTGTTTGCAAGACAATAAATCAAAGCACAAATCCACACTATAGGCATTTTACTTATAGTGTGCATTAAAAATGAAGCCACACTAAGTCATACTTAACTGCCCACAGACAACTAACCAAGAAGAAGGGATGCCTGCTTCCCTCCCCATCTTTTTTATTATTATTTATATCTCTCTGTCTGTTTGCAGCAGCAGTGCTGTTATGACTAATAAAGCTTTCGTATTTGGCAAATGGGACACAAGTAATCAGCAGTTCTTGGCTCAAGACTGAAAATCTGCCAAACAGAGCACATAAAAAAAAAAACATTTCAAGTATACCTTGAGTGAATGAAATTCTTCTTTATAATTCTGTCACCTGTACAGAATTCATATATCTTTACTACATCTTCACTTCTAATGATACTATTTCTGCTTATAGTGATCAGCAGTGTTTGGACAGTCGTATTATTACAAAGTCCTGTTTTCAGCCTGATTCACAACCTATAGTCCCTTAGACTATTTTTGGAAAATATAATAATATAGTGACTTGCAGTGAAAACAACATGTTTCCATTACCTAATTAATGGCCAGTTTAAAAGTTTGGTTTATTTTAATTATTTTTAGCTGAATTTTGTAAACAATCAATTTCTTACTTTTGTAAGAAATCACTCAATATATTAAACAATTTAAACCAGTTCTTTTTGTTCAATATAGTTTTATATATTAAAAAAAAAAAGTTACTGAAGTTTTACATGTAAATTGAAGGAGAGTCAAACAAATGAAAAATTTTTAGTAGGTCTGCTGTAAGATAGCCAGTAAGTTATTTCTGTTTATATTTTAAATAGATACATAATAACCAACACACCAAGTAAAGCGGCAACATTAGCAGATTATTAAAACTAATCAGTAAGGATTTATGAAAAATACATGGGGTGGTGGGAAAATGTGTTGGTACTTGAGTGCTGTCGTTAAGCAGTTTGTACAACTGTGTTCATAACTTCCACACAGTTGAGAGATATGATAAATGGCTCCTAAATCACTTAATTACAGCCATTATTTAAGTTGTAAAGAAGTGAACAACTGTTGAGGTCTTGTACGTATAGGAAATATTAGCTGCTGCTAAACCAACTGAGCAAATATGCTCAGTGGAGTTTTATTATAACTCATGAATGGTATAAAGAAGTAGTTCCTGATACTGTGTTCTAAAATTCACTTGAGTCCATCTGACCATTGGACCAGTTGTGTTGTCACCGCAGTGTTAGCGGAAAACTGGGAATGCTGATGTATACAAGATTTTTCCATCAAAATTAAAACCGAGAAGCACCTTTTTTACTGTAGGCTTGTGATTTGGAGCTCTGTAGTGACATGGTCTGATACATAACTGTTGTCCTGCATGCAGTGGTAGGTTCTCTGTAATGGCTGCCACTCAGGTCTTGGAAAGTACTAGTCCTGTGCTACAGATCCAAATTCATGGATAGATTCTTTCTGTTGCTTCACAGTAAAACAGAAGTGCAATAAGACTATTTTAGTTATCATGAACTGGAGATAGTCTTATCAGTCCTTCGCCATATAAAGTTGCCTGTGATATAAAAGTGTGATTATTGTGAGACAAAAGAGGGGAGCATTGTGTGCACTGTCTGCAGATGAACATCCTCAGAAACCAGGTTTGTCCTTTTCCCGTTACTCACAGTCAAAAAGTCAAAATCTCCTTTTTAATGAAGACATTTCAAAGAACAGATGGGTTGAGAAAGATACTGTATTTCTTTAGATGCTCCTTCCTCTTAAACACGGAAGAAGCCTTAGGCTATAAATTAGTCTTTTACCCTGTGTAGTTGATCTCAGGCTGTGTAGTAGCAATGAAGAGTTGAAGTTTACAAAGAAAAAAAGAGTTGTAAATGGCTTGGTGGTTTCACTATTTTCAGTCTGTTATGTCCCCCTTATGTCCTTTTTATTGTCAATATTTTCCTTTCACCTAAAAACTATAGCAATTGGGAGGAAAAGTAACTTGAAAGAGTGCTATTATGCCAGAGACACATTTTCATGTAGGAACCTTTATAATGCCTTCATGTAAATGACATTCACTATGGAAACCGTAAGAGCACTTATGAGCAGAAAGGTTCATCCTGTGCTCCATGGGAAACACTGATTTGTTTATCATTCATCCCAGAAAGGGCACATGCATGTTCTGGGGCTGGGGGAGGCTTTGACCGTGGTCCCTATCCCAGGCTTCAGGTGAGTGGCATGGAGGCACTGGGAATCTTGCAGGAGTATCTTTACTAATGGCATATCTGGAGTCCTTATAGGTTTATGAACATGTAGAAAATGGAGGCACTTTGGAGGATAGTTGATGTTTTACCTTTTTAATTTTTGTGTACTAGGTTCTTTCCTTTTTTTTTTTTTTAATTTTGTTTAAATTTTTAAATGAATGTGTTCTCAGATGTGCTGCCTGACATTCAGTTTCACTGAATGCTTGCTTGTGGAGGGGAAACCTACAACAGAATAGCTTTTTAAGGTCAAAAATATCCTCGGAGTTGTGTTGACAAACCTTATTAAGCGGTGCAGCACAGTATATCACACAAAGTCCTCTAGCACGTACTTGGAGCAGCAGAGTACCCCTGTGCAGCAGCTTGGGTCACTGGTAATGCTCGTAGCTTTGTTGGCTGGATTCCAGAGTTGTAGTTCCTAGACTCCAAGTTTTTGATGTGGAACAGGAAAAGATGCAGATTTATTTAAAGGCTTCGTATTTGTAAACTTTATTGATGATTCCTGTAAAACTTTACATTATTAGGCAATATTTGTTACTATCTGTGCTGCATTCCTAAAAATTAATCATTTTGTTGAATAGTGTTTCCCAGTCAGCTTGAATTACTGAAGTTTTTGTCCTTAGTAGAATGGCACATAGCCTGTTCAACCCCGGTTTAATGAGTTCTATCCCAGTACATGCAGCAGAATAACAACACCAAAAAAATTCATAATTATGGCATATTGAATGGGGCTTGGAATGAAAAGTGAGAAATGGACTCTTTTGTAAGTCCAGGTTTTAAGAAATTGATGCTTTGTGAATGTTGAAGCAGTGACGTGCTATTTGGAACTTAGAGCTCTTAGTAGTCACTGCAAGATAAATAACTTCCTAGAGAGGAATGCAACATTTAGTATATTTAAACATTTGGAAACTTCTAGCTGAGTATATTTTGATTCTTAGCTATCTTAAAGTATTCTCAGAGACTTTTTATGAATATTTTTGAAAGTGAATAAAATAAGCTGAGCAACAGTAAATTAATGTCTGCTGGTGAATGTATGGTTGAGTACATGTATATCTGGATATTTATTAATATGATGTTTATTATAAAAGACAAAGAGTCTACTTTATCATGTGATAAATTTATGAGGCAGATCAGAAGTGATGCTTGTCCAGAGTCACGGATAAAGGTTGCTCCTAGCCAGGAAGAGCCGGGTATTCTTTGTTCTGTTTTCAGCCAGCTGGACTGTATGTGTGCATGTTCTAGTTAGTAAATAACACCGTGTAAAAGCTAAAAAGTTATATTTATTTAACTGTTGTAAAATAATACTGTAACAGAAAATTTGGGGTTTATTTTGGTGACTAGAAATCATTGGATTAAAACGCCTGGCTGTTGAAATCTTACACTCTGCTCGCTGCAAGCTCTTCTTGTGTTGTACAACATAGTAATCTTGGGTTAGATATTTTTATTTTTAGAAGGTCTATACAGATGCTATTTTTAGGTTAAAAATGTCAAATCACCTTTTGACTGAGTGATACTGTTTAAATAAAACTGAGTAACTTCTAGAGAGTACATTGATAACCAGGCAGTGTCGGGTGAAGTGTTCTGTCAGGCTGCCTCTGTCGCTCTTTATGTATTCAAGATGATGGGCCTTCAGATTGAGGTTTTTTCCTTTCCATTTTTGTCCATGTTATTCATTCTCCCATCTTTCTTTTTCTCTTCTTCCAGAAATAAAATCTTAGTTCGGCCCAATAGTGATCTCTGAATAGACTGGACATTTATTGCTGTCATAACCTCTTCTGAACTTGATTTTTAAACACAAAAATTGCCCAGAATGTGCAAGAGATGTATTGAAATTGCGTTCAGCTTTTAAAAATTATTATTGTTATTATGGTGCTGTGAAATAACAAGTAATTTATAGAACAGGATTACTTGCAGAACAGCAAATGTTTCTAAATTATGTGCAGGTAGGCACACAGACATGCATCTCCCTGCACGTGAGTGCTGGGCTCTCTTGTAACATTTCACGCCACTGTTATCTTTCTCTGTCTCCATGTTTATTACTGCTATGACTCATTCTTCAGACAGATTTGTGGCTTCTGATGTGGATCTCTGGCCTTTTCGTAAGGATTAAATAGCAAGTAGTTGCAGTTAGTGTAGCTTGCATTTGTGTCCTGGACAGTAGTAAGTCTTGTACATCGGTTTTTAAGTTGCAACTGACTCTCAATGCTGGCAGTTCACTTGAAGGAGATGAGATTATGCTCAGATATTTCAAACTAGCAAGTCCTTCACTTTTCTGTACTGTGCTGCATGTTTTCTGTTCCTGTTGACTTGCGTTCCTTCATTGTCTGTTTTATTCCTCTCCTTCAATTGGCTCTTTATTTTACAGGCTCCCTGACACATCCACCCAGTGCCTGCCTTCCCTGCTGCATCTTTCCTTAAGCCTTCCCTTTTCCATCTGCTTGCTTTCCTTCTACACTCTGCCCAAGGACTTTCCCGCTTCCACTGCACTTGAAACTAGCTGGGAGGATGCCATATTCTAGCTCTGCCTGCTCCCTTTGCTTCCCCTATCCCTCCCTCCACTTCTTTTCTTTTCTTTTTTTCTTCTGGTCTCATGGTGTGACTGTATGTGAGTAACTGGCAGTATGGGGGAGTCTACCTGATGATGATTTCATTGTCCATCTAATTAGTAATCTATTGCAGAAGTGCCTGCAATTCAGAAGGCTTGGTATTGTTTAAATTTAGTGTTTGAAATTTAAAATATTCAAGTACCTAGAGCACTGGGTAAATCAATGCAGCTTATTGAGCATGTGTATAACTTGCATGGCTTTGTGAGTGTGAAGGTTTTGCACAATACAGTATATCTTTAGACAATCTGAAATACTACAGTCTAGATTATATTTGGAGTTTTTCAGACTGCTGAATCAGAAGCTGGTAAAAATGTATGCGTTTCCTAAACAGGGACAACGTCTCTTAAATTTACCTTCTTTCTGTTGAGCTGTCAGCCACTGTCAGTAAAGTCTTAAAACTTTATTCATGAAAACAAGAGTTTTCTGAATTTCAAAGAAAATATTATTTTTGTTTAAAATACTTATCAGACCAAAAGGTTAGACTGTTATCAAAGCGTCTGTAAAAATATACTTTAGACCTCACTCTGTTCTTTGCTATCACAAGAAACGATGACTTGTAAATTGCCTTTCATAATAGTGAGTTTGATTTAAAGTATTAATAGAATCTAAATTTTTGTGTTCTTGCTGTGGGAACTGAAGATTTTAATTCAGTGAAATGCCAGAACAATTTTTTTGTCTCAGTTTGATGAGTGTTATGTGAGAATTCTGTCTTACTAAATTAGGGCAGACATATATATTACACTGTTTACAAACTGTTATTATTAAAACCTGCTAAATTTAATTTTTAATATTCAGTCATCTGTAAGCAAAAAAATTTGCATCATTTTTGTTTTAGTACTGTTGATTTCTTGTGTTAAAATAGATTAAATTGAAAATGTTAATCTGAGGAACTGTGAAAAGTTGTGACCTGGATTTGAAAGAGCCATGAGACTACTATAGCAGCAGTAAATCTTCAAGAACATGCAAGGCTAACACATGGCAGGGGATATGTCTGATGTGAGAATTAGAGTGTGGATGGAGGAATAGCCTGAAAACAGTCTCATGTACCAATACCATGTTTTTCTATTTTAAAAGAGAAAAAGGAAGAATTTGTCACTTTAATTTAAAACTGTGTTTCTATGGGTAGTGCACACTAACTAAAAAAAAATATTTTAAAATGCAATCTGAAATTCAAGCTGTGTTTAAGAAAGACTGCGCTGAGGCATCTGGGTACTTAATCCCTGTGGACTTCCTTCAGCGACAGTGATTCTCATCTTTGAAATATGTATGGGAATTGCAGGTACGGACTTCAGCCTAAAGAAACCATCAGTCTGAGGAAAAAGCAGATACTAAATGTACTACCGTTTGTTTTAGCCTTTTTCCTTCTGTCCTTAAATGACAGTGCCTGGCTTCAGCCCTAGTTCTGGGTATTTTAAAGCCCAATAGTATCAAAAGGTCCTGAGTGTTAGTTGTTAAGCACTGGCATTACTGGAATCTTCTGTTATCTTATTGCTTTTGTTTTCTTCATCTCTCTTATAACATGCCAAATAAGAACGTAGGCGATGTCAGGAGAATATGATAATAGTTATTTTTAAAGTAATGTTTTGACTTAAAAAAATAATGTTAAAACAATCATGTTTAAGCAATTCCTAATGGAAAAATCAGAGGAAACTAACTGCTGATTAAAAAAAAAGATTTAATATTTTCAACATACGTATTTGATCTAGTTTGCTGTTCTTTTGTATCTGAACACTTTTCATACAAATTTCTTTTTGCATAAATGAAAGAAATGAGCTTGCAGATACTGTCCCATATGTGTTCACAGAACAAAATTATCTTGGAGCATTATACAGAGGTATTGTGTTAAAATATGTTATTGCAAAGTTGACTATTGATTCTTTTTAGTTTCTAAAAAATACCAAGACTGTAGGGCTTATGAAGTAGGAATCTGAAATACTTCTCCATTTTTTGAAAAAGCATTTTAAAAACTGCTTTTCAATGAAATGGTAACACCAGCTAGAATATGACTGTTTTTTTCACTGCAGAGGAGGGGTGATTGGCAGGCTCTGGCATTCGTCTGTCCACGACTGAACTGCAGGACTTGAGTTGCTTTGGCAGGGCTGTGTGTAAAAGTGTGTGCTGTCTTTGCCAACAGTGTTCCTGGCTCAAGCTGATGTTACATGTCTCTTGACTCCAAAGCACAATTATCTGCCAAATTCTACCTAAAAATGTATGCTGGAGTTCCTAATTAAAACCCTTATTATTTATTTTATGCCTTGGAAAGGCACACATTCTTTTACAGTAGCTACTCTATTGGTAGAAATACAGATGAAAATTTTAAAAGCCCAAGATGGATTAAAAAGCAGTAACTTGTCTTAGGGAAGAAATTCTCTTGCAACTAGATAGCTTTGGCTTTTGCAAGTATTGAAATTGTGGGAATTTAACAGGTTGTTACCTGAAATACTTTTCATTAATACTTTGTTTTGTTTATTTCTCAATAATTCTGAAAATTGTTTTACTAAAAATGACAGTTTCAGTCAGTATATAATTTCATTGTTTTTTCCCTGCTATCTAGCAATATGGCTACCTTATTGTTTGTCCTGGTCCGATTAAAAGACTCAGAGGAGATTCAAGGGAAATCCCTAGAGCAAAATGAAGACATAAATGAGGTCAGATGCTGCTAACCGATCAAATTTTATTGTCACAATGGAGAGAGAAGCAATAGCAAAGGAGGATTGATGAGGAAGAGAAGGAAATTAATTGAGCAAGAGGGCAGCAAGGATAGTCACTACCGCCGGATCCGACAATGTCTCATTGGTCCATAGTAGTCTTCCTTTGGTGGTGGGTGCGCATGCGTGCACATGTGTATATGTTGTCCCACAGTCCTTTTGGTGGTGGGGGGGGCATCCCATAATATCCCTGAAGTGGGGTGATAGTCTTAGAGAGGCAAGTTCTCACCCCGGTACTTCTGTAAGAGGTATGCATGTAAGGGCCTTCGGGATGCTTCTCGATACTTCTGCCAAATGACCTTGTAACCTTGGTGGTGTCCTTGATGCATGTGGAACTGTTATGGCAGCTAACAGTTCTGCCCTGACCTGGAAAATGTCAACTGTGTTGGTGCTTTCTTCATTGCAACAGTTCTGCTTTCAGTTAAACATTATGCCAGCAAGCTTTGAGACATACTTTGAGACAGTTTGTTAAAAGTTGATGCCATAAGCTAAAGGTACTGGTTGGACAATAAAGGTATACTTTACACCAAACTAGTCTAGAAGCTTTTTCGGAAGACTGATAGCGACTGCTTTTATACATACTGCTATGTAAAATGCTTATTAATGTTAGCAGATGTTGCACTTTAATCCCCCAGAGTGATTGTTTGGTAGCAGCAGGAGATTTATTAAGCTTGAGTTGTGTGAAATTGTGTGTGCATAAGCTGCTATTTAGATTGTAAAAATGCCATTGAAAACTGTTAAAAAGTTCTAGCTGTAATTGGCAGAGAGGTATTAGCTGTTCTAAAAGAAGTATATGTGTACCGTTGGCCCTTGTGCTGTAACCTCTCAATCATTTATCTTCTTGTATTAATGTCACTGAATTATTAATTCATGAGCAGAGTTGGATAGGGTGAAGGCACTATTTAAATGTGTGGCACATGTATCCTTATCACTGGAGACATGAAAAGAGTCATTTTGTGTTATCTATAAAATAGAAAGGACATTTAAAATTTCATTTATGGTAATCTACTTCACTTCCCAGTAAAACATCTAGATTATTGCTACTATAATATAATGTTCTTATTAAAATTTTGTAATCTTTCCAGTCAGCTCACTTAAAAATATTGTAGATAGACAAATCTAGACTTACTTTTTTCTTTTAGTTGCACATACAGTTCGTGAACTGCAGCAGAACTGATGAAGAACAGGGTTTTTTATTAAAAATTCTCTTTAATTTCTAGAAAAAGAATACAAAATAAAAGGCATTAAGTATTTGTAATCGTGAAGGGCTGAATAAATTATTATTTAAAATCATAACATAACCTAATTAAAGAAAAATAACGATTTTTTTCCAAACTAGCAGTGTCATTGTCACACTGAGCTACCAAGACCTGTATTGTTTGAAATAAACTGTAAATGCGTGACACAGTTCTTGGTCTGCTTGATGAAACCACAGAATATCAGAGGTCATGTTGCTGCTAAAAATGTTAAAAATGTATTTGAAATTTCATCTGTGCTGTATGGATGATTTGAAATATTAAGATGTATGGGAGATAAAATGTTTTCAGTTGCTCCAAAGGAAAGTGTTCATTCTTTTGAATACTTTAGAAATAATAATTCTTCTTAAAATTTCTTCAAATGAAAGCAATTTAGGGACACTTTGTCCTCAAGTGCTTGCTATGGCTGGTGTGACAATGCTGGAGGAGACTGATACTCCATTTTGTGTAATAGTTAGAAGATAGCGCTTCGTGTTTCCCTTCTTACAGGGCATGGAAAAGGCCTTCACTGTTTCCACAGTGTATATGTCTGTGTGGGTGTATATATATATATGTATGTGTGTGTGTGTGTGTCTATATATATGTATATGTGTGTATATATATATATGTATATATATAAAAAATATACTTTTTCTGTTTCTCCCCTCACCCCCAAGCAAGAGAGAGTATGATGCTAGGGAGAAGGTCTTTGAACAGTGGTACATGCAAACAGAAGGAGCCTTTCTGTTAAATTATGATTTAGAGCTCTTCTTGCTCACAACTTCTCCAAGTGTAATTGTTACAGTTTCCCAACTTAGCCTTTCTACAAAAGGAATAAAAAAATGAACTGAAATAGGTGGGTTTTTTTCCTATTATACTTTTAATAAATAAGAAAGCTCACCATTCACCCCAGTTGAAGGAGTGGTACAGCTCTGACGAATGACAGGTAGTCATTCAGCTGCCTTGCAAGGTTAAGAATAGTCTCCTGAATGTTCATTGCTTATTGAATTGTGCAAGAAAATACTTTTAACAATATTTTTAACTATAGTTGTACCATTAGGTCAGTAGACAACTTGTACATCTTTACAGAGCCCATCATCCAGTAGCAGAAGTGAATTCTTTGTTTCATTGCAGAATCAGGCCCTTTCTGAATAGACACTGAATATTTATTTGCCATATTTATTGCATATGTTTTGCTTATCCTTGACAATGTGCAAGCAATAGTCATGCAGTTTGGTCGTATATTTGTGCATAGTGCAAGGAAGAGAGTGCTGTCTGTGCAGTACTGTCATATGGCTTCTCATCTTTGACTTATTTTCACCATGAGGGTGTGTATGAGAAAAGCCAATTACAAGGGAAGAAAAACAGAGGTGGTTGGTTTTTATTTCATGAGTTTTGAGTTTTCAGCCTTCCAAGTGCTGCTGGCACGTAAAATTAGGGAACCTGAAATATTCTGTCTTCTGTCAATGTGTGCTTCTTTTTTTGTACTTAATAAACATGAAATCCTCCAAAGAGTTATGTAAATTCAGTGAATTTTCTACCTGTAAGTCATACTTGCCTGGACAATCTCTTATGTGCTTAGAAAGTAGTTAGAAAACATTCTTAGTTGATTACTCTCACAAAGGTGATGTGTTTGAGGTCTCCATCATTTATTCCCTTCTGTTTTCAAAATTACAAATTTTGAGGATGGCTCCTAGGATGGTAACACACAGCATTTCTCAGGTTTCTCTGCAAGATGTAGTCCACTACCTTTTAATAACTAAATGGTTTGTGAATAGCTTGAATATACAGCTTTATGGAGTTGCTTGAAGAAGTTTGTTTGGTGGTGGTGGTTTTTAGTGGAGCTAAAATATGATCTCCTGAAGCACTCTGTGCTTCTGAGAAAAGAAAGAAAACTAGTAATAACTTAAGGGGTTACTTGAAAGAAGAAAAATGCTTAAATACAGCATATTTTAAAACACAAGTAAAAATAGACATTATGGAAATGGTCTTTCATAAAATGCATTATTGTGATTCTATGGTAAATTTTAACACTTGAGGATGTGATGGAAGAAAGAGTTATTGAAAAATACCTTTCTCCTGCTGTCTTTGTTTTTAGTCACAGGTTTTTCACATTTCTTTACATGCCTCTCTGATGTATTTTATCCTAGATTACATCATTGCTCCCAAGAAATTCCTTTAGGTAATATTGATAACCTAATATATCAGATTTTGGTCATTATTATTTCATTTAGTGGTCATACGTATAGACCAAGAGGGAGTCTGAATATTGATTCACTGAATGGTTAGTAACGATGATTTATGAGTCAAGGATTTAGCGCAGTGAGCCAAACACAGTAGAGATTACATCTTATGTGCCACCATTGATTTTGCTTCATATTTCACTGCACAGTGATTATGCCATGGTCTCACAGATGTTTACATTAGAACCATATTCCTCTCTAAACAAAAGATATGCCACAAATTACACCTTGTGCATTGTATATGCATGTGCCTTCTGCTTCTGATTTTTAAAAAAGGATAAATATTTTTCAGTTTCTCTTTGAAGAGTTGGACTTTTAAAGAGTTGGTATTTCTCTGGTAACATCAAGTTTCTGGTAGAATTAAAAAAAATTATCAAGTGTCATTGCTGCCCACACAAGCTTGTTCTTGAAACTTGAACTATCTCATTTATATTGAATACAGACCACATATAATGATCTTAAATACAACTGATAGAAAATGGGATGCTTTAAAATGGATGCTTCATGAATGTTTTTGATAATATTCCTTGGCATGTGCCTGGAAGTCTTCAGTGCAATGGTTTCCAGGGGATTGGTCCTACCAAACTGGGGTTTGTGCATGAGTTGCAGCTGCCAAGGCTGCAGCACAGCCATCCTTGACTATGTTTTGGTTGCAGTTCCAGTGTATTGTGGCTATACAGCCCCCATTAACCCAGTTATAGCATGACTAAAAGTACTCTAAATACATGGGTAAAAATGTGTTCCTGTTTGCTCTTGCATGTAACTTGGTTTTCTTTTGGAAGTTAGTAGCTCACGGGTGTTTTGTTGGTGGCTCTACAGTGGTCTAATGAGGTTGTCTGTCTTCAGTGTGTCAGCTGTGAAAGGTGTATCTGAACTCATTTCCTTGTTTAATCCCAGTGGTGAGCAGTCATAAAGCATATCAGATGCGTTGAAATCCTTGCAGTCAGCTAGAGAAATACCATGTTGCTGCACAGGTACAGACATGTCTGACCACAATCTCAGGACTTAGTTCTGTTTGTTTTGTTTTTCAGTCTACTTCCACTTCAAACAAGTTCTCGGCTGTGAAAAACACTGGATGGGAGGGGAAAAAAAAAGAAATCAGCTAAATGGCATAACAGCTTTGAGAAATACAGGCTTTTGCAAAGCCTTGTCAGGTCTGTCAACAAACAGTTTGCTGTCTTACAAGACTGCAGTGTCTTTGGCTGATGTTAGTCTAATGATTTTTTTTCTGAGGGAAAGAAAAGATATCTTCTGATATGACTAGATTATTTTGAGGATTTCTGTTCTGTGAGAAGTTTGAAAAGCCTTTGAATATTCTTCAGCTGTTAAGATTGCATCTTTTAGTTTGTCATATGGTTCTCAGTGTTTTTTATAGCTATTCATTATTTTCCTGTTTATTTTTGATGTTCATAAAATCTGTTCTATGTAGGTTTGAAAATGAGAGCTATTTGTTTTACAGTTTAATGAAGAGAATGGCAAACAGCCTTAGACTATGCCTCTGGTGTCCAAAGTGATCAGCATATTTAACATGCTCAGCATGACACTAAGATATTACAGCCGATAATGGTTGTAATTGACTTACAGCGTCCCTTTCCCTGCCCCTTCTTTGGATGCTGGGGATTTATCCTTGAGACCACAGGAAGATGTAGTGACACAGAAGGCAGAAGCGTTAAAAAGGTTTTACCTGCACTGGTTCAGTGGAGGGGGTCTGATGTACTGGCATGATGTCAATTCAAGTGAAATACAGGGAATTTCCGAGTATTGAGTGACCCTCCCCACCCTACCTTGATTCTGAGCATTTAGTTAAGGCACAAAGAGAAATTCAGACTTGGCAAAAGGAGTGTGCCTGGAACCAAAAAAAGCCATTCTTACTAGCACTAGCAAAGGTTTACTTTGCTAGCTTATTGAATGAAAACTCCCTGGAGTGTCCAGACTTTATCCTGTGTTAACAAGAAGGGGCAAAACTGACTTGCTGGGAATGGACTGCCATGTAATATGTCTGTGAAGCACCAGACTGAGGCCAAGCTGAACATGAGTGGTGAAGAGAAAGGAAAATCTTTGTCTTTTCCTCTCAAATCCTATTTATTTTCTCTGTGAATGATTGTGGTAGACCACTGAGCTGTTGTGGACCGTTAGACAGAATTGTGACGTTGCACTGTTAAAATAGTTTTAGTGCACTGTGTAGTGTCATGTCTTGCATAGGTAGATTTGATATTTTGAATGATCTGCCGCACTGATGAGCTGGGAACCCAGGCTGGTGTGGGATGTTGTCATTCCCAATTTAGGGTACATGTTTACTATGCATTATATTAATGATTCCTCAGACACAGATGTGTCGTTTCTGAGCCTAACACAGCTGAATACACTGAAGTAGTTTTTTTGTTTGTGGTTTCGGTTTTTTGCATGTTTGGGGTTTTTTTTAAGATTGGATGACTCTGGTCAAGTCTTGTTCTTACTGTATTATTCCCTTCCCTGATACTGTATTTCTTCCATGCAGCTTGGGAAGAGATGTTTTGGGTTAGATATCCATTGTTTAAGAGAATCAATAGGGAGTGTTGAATACAGAGAATAAGTCTTTGTTAACCAATTTTAGACAGAGCAGACTTAGCCTTTCTTTTCTTCTTGCAATATGCAACATGTTTAATTGGAACAAATCAGTTATTGATTGTTTACCATAGGTAGTAGAAGGATGCTAACTAAATCAGCATGGAATCTTGCTTGTCTCCAGGGGTTTTTGTAGGATCTTGTAACTTTGAAGATTTTCTACAATCTGGTACTCTACCACTAAGGCAAAGTTATTAATGTAAGTCAGTTTTTGAATAACTGTATTGAAGACTTAGGAATAACTCATGTTGAATGTATCTGAATATATGTTCAGTATTGAAAACTAGAGCTAGATCTCTTTGCAGATACAAAACCAGTTCTTGGATCATGAACAGTATTAATCTTATTCTAGTATTTTACTAATGTGGCGTAGACAGTTTTACTAATCACACTGCACTAATTAAATTCTTATGTTACAGATTATAGGAAGTTTAACATTTTTAAATTGAGAAAACCTCATGATGGTAACACATGTGGACACATGATTTCTCAAGAGACTAAGTAGTCTATTATATTGTATGAATATATATCTACTCACCCTTGCCTCCTCTTCCCCCTCCTTTCCTCTGCAGAGCATCTCAGATATATTACCAAATTACTTAGTTTCATAAAGTGGGTTATGAAAGGCAGTGGGGGTGCTGCATGTGTGGCAAGGTAGGTCATACAGGATTTATAAAATAGACTGCCTGGGACTTGCTAGTTCCTGGCACATACAGGCTGTGCAGCTGATGTTCCTTACCTTTCTCTGTCCCATCACCTGTAAAGCTAGTGTAAATTTTATTTCTGTAATAGGGATGTTAAAGCTTGACTGAGGTTGCAAGTGTTTTGCAGTGCTTCTTAGACGGTTTGGAAAATTAAGCACTGTATTGTAAAATATATCGACGTTAGTCTGAAAGACTTCCAGCTAGAGAAAAACATCTGTCCTAAGCTGGAAAGATCTGGGTGTTCTGCTTTGTCTTAATTGCCTGAAAAGCTGGATGGAACAGGTAGCTCTTGAGCATGATGCGTCAGTTGTTCGGAAGCTCTTAAAAGCCCCTTTTTTGCCTTTTGAAAATAAAACCTTGGGAAGGTTAAACAGAGTAAAGTGAGGATGCAGTTGTCCTTTAGAGGTCTTTCTCTTCAGAGATGAAAGTATTTCAAGGAGTATGCTTGAAGCAGCTTTCTCATATCTCTGGGGTGCTCTTGAGCCATGTTAATGGGAGAGATATGGCCAACAGTGGCACGTATTCTGCAGCAGTTGTGTTCGGTTTGTAAGAAGTACAGAAGAACAAGGAAGCGAGGCAGGGACGCTAAGACATTTGGGACTTGGTGCGCAGCTTGTAAACATAGTATGAAGAGATGCCCAGTACCTTTGCAGTGTACAGGTTTGAGCGTTGACATTTCCATTGCTGATCTACTCTTCTTTAGCAGCACACGGGTGAAGAAACTTAACAAGGTAAACCACTCTGTTTCCAGCAGAGGGTTGGGGTTTTTTCTATGGAAGGCTGCAGTATGGCCCAGAGGTAGGGATTTAGGTTGCAGCTGGAATTTTCTGGGCAGCTTTTATTGCACTCTGAAGTTTAAGCAACTGTTTGCTCTAGGGAGTTTCTCTCTGCCCCACCTATAAGCCCAAGTAGTCAGTGATCCAGAGAAAAGGTTTGTTAAGGTCTGAGGGGAAATAAGTTATTTGCACAGGACAGCCGCTCGCTGTAGTCTCCTTTTTCTGTTTACAAAGAAGTAACCTAATACATCTTTTCCTGGTCTTGCTTATTTGGTTTGGGATTTGTTGTTGTTGTGAGATGCCACTGACAGTCTCCGCATTGCTGAGAGATGGATGGTCAGAAGGACGTGGCTGACAGCAGTGTCTATAGCCAGAGTGCTCTCTGGCTCCAGCTCCTGTCTGGGTACCTTTTTCAGGATTAGCTTTGGTTACACTGATGAATAGTTGGTTCAGAACTGCATCATTCTTTTACTTGGGGCCACACAGAGTTTTTCAAATGTATAGATTGCATTAAAAATTGTTTGCTGCAAGGCTGCTGATTTTTATTTGAAAGAAAAAAAAGAAGCAAAACCAAACCCTATTTCATTAGTCTTCAAATACTGCTTAATTTTTTCTTGCTTTTCTGTAGAAGTGTGTGTAACTGATAATCTGGTAGGGGCTGGTTAGTTTATTTCAAATTCTTTTTGCAGCAGCACACTGAGTTAAATTCTTTGTAGACTACAGTGATCTGTAGAGAACAATATATTCCATAAAGCACTTAAATTTGTGCTTAAAATACTTTGCGTATATTCTTGGTTGAGTAGTTTCTGCTAGTTATGGTATCACAAAAACATCCATATCCTTTGAGAAACTGTGATATCATGTTGAAATAGTTAAAATAAGTCAGTTCACAAGGTCAGGGACTCTTACTAGATACTTATTTATTTATACATATGTATGCCATAAATTTTGCAGCTGTTTCCTAGAGAGATGTTGGGTATTGCAAGTGATGTTTTGATTATTGTTTTTGTTTTTAATGCAACACTTTTCCCTCACTCCACTTTAAAAAAAGCCCACAAGGAAGTGATGAGTTTAAGGATGATAAAGTGCAGGGTATGTCATTATCCATTTGAAAGTGAAGAAAGATGTTTCAGAATATGGGTGTACAGTAATATGTTATGGAAATAACGATAAAATTTGAGTCTCAAGAAGTCAAAATCTTCTGGACAGACTGAGAGCAATCAGAAGACTGACTTAATTTAACTTTTAGCCATTATTGTTCCTCATTATTCTCTTGGATTATTCTGACTGCTTACTGAAATTATGCTGATTAGTCTGTAGTGTCTGTGAAATAGTTTTATGATTTTTCCTTTGGGTGCTACAGGTAAAAAATTAATCCAAACTCTTCCCAAGCCTTTAACTAAACTATCTTCAGGGTTTGTTTTTTTTCTGTATCACAGTGGCAATTTATTTTACTCTTTACTCAGCAGGAGCTCCTTTGCAATTGTAATTTCTGCTGAATGCAGTTCATCCTTTGTGGATTTTTAGATTTTCTTTTTTTAATTTTTTTTTTTTTAGTTGCAAAACACTCTCAGCCCAGTGTGAAAGATCTAGAGATACACTATGACTCTCTTTATAACTGCTTCTGGGCTGTCCTGTAGCAGCTGGTGTATCACCATGTAAATTGAGGACACATCTTTTACCTCTAGGCACATGGGGCTGTGCCAGAGAGGCATGCTCTGGCTGTCCTGTGCTGAAGCACTCAGTCTGCTATTGCATGCTCTTTGTTGAAATATGTGCGTATAAAAGTGCCTGTAATTGAGGAGCACCTGTCTATAGCTGGAAATTGGAAAAAGGATTTGGCTTTATGTATAAATAAACATAAAATTAGTCAACCTCAGGTATCAGTTCTGTTTCATTTCCCTGTGTGAGGAATCACAAGCATGCTTGTGTTGTGTGGAAAGGATGCCTGCCCTGAAGTGGCATCTCTCCTCTTAAAAAGAAGCCAAGTAAGGAAGCCTGCTTGGCTGTTTAATAATCTCTATTTTGACAGCCACATCACCTTCATTGAGAGCCAGAGAAATTGTTCCATAATGTTTTCTCTTAAATCCCATCTTTCTTTCCTCAGGGAAGAAAATGTCAGTCTTGTTGCTGTCTGTATGCTCAGGGAACAAACTTATTGTTGATTAGTATTAACATTGGCTAATATAACAGGAGTTACACTTTCCAGTTCCAAAAATTATCTGCATTCTTTTTTCTGGCATTTTATGCTCTTCATTCTTTCCAGTTCTCCTTGCCAAAAGGGTAAATGTATTTTTAAAGCCCTCAATAGGCTCCAGTACTCACAGAATCATTACGGTTGGAAAGGACCCTCAAGATCATCTAGTCCAACCGATAGCCCTACACTACTCTTATCCCTAAATCATCCCCTGAAGAAACACATCTATCCTCTTCTTAAAAACCTCCAGGGATGGTGACTCCACCACCTCCCTGGGCAGCCTATTCCAATATCTAACCACTCTTTCAGTAAAGAAATTCTTCCTAATATCTAATCTAAACCTACCCTGGCTCAGCTTAAGCCCATTTCCTCTAGTCCTGTCACTAGTCACAAGGGAGAAGAGGCCAACACCCGCCTCCCTAGAATGACCTTTCAAGTAGCTGAAGAGAGCGATAAGGTTTCCCCTCAGCCTCCTCTTTTCCAGGCTAAACAACCCCAGCTCCCTAAGCCTCTCCTCATAAGGCCTGTTTTCCAGCCCCCTGACTAGCTTAGTTGCCCTTCTCTGCACCCTCTCTAGTAGCTCAATGTCCTTCCTAAACTGCGGTGCCCAAAACTGCACACAGTACTCGAGGTGCGGCCTCACCAGTGCTGTGTACAGTGGCAAGATCACCTCCCTGCTCCTACTGGTCACACTATTCCTGATGCAAGCCAGGATGCCATTGGCCTTCTTAGCCACCTGGGCACACTGCTGACTCATGTTCAGCCGGCCGTCAATCAGCACCCCCAGGTCCTTCTCTGCTGGGGAGCTCTCCAGCCACACCTTCCCGAGCCTGTAGCACTGCTGGGGGTTATTACGCCCAAAATGCAGGACTCTACATTTAGCCTTATTAAAACTTATCCCATTGGTCTCTGCCCATCTATCCAGCCTATCTAGGTCCCTTTGCAGAGCCTGCCTACCCTCAAGCAGATCGACACTCCCACCCAGCTTAGTGTCATCTGACTTGTAAGTGGCCCTTGGATCCTGACACTTATATAACAATGAGAACATAAAAAATTGTTTTCAAGCTAACTTTAATTTCAAATATCTGCAAAATGCGTACACAGAGTCCTGTCTGATGGTCTTGGAGAGCGTAAGCCAATGTAGCAGCAGACTAGGTTCTTTGGGTCTATAATTGCTGCAATGTTCAGAGGGTCATTCTTCCAGAGTTCTTTTGCATGTTGGTAATGTATAGGGCCAGCAGTGTAGTTAAAAATATTTTTTATATGGATATTAATTTTTCTCTAGCTTCCCCAACTCTTAATAGTCGAGGCTGAGGCATGATCTCATAAAGTGAGATATGGAAGAGGATGTACAGTTACTCAGTTGACTGGTGAGAGAATGAAGTCATTAGCGAAAGGGAGCACTCTGCTGTCAAATCTTCTATCACAGTTACTGCACTATATCACTGTAATTATACTTTTCAAATGCAAATCATAGCTTTAAGAATTCTTCCTTTGGTACATTGTTTACAAGAGCAGTTTGGTTTAGATTTCTCAGTCAGAGACAAATCTTGTCAGAGGCTAAGGACAGGAGAGTCTCATCCATTATGTTTATTCCCTTTTCTCTGAAGGTGTTTATTGGGTAGAAATATAGCCAACTGTGGAGTCATATGAAGAGGCTTCCTCACCAGAGTATTTTGTCAACAAAGTTGCTGTTACTGCTTCTCATCCGAGGAGAGCCACCTATATGTAGCACAAAGGCAACACCAAAGCCATGGCAGGGAGAAGATCTGCAGACCTCTATTGTTGAGAGGTTCTTTGTTGCTTCATTGTTCTCAGCTACTCCATGTTTCAGATACCTAAGAAATATGGCAGAGCCCTAAACATAATTTTATTATTGTTCTTTGAGGTAGTGAAATGCATGTTGTGCCAGATTTGGGGAGTGGGAATAGTTTAGCCTAGTCAACTGCAAATCCAGTTTCTTATATTCAGAGAAAATGTTATCTTTTTTGGTTTTTGTTTTTTTTTTTTTGTGTGTCCTAGTGCAAGTACATCAGTAACATTTATACTTTCAACTTTAACATGTATCAGTATTTGGCATTCTGTTTAATGATCAGTGACCTTGAGAGATTAGATCCCATAAACCTGCCAAATTCCCAGCTACAGTAAAGGTCTACTGTCAGGTTTTATTAAAAAATTCTATCTTCGTGTCAAGTAAGATTTGGTATTCCAAATTATTGGTGTTCTGCTATTGATGGATTTTTTTTTTCTCCTTTTCTTCTAAATCCTCTGTTTCTCCAGGTATGAAGATGAATAATGCAGGCCACTGGTTTCGATGATGCTGGGCTTTTATAACTGGATTCATTAAGGAATACAAAGAAAATTCTTACAGGGATCAATAATGGTGTCTTCTGGCTGCAGAATGCAAAGTTTTTGGTTTCTGCTCATTATCAGCTTCCTGCAGTGTACCGAAGGTAAGTTTTAGTTTTTCACTTGAGTTTGCAGATGGGATGGTCTGAGTGACTAATTTCTATTAGATGACTTGAAGTTGTAGGTTGTCAAACTGTCATGACATGTTCTAGTTTTATTTAATTTAAGGCTCAGGTTATCTCTTTTAATGAAAAAAGACTTTTTTTGTTTTGATATAGTGTGGAACGTTGAAACTGAAACATAGCATTCAGGTAACTGAAGTGAAAGTATTAATATTCTTGATTGGTAGGTGCCTTATTTTTGGGCTCTTCTTATTTTTTCTTCCTTTTTCTGTTCTCATTGTGCAAATACTTAAAAGCATTGTATAGATATGTTAAATGTGATATAACACTGCAAATGGAATACCTGTTTTATTTCTGTAATTTGTAATCTGGCTGACTGACAATAAAATGGTGCACATCATTAAAATTATGGAATTAAATTTCAAGAAATAGAACTCAAAAGTGCTTTCAGAAATAGCATCTACTTAAAAATATTTTTGCTTTATTTAAAAAAAAGAAAAATACTGCTAGCAAATGTGGTGTTCAAAATAACTCAAATTAAAGAGATGGGTAAGGAAAAAGATTTTTTTTTTTTTTTTTTTTAAAAGGTGTATCGCCTATATTTTACCTGTTCTTCATAAACTCTATTTTATCCAGTTAGTCTGTCTCCCCAGCTGTTCTTGTGGCCCTTTTGAGAGACAAAAACACAAGTGAATGATCAGGAGAACATGGCTTATGAATTTTTAGTTACAAGTATTTGTATAGAACTTGAGGCTGTTCCTGGGTGTAATAATTTTGTTTGACTGTATTGCAGATGAAAAGACTGATTTCATAACAAAATAATACCTCCGTGCCTTCTTATATTATACAGTAATTGGTATATAATATATAGATTTCTTTGGTGCATCTGTGGTGAGATCTTTCACCATCTTTTAAAGCAGACACATACGTTACCCTGTCGGAATTCTTTGAATTCTAAGGCTAAGTTGTCAGAGATTATTCAGGAAAGCTTCTCTACCTCCCCTTCTTTCACAAATCTGTACATACAAAAAGGATCTGTTCCCAAAAATAGCAAAACTCAAGATAAAAAATTTAAGTGTTTTGTATGGTCTTCCATGTTCACTGCCTAATTTCCTAAGCATTTATTCTAGGCTAACACAACATGGGTCTTGTGTTGTAGTGACAGACATAGGTTGTTCCTATGTATGTGTGAACACACACATATATCAGGGAGTGTGTCTTCATGAAGGTTTTGGAACACGAAGCAGTCTCATTTCACTTAAATAGCTTTCACAGTCAGTTAGTTTCCCCTCCCTCCCCTCTTTCTTCTAAATATTGCCAGGATATATTAGAAAACTGGCATTTCCCAGCACGCTGCAGATCTTGGATTGTTTCATCATTGATGGGATTTCTAATTTGGTAGCTGCTGTACTGACTGCTCTCTTGGTGTCTGTTGAGTCTGTGGACTTGGGTATGGTGCACTTTTATAGAAAGGTAAGTGCCAAAAGCTCGAAGGTAAAATGCTTTTTAGCCTCTTTCAGAATTGAGGAAGGTAAATGCATATTAGGAGAATGCAATTACAAATCTTATGACTGGCTGGTTAGGTAATAACTGGTGTTAATTATGAATGCACTTAGTTTGCAAAAGTGGTTGCACTAGTTGAAACCAAAGGTGTATGAAGTTAGGGCATCTATTTTTTTTTTCTGAAGTTTTAAAATGTTAAGGATTTTATATGTTGTAATTATTTCAAAACCCTATATGTAGTATATTTTATAAAGATACACGTACTTGCAGTTTAATGCTGTATGGTGGTTGAAAACACTTAAAGGAAAAGCAGGCAATTTCTCTTGTTTGGTTACAATAGCAAACAGTACGTGGCAAGGAGTGTTTTATCTGCTGAGTTTGGAAAGGAAGAAGTCAATGGAGAACTTCTGCAGATTGAATTTTTGCCATTTGCAGAAAGCTAATTTTCCTTGTCATCTGTAATACCTCAGGTTCATTTTGTTCTGTCCCTGTTTTTCTTGCTTTTAGTAGCCAGTAGCAATCTTTCGATGCTTCAGTTGTGAATTTACTTTTTTAAAGTCTATACAAGAGCTGCTTTTTCAGCTAAAAGAAACAGGGAAGGAAATTGGGAGCAGATAACAGAATCATGCCAAATTAATTGTAAATTCTTAAAATAAATGAAATATTGTGGCTCTGCATACTGGAAATGAATATTAATATAGAGTTGGCTTCCAGCCACAGAAGCAAAATGAATACTGCATTATTACACTTTCTCACAAGATTACATTGCCTTCTGCTTCAGTAATAAGAGATGCCAAGTGTAATGTGCTTTAGTAGCACTTCATGCCTGGAAGTATGAACATGAACAAAGGTTAAAGTAAGAGCATCTAACTTTTGCTAGAAATAAGAAAATCTTTAATTCTCTTGCTTGGAACTTGGCGTTTTTAATAGAAATCTTATGTGTAAATGTGGGTTGTTGCAGCTGGTGGGGGAGATGAAACCTGGCTGAATTCCCTGCTGTTACATTTTAATGTTTCTGTACAGTTAAACAGAGGGGGGGGGAAAGGATCTTGGGTGTGGACAAGTGATTCATTTGTTCATATAATGAAACATTTTCAGTCAAGATAAAGACTTTACAGCTCTCATGCTGCCTTAACTTTAACTCACAAGGGAATTAGCAAGCAGACAGTTATATGAAGGCTGCAGTTTTATTTTAGTGCCACCTATCCAAATAGGAATCAGATCTTCAGTTAAGAAGGTTTTGGATTTGCTTTATTTTTCCTGGCTGGTGTAGTCCAGGTGGGATTGCTTTTGAAGCAGTCTGTTCCTTCAGGTAAAATGAACCTGTAACAGACAACTGCTGGTAGCTAAAGGGGAAAACAACTGAATTATAATACACTGCTGGTATATTGATCAGCAACAGGTCAGTATTGCTGTGTAAAGGCTTAAAAAAAATTATTCCCATCAACAGCAAGCTATGCAGCCCTAAAAAAGGAAAAGACGAGCAGCAGGAAAAAGGAATGAAAAGCTGAAGTCATAAGCTTGAATGTTAATGTAATTTCTGCACTTTTTCTAGCATATACTACTATAGATATGTCTTTAAAACTACAATTTTATTACAAAAGACAGACTAAAATGACTACCTTGGAGGGTAGATTGAATTGGAGTTATGGAGGTAGCTTTGTGAAGCTTGGCCGTGTGCCATAGCTGATTGCCTGGGGTAGATGGGAGCTGCACCTGTGCCATAGCCCATCCCTGTCCCATGCCGTCCCGGCTCTCTGGTCTCATGAAAAGAGAGCGATTGAGCTTCTCGTGGTCCCATGCGGTTGAGTCCTGCACCTTTACTTACCTGTTTTGTATGAACTGTAGGAAATTAATTACTTTTGACACCACATCTTTTTTCTTACTCTTTTTCCCTTCCTAATTAGGTGAAGTCATCCAACAAGTTAAAAATTATCTGAGAAAATACAGAAAGTCAGAGAGTGAGATCACACATGCCTTGTTTCCATAGCAAAGCAGAGTAAAAAGCTTGTTATGCATATTATTGGTTTCTCTTCAAGCAAGTTAAGACAGATATACTAATATGCATATAAAAAAAAAAGATGTCAGTACTAAACATTGTGAGTAAGGTTGGGTTTTGGACTGTACAAGTTTTGATATTTTAAGCTTTATCTTGCTTACTAAGTCTACCTTTTAAACTAGCTTTAGATTTTTTTTTTGTTTGTTTTATTCTCTGTCTGTTTTTATTCTCTTCTGAGAAGCACAAGTGCTTGGGAAGCACTGAAATAATTTTCTTAATTTATATTTTATTTTAATCAAGGTTTAATACAATTTTAATTAATTTTATTACGAATTGTTATCTACATTTTGTCCAAAGCAAGAAGCATCATGCTTTCATTATCTATTTAATTCTGTTCTCCTAAACAGTATTACTGGTGTTTACAAAAAAAAAAAAAAATCCAGCCTGTCTTTGCCTCTGAATGTACATTTTAATTAACATTTTGCTGAGAAGTATAAATTCCCCCATATTCCTTTTATGCCAACCAAGGAGCTGAGTGTCAAATTAGGAGCAGGTTTAAGTGTATGTCCAATGTTAGTGCTTTTACTAAAGAAAAGACATACAAAATATGGATAACATACCTTAGGCCTCTATGAAGGTATTCATAATTTTAGTGTATTGCTTCAGCTCTTCAGCCTCCTGTCAAGCCACTAAGACTTAGACATTTCTAAGGTGTATAGCACAGGTGCTCAACAATCTGCAGAAGCATGTTGATTTTCCTACACATTTACTTGGAAGTATTAGTAGGATTTTACCCAGGATAAAATTTCAAAAAATCTTGTACCCCACACTTGGGAAGAAATCAACTTTTGCTAATTAGAGGATTAAAGTTCTTCAAGGGGTGAAACCCATTATGAGTTGTGCAAGAGCAAATAGGAGCGCTAATTTAATTTCTAGCCAGGGAATTTATCACAGTGAGAGCTCTGTGAAGCATGCAGTTTGTAGGCAACTGCTTAGTTTAGCAGAGGTTGCAAAGCATTCGTAATCACACCCAATATACTGAGGCCAGCCAGTTATTGTCTACCCTTTAGAGACTCACTCTAATAAGCCGTCACAGAATGTTAGGAGTTGGAAGGGACCTCGAAAGATCATCTAGTCCAACCCTCCTGCCAGAGCAGGATTCCCTAGACCAGGTCACACAGAAGCATGTCCGGGTGGGTTTTGGATATCTCCAGAGAAGGAGACTCCACAGCCTCTCTGGGCAGTCTGTTCCAGTGCTCTGGCACCCAATTGTATTTTCAGTTTTATCATGTAGTCCTAATATGGCCTTTTTGTATTAAGTATAAATTTGGGTGTATTTTACATTAGTTTATTACAGTAAGGTATCTTTCCAAGAACACAACACAGAGTTTGGACATACATGTCATTAAAAACCCAAATAGGCCTCATTAGTATTCTGTTACTAAATACGTTAAAAATACATAATTTATTTATATTAACAGTTGTATTTTAAAGGTGTTTAATTACTTTGTTTCTGTTTTACGTCAGGTGGAAGAATGCTGCTTCTTTTAGTAATGTTTTTTATATAATAGCATTGTCTTTTTGGTCACATTGTAAAATGGAAGTATAACCACCTGAAGCTTCTGGTATCAGTGAATGCCTCAGCACTGGCTTTCTTATTACATTAGTGTCCTTGTGATCAGATTATAAAAATTATCACAAGCTATAATGACTATAGATTTAATATTTGTTGTCAAATTCTACAAGCACATAATGGGGTTTATACTTGCAAGTATATCAGTTGATGTTTGTGATCTACCTCTGTGGGTAAACATTACAGAAAAGGAATACATTTTGTGATAACTGTGTGCTGTACAGATGTTTTAGTAGCAGCAAGTGTATGTAGGACAAAAGAAAAAGGACTTAACGCACACAGCTCTAGTACATGATTCATTATGTGCCCTCTTCCTTGTTTATGGTAGCATTCCAGGTTGTGTAACAGGAGGAAGAGGAGATAAAACCATTTACAGGGAGAAGTTCTTGGCTTTTTGTCCATCCATATTCTCGTTATAGATGCACCTTTAGTAGTATAGGAGCTCCCAACATGTTGTTATGCTGTTGTATATATTTATATAGTAACCTTCAGGGAACACACATGGTCTTAAAAATTGTCTGACCTTTTACAGTGGTTAATTAGTGTCATATTTACTCATCAGCATTGTTTGGTAAGAAAAATATTTATAGTTGCTCCCTCTGATTATTTTTTTTTTCTTTATTATATGTTTTTGTGCTTGGATAAAATGGGTCTAAAGCCATATTAGTCATTATATTATGTGCTGTCCAAGTATAAATTTAGAAAAAAGGAACATAAGGAAAACATACATACGTTTTAAAGGTTCATGAGTAATTTAGCTCTACTTTCAGTTTTACGTGGTACTTATGAGCTTGTGTTGGTAAAATCACATTGCAGGTTTTTTATTTCTAATCACTTCAGATCTGGTAAAATTTCATTCTGTCAAAACTGGATCAGTCCAGCTTTACTCATTTGTATAGATAGTACTAATTTATCCATTGATGATTTGTTTGGATTGACATTTTGAATAAGACACATGAGCACTGGATATGGATATATGTATTTTTACAATTTTTCAATTTTTGAAGGAATACTATATTTTTTCCATTTTTAACATAAAATAAATTTTGTATGTTTGGTTCTGTAAATGAGCCATATCTCAAATCCAAAGACATCATATGATAAATTGAATATGTAGTTCTTTCATCAAAAAGAACTGATACGAGTTCTGAAAAAATCCTTTTGCTTGAAGGTGTTCCAAATTCCTGCCCTTCCAGAAAGTCTACTCCACTGGCTTTTTAAGCTCAGTTATGCTAAGGTTCTTTGTGTTTCTATAATCTCGGTCTCCTGGCTTTCTTTTGAAGTGTAAAGGAATAGAGTTGTATGAATGTTAGCTCAGTGCCATGCTCCAATGGCATTCAGGCAACCCATGTAAGCAGACCTGTATGAGTGTGTTGACGGTGGTAGGGAAGATTCCCTGGTTCTTCCTCCTGAACTTGGATTAGCCTGGTTGTTTGGGAATGTTTCATTCTTTTTGTTTTCTTGATTTATACTAGTATAATAATCACTGATGTTTTCTCGGTGTATAAAATGTGTGTGTGTGAGACTACTTGTGAATCAAAATGAATTTTTTTTTTTCATTTGTTGCCTGAGCAACACACATGTGAGAAACCCAAAGGGACTGCATAACTTTTAGTTTTGGTGTGTTTTATGATGATGGAAGGGGAGCTGGCTTTTGTGTTCTTCCTTGTCAGGGATTTTGATATGTCTCTCAGGAGTTAGGTAGTTTTGTTCTGTTCCAGCGGAAAGTACAATTAATGAAAGGTGCTGTTTGAGCAATTTTCCTGGTCAATTTGAAATCGGTAATTCATTTAGGAAACCTGAGAGGAAGGTAACATTGAAATCAGGTTTTCCTATCTGCTGCATTTTGAGTTGGAAAAGCAATGAGAAATGTTTTTGCTTTTTAAAGGCTTCAGCGCTGTTTTATATCACTTCTGGTTTAGCCATCTTTCTAGTGAGCTTCAGTTGGATTTGCCTGTTCACCAGTGATCCTGTTTGGCTATGCATGTGACTTGATCTGCCATCTGCAGTATTTCACGTTAATTTTTCTTGTTTCTCCACATTAAGCTGTCCCAGTTCTTTTCTCTGTCTTAGGGTTGTGGATTGCCTTTAATATTTTATCTCCTTTTTTTTTTTTTTAATGTTACTTTAAGAATAAAGTTGGGATTTATTCTATGCCATTGTTAACATCTACCATTGAAAGTCTGTTGGAAAAATGTGGATTTGTGGCTTAGAACTGATCATGATATTTAGTGGCTTAAGGTAGTAAACAAAAACGAACAGTTTGCTGCTTATGCTTTTACATCATTTCGTTTGCAACAGATGAAGCTGACATGCATGAAGAGTGAAGCATGGAAAGTACTAGAGGGCAAATGGGTGGTTTGTAATGTGGATTATTACCCGTAAAGATGGATAGAGTCCACAAAGAATCACTTCATGTATTAATGTACTAGCTGGGAAAAAAATAACTTATCAGCATAGCATATTGTACATAAACTGTTTGGTTTAGGCCTTCAAATCCTGCTCAGTAACAGAAAACTTTAAATCTTCTATCTCTTTATAATGATGTAAAGATATATATGTACATATGTGTTCATATATACAAAAGCACCTGTGCAATTACATTTTTAAAAACATAGAATACAGGAGTGTGGAAGTCATCCATATGTTGAAGGATTTGTAGTCTACAGTGTTTTGTTCTACAGTGTAAACAAGTCCTGAGAAACACATCTAATCACCAATGTTTTCTTACCAGTTACACTGCAGTCTAATAATATAACAAATATTTTGTTATAAGCATTATATATAACAGTATAACAATTAATTTGCCACGTAAATTGTTTTGATTTTTCACTCTGTTAAATCAGCAGAGTCCTAACTCAATCCTGGCAACACCTCCAGCTATAATATATAACCTTACTCCTTTGATGCATTATTGTCTAGCTCTTGGATTTGTTATGGATCCATTTTAACAGCAGTTATACATTGCCTTCTTTTTTAAAAAAAGGTTTGAATGGCATTGGTAACAGATTCTCAATGATTCTAACTTTATTTACCTCAGAGCCTCATCTGTTTCCGTTCTTTTAAATTCTTTTCTTTGCTTGGCTGACTTAAAAATAATAACTCTAGTGACAATAATGGGAACAAAAATATACTGAATAAAATCTTTGGTCAAGGCATGAATGATTGTGATATTACCAAAATTTACTCTCTTGATCATATTTCCATATGGAGTAAGGGATCATATTGAAACAGGGGAAACGAAAAGAAGGGAAAGTGGATTTAAAACCATTCAGAGATGTTAAGCAACAATAAAACTCTAACCATTTAAATGACAGCAGCTGACTATTTGAATTAACTTTGTGTTTGGCTTAATTTGGGGTCCTAATTATTCCTAACTTACGTGAGTAGATTTCAATTATACAATACTGC
Organism: Galbula dea; assembly: GCA_013399015.1. NCBI lineage: Eukaryota > Metazoa > Chordata > Aves > Piciformes > Galbulidae > Galbula > Galbula dea. The sequence continues at coordinate 754,239 of VWZX01000485.1, forward strand.
AGGGATTTGTAGCTAAGGCAACTAAAGGAATCATTTTACATAAAGCACTTTTGTTCAACTGATTAGGCAGGTTAAAATGGAATGATAGAAAATGGGAACCCTTGCCTGATAAGGCCCAATGAATTGTTTCCAGCGATACTATGAAGAAATAACACGAGGAAATAGAATACTTGGAGAATTTTTATGTGAAATGTTTGTATGTTGATATTGTGGCGTTAGTTAACTGCTCGCAAGCAATTCTGATGAGTATTAGCAATAGACCTCAACTCTAATCTCCAATATCCATTTTATCTAAAATTCCCATTAAGATAACCTGGGGGAATTAGAGATCAAGGAAATAGTGGAGTAAAAGTCTCTGAGATCAATTTTTGTTTGTATTACCCCCACAAATATATGCCCTTCGTTGGGAATTAATTTTTGAATTTATAATTTTTTTACTTGCATAGTTTGAGGAAAACCAGATACATGACAGTGTACATATATGCTCTGCTAAAATTGCATTTTTCTTCTTTGAGCATTTATAATGTCATACCTCCTAAATTAGATCTGCAGCATACATAGGTGTCTTATTTTGATGATGGTAGATTAGCATCTCTAGATTCAGAATGCTTATTTTTCGTTTTCTCTAGGTTTTTCATACTCATCTTTTTTTTTGTTTCCTCAGCCCAAGTATTGAAGGTTATAAGAATGCTTATTCTGCTGACTCAGGAGAAGAGACAACTCAATAGCTTGTCTGCAACCTAAACTGATAGGTCTGGTTTTAGAGCTGTCAGATTTGCCTATATCATTTCAGTATACACCTAGACCTTGTGTTGGAGACTTTAAGAGAAGCACTGTAGTTGTTTTCTCTGTATGTTGTGTTTAGGAGGTCAGAGAACTTGAAGTACCTCTAATGAGGTCAATATAAGGATTTGTAGCTGTTTAAAGGGAGAAAAAAAAAAACCCAGCAATGAAGCATATGGTTAGATTGTGTAACAGTAATTTCTAAATTACATCCCAAATAAAGACTTAAAAAAAATAATAAATGTACACAATAGTAGATCCACATGCATCTCTTCCCTCCTCTTGACAAATTCCATTTTTTTGTGGAAAAGATGTATTTTTGATCATATGTCTGCTGTTAACATATTAACACCACACACTTTCAATTAGTACTGCTGACAAATTATTTAGGAAAGTCTCTGGAGCATGTGGAGATGTGCACAGCTTTTCTGTGTCAGGTGTTTTGTTTTCCAAAGTGAAAGTATTAAGATTTAATTACCAGAAGATGTTTGCAGTAGGCAGTGTGCCTTTGGAAGACTGTCAAGGGCAAGGTTGCGGGTGCCTTCCATGCATCCGAGCAGGAGGACATCTGCATCTACCCCAAGAGCTGACATTGTGGAGGCTGGGCATGGCTATGCTTCTGGAAGCACATCAGTGGAGTGAGCCACATGAACACTGAGTCTACAGTATTTTCATCTGATGGTGGTAAGGAATGTTGAGCCCTGCTCTGTCACCCCCCATCATCTCCCTTGTTCTGACTCTGGCACTCATGTGATGTCCCTGTGGTGGACTGATACGAACAGGACAACAGTGTTTCTTTTGAAAAATGTTTTCCCCAGTCACTTCTCTTGGGCATTGGAGAGGTGGGAGAGGTATAGGTCGTAGCTGAGCTTTAAGAGTGCTCTATCTTTAAGTAGGCCCTGGGTAACCTGATCTAGTGGATGGTGTCCCTGCCAGGCAGGGGGTTGTAACTGGATGATCTTTGAGGTACCTTCCAACTCTGACAATCCTATCATCCTATTGATAGATGAAAAAAAAAATAGCAAGATCTTTGTGTCCGCTGGAGCTTGGGAAACCACTGTGCCAGATGAATGGGCATTTTATTTCCAGGAAGGTCTAAAATGTGTCATAATCTAGTAGTAATTAATTAAATTAATAATTATTGTTACTATTAATTAATAACTAATAATCTAGTATAATCTAGTAGTAATACTAGTTTGACTCTTAACATAATTAATGCTACTTTGTGGGACTCTTGTCATCTAAAGTCAGAGAATCTAGAGCCTGAATCTACCTGATTTAGTTCTGAAGACAGTGAAGGGTAACCTGAATAGTTTGCAAGTGTTTAAAACTGAAAATACAGAGACTATCTTTATGTCTTTATAAGGTTAGATTGTTGTCAGAAATGCATCTGCTTTTTGCCTTGAAGAGTAGAAACTAGGTTTTTCCAAAGGCCTTGTTTCCCAGATATGCTAATGCTTTTCATGGTGCTTTATGGATTTTAAGATTGCTACACTTTTACAGGAACTGAAATAGCCTCATGGTATCTTGGTCCTTTCAGCTGTCAGCAGTCTACTCACTTCCAGTATTGGAAACTTCAGAGAAAGGTTCCAAAATACTAAAGTGCACAAAATAACCTGCTTATAGTGGACGTGTCTTGATTATCTACTGTCATTACAGTATGTGTGTGTATATATATATATCAACCAATTGCTTAATTAAATACTTTTTTAATATCCTAAGTTATATCTTCAGGTTTTGGAGGGCATTACAGTGGTTGTGAATCTCCTTGTGTTTTGTAGGCTTTACTTTTTAAAGACTATTATCATGGAGCAGTTCTCTTCATTTCTCATCTCTAGGTCATTGAAGGAGCATACTGAGTAACACTGTCACCTTGTAAACTTTGTCATCCTGTTTCTCTCCCTCCATCCTCATCAGCATCCTTTTACAATGATCTCTGGCACCTCACAAACTGCAGCTGTGCAAAGGAAATCATTCAGCTTCTTTGCATTGTCTTCCTTAGTCTTAGCTGGTCACCTAATTCAGCAAACGCATCACTTCTTACACAAAAGTGGGCTTCCTACTTTTGTTGTGCTTAAAGAATTTCTGGTTATGAAATCACTGGAAAATATTTTGGAAAACACCTGTGAGTTTAAGATGTGTACAGAACATAGGAATGGAAAAACGGACTACAGAGTCAGGTCTATTTTCCCAGTTTGGTTAACTTAATATAGTAATACAAGTCATAGCGCCAGGTACTTTAATTTTGCAGCACAGTTACAAATTTTGCTATATCTGATTGTAGCAAACTTTTCCTGCTCAGCATATTTTCCTTCTTGCTGAGTAAGTAGTGTACTTATATGAATGATACTTGGATATATAAACTTGGTTTATGGATGTTTAAGGGCTTATCATTTTCTCTTTAAAGTCCAACTTAATTTTTAATTATTTTTTTTAATGAGAAGATTTTATGGCCAACACATGCCCCATGAGAAAAGGAAGAAGTTGCAGATGGTCCAGAGGACAGGGTCTGCTTCATACATAAGAATTTCATGTCAGCATTTCAACAGAGTGTTTTCTTAGGGTATCTCTGTTATCACTGACACTTTCACATTGACAAGCATATGGGATATAGTGCTGAATGTGTAAATTGAAATGATCACATCTAGCATTTCCCTCTACCAGGTGCCAGCTTGCTGCTGCAGGTCTGCACTTTAATATTAAAGAAGTGGTGCTAGGAATAGTTTCATTTGCTAATTACCTCTTATCTCCAGTACATAGTCCTTCAGCAAACAGCTTACCCAGGTGTTTTTGAGAACACCTATCTGTACTGTGCAGGATTGCAGGTGGTCCTGTGGTGACAGTATAGAGTGCAGAATATGTAAGAAATCTCCATCCATCTGTATTTTTAAGTCTTCAGTGAAGAACAGAAGACAAATTTGAATTTTACTGTCTTTATAAAATTAGTCAGTGTGAAAAGCAGAAGACTGCTGTTGCTCAGCTTAAGAAAAATGTGTGCATGTGTTTGTTACATTGGAGTTCTTTGATAACAAACCTGATTGTCCTGTCTTGTGATTTCAGCAGAAAGTACATACATGCCAGTAACAGTTTTGCAAGGGCCTGCAAGTTAAAGTAAATAGAATGTGGTGGTTTAAGGAAGTGGTAGAGTCTAAATTGCCTTTTAGTACTCTTTCTCCAGGATCCAGTTTAACAGGATTATATAATTTTACTAATACCGCTTTGATCTGTCTTCTCTACAGAAAGGCAGGCTTTTCGAAGCATTTGCCTTACATGTTCTTTTTGGGTTAGACTTAATCACTTGCAGAACTGATAATATTTTCTCATTCTTTAAGAATTCATATTACAGTCTTATGCTTAATATGATTGTAGTTCGAGTACAGAGTGGTAAAAAGAGCCTTTTAATTCATAATCCAGTAATTCAGACAGCTAAATTATGCCTGCCTTTATCTGATACTTATTAAAAGAAATGAAAATACTCTTCTGAAGTGATGTCATCCAGTTGTACTTTTCTTCAGTGGTGTCTGTAGAATAGATAATTCCTTACTGTGGGTAACTGCAACATCTGTTTCTTTGTTTTCTCCTTGCATTTTCCACATTTCTCTTAAGAGTTGTAGTTTTCATTCTCAGGCATTCCATGCAGTCCAAAATTCATGATGTTCACTTGAACATCTCAGTTACATATGTATGCCTAATAACAATTTTATTATTAGTTGCACCTCCACTCTTGTTTTATTTCTTGCCTCTAGTTTGTAAGTTAATATTTACTAACACTCAGGAGTTATGTAGCAACTTGTTAATTCAAAAACACCACAAACAAACAAAACCACAGAAAAAAACTGAGAGGAAAAAAAAGTGCCTGGTGGATGACAATACCCTAATACCTTTCTTTTGAACTGAAAAACTCAAATGAGAATTTGGAATCCTGATGAATGAAATTCACTTACTAGTGATGCACTCTTTAAAATCAGTTATGAGCAGTTAATAAATATTTTAATACCACTAAACAACTAATAGACAATCTAGCAAATCAACAGGATTTTTTTAAACTAGTTTGAAAATTCCTCCTACCATCTCTTGATGTAGTCACATTGAAGTTTAAAAATAGTGGTCTTAAGTGTATTAAAGAAAAAAAAAAATCAATATCGATCCCAAAGCCTGTTTTAAAGTATCTCATATGGTTCTGTGGAAACACATCCATGCATATATTTCTTCCTCTCTTTCATTTCTTGTGTAGCCTGCTTGATTTGCAGTGTTACTGCAAGAAAACAAGGAGGTTGTGTTTAACAGCTAGAAAAAATTGCCATTTCATTATCACTTTCAGTAGGAGTAAAACTGATCAAGGTAATAACTGTAGTTGCCCATCTGACAATTATGGGTGTATTTCAGAATGTGTTAGGTGCATAACTTCTGTTCAATCAAGGAGAATAAGGTGCTTTAAAAAGCTTTGAAAAATACAGCACTTTATAAGAATTCTCACTTAACTGAGAAACGCTTCCTCATAAATGGGTAAGTTTCTCTCTGCCTTTGTTTATATTAGGAAGATTAATCAAACTTAGGTCACATTTATGTCGTATACAGATTATGCTGAATTAATCATTGTATCCTTTTACCTTTGCCCTGATGATGTTCATTTCCTGCTACTCTTGTGCTGGTCCTGGTGCTATCCTTGGAGGGGTGTTTGGGGCTTCAGCAGAGGCAACCTGCTGCAGGATTAGGTGGGTTGTGCTGGCGACCTGAGCCTGAAAAGTGAACTGAGCAAGTTAGCTGAGTGACATGGAAACATGGAGCTCAGAAACCTTCCTGTGTGCTCTCACCTTGAAACATGACCAACAAACCATTAGTTGGCACATTACTCTCCCTTGCTTCTCCATGCTTTGCATAAGTTTCTGGAGAACAAAGCATAATTTTGATAGTAGAAAAAAACAGCTATGTGCTTCCATTGTGTTTTACCTCCCCCCTGCTAAAGCCTAGCCTTGTACTAGCAAACTGTATTTAAATAAATTTCCTAATTAGAAAAAAAAAGTAAAAATGACAGAAAATTAAAAACAAGCAAAAACCCTCTAAAACAAAGGGAAAAAACATAGCTTGAAAGCTTGGGAAGGTGTGCAGTACAGTGTTGTACAGCTCCCACTGCAGTGTCCTCAGAACATTTTATGAATGGTTGACTTCTAGTGCTGGTGAATAACATTTCTTCATTTTATAAATTGATAAATTATGGAGCAAAAGGTCAAGGTACTTGCCCAAAATATCCAGGGAGTAAACACTGGGACCCTGATGAGCATTCAGAATTCCTTTCCTCTCAAACTAAAGATGCTAGAGGAAACATTATTTTAAAAATAATTCACTTACAGCTAAGTCATTTCCTCTGGCATGTGTTGGATAGAATATACATGTGTTGCATAGAATTCATACATGAAATTTTGACTAAAAACTCATCAGGACCAAAAGGATAGTTATATATGTCGTTTATTACAGGTGGTAAACTATCCTGAATCTGTAGTCTTAAAAGGAAAAAGTCTTGAATAATACCTAAACATGCAGTTACTCTGTGCAAATCAGGCTGCCTTAAAAATCAGTGTGTGGGTTTTGATGCAATAGATTAGCTCTTTCTTTTCTCTTTGCATACTTAAACTATTGGCAATGCAAGTTTCTGTTAATGCCAATCTGAAGTAAAATAAATATTCATGGTAATTGGATCCAGCTCCCTAAAATGAATTTAAACTTTCTTGATGTGCTTAATCTGTATTGTTTTGTGTCTCAGAGTTCATAGGCAGCAATTCAGCAAGTTCAGAGAACAATTAACTTCTCAAAATTTTTTCAATCAATTAATTAACTCAATTTAAATCTTAATCTGATTCTGGAGGTAGAATCATCTGGCTAATTTGTGAAGACTGTAGCTTGCTTGAAATGCTATGGCAGCACTGGTCAGTGTGCTTCGTGGGCTTTGGGGACTTGTTTTATCAATGAATTAAGCCCTGGCAGTGGCCTTTGAGTAGGAGGTGCTCCTCTACCCCAGCCCTGACTGCTAATTCCCTCTCTCCCCCGTGGGCAGGGCCATCCCTGAAGCCTCATGCTGACCGGAGCTCGCTGGTCACAGTGCAGGTGTAGATCTTTTCCCAGCCTTAGGGGTGGCATGAGGGGCTGGCCGTTGATGGGGCACAGAGGACATTACAGGGCCACTCTTTTCTGTGGTAGCACAGTTTTATGGTCGATCAGATTAACTCTCAAACCATTTCCTCAATCTCTTGTCTATGTCCTACTTTCTACATAGCTTCAGTTTTCCGTTGCAAGAGCCAGATGTCTTAGAAATCATCGATGTGCTTAGAGATGGAGGCAACCACTTCATTGTAGGTACATGCTGCAGGTTCTTAGGTATTATCACAGAATCACAGAATATTAGGAGTTGGAAGGGACCTTGAAAGATCATCTAGTCCAACCCCCCCTGCCACAGTAGGATTCCCTAGACCAGGTAGGATGCCACTAGCCATTGTCTCTGCATTTTAGGTGCCTAAAACATAGTCATGGAAGACTATGATGCTGGCATTTTGCAACTCTTCTTTCTGCTGAAGTGCATTAACCCAAGGGAAATGGATAAATAGCAAATACCAAATAGCATCTTGCACCTAGGAATTTATTTCAGGCCTCTGAAGAACTCATTTACCTTGTTCAAGGGGTCACTTCTTTGGGCGACACCTAGGCAAGGAAAACAGGATTTTAAGAGAATAGCTCCAGGCCACGTAAGGGCAGGAGACATTTTAACTCTGATTTTCATTATAATGGCTTCTCCAGTTCGGGCATAAATAGAGATCTGGGAAACTTGATCTGTTCATCCTGCAGTAGCCTGAGCAGAATGTCAGATCAGTCATTTCTCGTCTTTCTGATATTTGTTGTAGCTGTTCCATAAGTTTTAGTGTGAGATTTATGAGGTCAGCAGGGATTGATCATGTAGAAACAAACAATTCAAAGAAAACTGGGCAGTTTCACAAAAGCAGTCCTTTTTTTCAGTCCTTTCCAAAACTTAGGGAAAAAAGTGCCCCTAAATGATATAAATGGGAAATAGTTGTAATGAAATATTTTATCTTGGAAAAAAATCAAGTGATTGTAAGAGTAATATTTATGACATTATATACTAAACAGTAATTCCTAAAATTATTAAAAAGTTCAAAAAGAATTCCAGTGTATTGTACTAAGCAAATTTAATTTCTGTATCCTGTAATGAAAATTTATTATTTATTATTACTAGTATACTGTGCTATGTCTTATAACTACAATATAATGATTATTTGAAGGATAGTTTTGTTTTTCCAGTTTTCTTCTTACATGTTTCTTTTGGGCCAAATTTATACCATTAAGGCTGCACACACACACTGCTATATATGTAGGGAGATAGATATTGAGTTGCAAACTCTTCCATTGTTTTCATCATACTGATATTTCCTATGGTCACCATGTGATATTTATGTCAACAACCAAAAAGTATTTCAACATGTTTTTGTGCAGTTCATTTCTGTCTCTAAGTATAGTTTTCATTGTTCTGAAGTATCTTATGGTTTGATTCTTCATATGGCAAGCTGTTTGTGCCAAGGCATGACATTTTTTATGTACTGGTTGCCTTGTACCTTTCAGAAGAGGCTAGATTCGTGCAAAAGGCAATAGATTTCTTTGGGACATGTAGGAAATACTTAAAACAATTCAAAAAGACAATCTTACTGTTATTTTAAGAAACATGGACTGTGTTCTTTCACCTCTTTAACACAACATATATTCTGTTGTTGGAGCTTAATGGATCTGAATCTGAACAGAGAAATTGGATGTTAAAACAGTACCAAAAGTAAGTTTTGCTATGTTTGGTGGTTTTGCCTGAGATTCATATCTTGCATGTGACTAACATAAAACGCTAAAAAGAGGCATTAGGTAATGAGTAAGCTATGTATGTGCTGAATACTTGTAAATATAACCTGGAGTTGTACATTATTTTAAATCTTGAATTTAATTTGAATGAAACCTGATTACCTAGTGCAGGTAGAGTGATGTCCTACTTAGTTGCATTTTTTAAAAATAAGGTTTTACTCCAGAAAGCAGGAGGGAGAAATAAAAGTTTCTACAGCCATGTTTGATATGACTAGTGCTAGAAATTGTGAAAGGCAGAGATGCCTGATAGGAGGCTAAGATACTCCGTCGTGGAAGGTAGCCCTGAGCAAGTGCTGTGAGCAGCCCTGCGGGGACTCCATCTTGAACAAAGGAACAGAGGAAATGTAGCTGGGAGTAACTCTCTGAAGCAAGTTAGCTATGGGTAGAGGAGGAGCTGGAAAACCTGCCAAGTGAACCAAGGCAGTGCAAAAGCTAGGAAGGGTTTCCTTGGGAAACAAGCTCTACAATTTTGCTTTTATATTTTACATTCCTTTCTTAACTCCTCTCAATTTTGTAATCGAGACTGTGATCCTTTGACACATCCCAATTAAAAAAAATTATATATCTACCTAACATGTGCAGAGAGTGTCCAGGATATTGAATGGGCAGCAGTGAGATGCATTTCCTGTGAAGTTGCTAGTGTCAGTCTGGTGAGTGGTATTATGAATGTCAGGCAGGAGGAAGATGTTCCCTGAGCTGATTAGGGTAGTGTAACACTGGAACAGGTTACCCAGGGAGGTGGTTGAGGCCCCGTCCCTGGAGGCATTCAGTGCAAGGCTAGACAGGGTTCTGAGCAACCTGATTTAGTTGGGGATGTCCCTGCTCACTATAGGGACTAGATGACCTCTGGAGGTCCCTTCCAACCCAGTTGATTCTATGATTCTGATGCCCCATGGGCAGCAAGATGTCCACTTTGCTGAGAGGCAGAGAGCAGCAAGGCAAGATGTTCCTGCAGGATGGGAGAAAGAAAATGTTTTTTGTATGCAACCTCGAGAGTTCAAATAACTGTGTGCAGCAGACATTTGTAATGAGAAGTATGTAGTTTCTCACAAGGAGCACAAAAATTATGAAAACCAAATACTTTACAGATTCTTCTAGTTAATTTTTGTGAGGTTGAGAATATTTGGAAGATGTCTGAGGCAGAAAAGCCTGTTGTCACCCATTGCAGGTTTCTCCACACTGATGTGCTTGAGTGGAGTTAGTGCAAAAAAAACCCTAAACCAACCAACCAAACAAAAAAACCCCGAACAAAATAACTTCATAGAATCATAGAATATTAGGAGTTGGAAGGGACCTCAAAAGATCATCTAGTCCAACCCCCCTGCCACAGAAGGATTCCCTAGACCAGGTCACACAGAAGCGCATCCAGACGGGTGAACACAGTGTACTTTTAAACAAAGAGTAAACCCAACTGAATAAACTCTACAGTTAAAGTGGCTGTAATGATTATTCTCTACATTGTTGTTGCTAGTCAGATTTTTTGATGCTATAAGGGTTTAGAAATGGTAACGTGTATCCTGCATCTCTCTGAATTGGGTTGTTAGCCTTTATAATCTCTTGAGAGATCTGAACCCTCTCAATTCCTTATCTGCAGGAGTTTCATTTTCTTTCTAATTTCCCCTTCAGCTGTTGATCTCTATTTCTGGCTTGTCTACAATTAAAAAAAGGTTTTAGAACTCACTCCTTGTTAATCCCTTTCTTTTGCAGCGTTTCCCTTTGGGGCAATCCTTAATCTCCCAGAAGCATCAAGGCATTCAAGTTAATGTTAGTTTAGTGGCCAGTCTGGATAAGAGAGGTTTTTTAGCACATGTTCTTGTGTCGGTTTTTTTCCCCACATCATCCAGTAGGACTGTGGATTTCTAGAAGAGTTTGGAGCTGATGCTGCAGATGTGTTCAGCTGCTAGTCCCTGCCTCCTACCATCCTTCCCTCTTTCCTTGCCAATTCAAAAAGCACTTTCCAGATTTTCTTAATGAAATTCAGTTCACTATACTCAGCCTAAAGTGAGTGGTAGGGGAGTGTATTAATTTAACCTAGAAACTCGATCTCTGCTTTATCTCAGATCTATCAGCTTAGGTGCTTGTTGGGACTTGGATCTGAGTCTCAGGAATGAAAATTTCTTGCCAGAAATTTTAACTGCAGTCTCTTGGCATAGCTAGCATTGTCGAAATACGAAAGAATTAAGTTGTCTCATTACTCTTCACTTTGCAGAGGTGAGAAGTGTGTCAGCACCTTCCTGCAATGAGTAGAAGTATTTAAGATTAGGTGTATTTTTTTCTTATTAATTAAGCATAATCTCTTCCCCAGATTCTTAGAAGTTTTTGTCCTATTTGCATGTTTAAGACTCCCACTGAAATAAACAAGAAGCTGTACTGTGCATCTGGGGATGGTGCTTGGCCCTTTGAAAATGTTTTGCTGTAGAGTCTCTACTGCTGTGGTATACAGCTTATAATTTGAAATACCTGCTCTGCATTTTAAACTATAAGAAGTGGCAAAAAGAAATGAAGACATGACTATGAAGTAGTTTCATGTGTAGGGAAAGTGTGATTCTCTCATTAACTTTGTTAATGAAGTTAGTAAGGGAAGAAGCTGTCTGAAACAAAGATATGTGTCAGTAAAACTCAAAATAATTGGCATCAAAGTAGTAAAAATAGTCATTGAGATATAGTTTATTCTTAAAATTAAGGCATCAATTGAAAAAAAAAATATTTGGACACAATCATGTTACTGGCATTCCAGTGAAGACATTTCCAGAACCAAAACATACTATTCCTACAGGCTGAAAAATCGGCTCTCAAATTATTCTGACTTCATGGTATGAATTACGCATATAAACAGCCTTTAACATAAAATGACTGCAGTACTGGCATCATCTTTCATCTCCTTTCCCTCCCCTGTCTCACACTTACTCCTTCCTTTTGAAAAGGTCATGTCTGTTAGTGTGAAGGGTCTTGTACACCAGTACCAGTAATAAAAAAAGGGAGAGGCTGAGGAATCTCTATTTATGGAGAATTACTGATAGTTGTTGCCTGGTCTATATTCCAATTATTACAAATCAAATTGCCAAATCCTTCAATTGCTGAGAGTAATAGAAAATTGAGATTATACTCATTTGCAATTACAATAAGCCAGCATGACCACTTAAAAAACCATCCTACTTTTCTCCCCCACCCTGGGACCTGTTTCCAACTTGAGTTTGCCCCTCCCTGTAGAAATGTGGTCTGAACCCTGATCAGTTATGCAGCATGGGTGATCCATTTGCACTGTAAAAACCAAAACAAAACAAAAAAAAGCACACCACAAAACACCTATCCAAAACAAGGGAGGAGCAGCAAAGATGAAAGCTAAACTGTTTTTTGTGGTGATGCTCATTTATGCCATTTGAAAAGACAAGCCATGGTCTTTTTAAACTCTGGTTGTAGATGGAGAATCAAATTTTCCCAGTAAACTGGGATATGAGAGGACAAATTGAAGGATAGAACCCATGGTATTTTTACTCCCACTTTTGGGAGGAAATGAGAGGTTTTTATGACCCTTTTTATTTAAGAAGAAAAATAGAACCCAGGTTGGATTTGATGTTATAGGTATTCCCTTGCTTATAGTTTTGATGTATTATCAATTTTTATAGGTGGATTTAATTTCCATGGAGTAAAATCAGTGCTAATTTCAATTGTGGTAGGCTACTGTGATGTTACTTCTTTTGCTCTTTTATTCTTTTTCTGTTATACTGCTTGGTTACTTTTATTGTAAATTCACAAAACAGCTGGCAGAATTCTCAGATAAAAATTACACTTTTACAAGAATGATGAAGTGTTAAACTACTTCTACTCTGACATTTTGGGGAGGTAGATTTTAATTATTTGACTGAAGTTGTTAATTCAGCTCAATAAAAGCCATATCCACATGATAGATGTAGATGTCAAAATGCCACAAAGGGTTCCCTGTCTTTGATTAGAGGTGTTACTATGATGTTAAACCCAGATTACAAGAGCATTTTACATTCTATTGATTCTGTCATCGTTCTTTCTAATGTGCTGTTCAAAATCAATGTTGTTTTTTGAAGAAAAAAAAAATAGGCAAAGAATGACGCTACACTTCCCCCCCACCCCAGACCTGGTCGTTTCTCTGTAAGCTACCATGAGACAATCCCTAGTCTTTCAGTCAAGAAAGAACTGAATGAAGCAAGGATTTAGTCTGACTTTGCTGTCTTAAATTTTATTTTGTTATACATGCCGCACCCATCTTGGGACATTGTATCGGAGCTTGTGCTTGGGGGATGCATCTGTCAGGCATTATTCCAGATAAACAGAGCTCAAGCTACATCGTATCAGAGAAACTGTCCAGAAAATCAGATTCTTTGGAGGTTAGCTTGACTTCTGCTTACGTGTGGCACAAAAGAGCTTACAGAGAGGAAACAGAGTCTTTGGCACATTTTAACTAGTTGCAAATTCGTGAATACTTTGTATTCTGTCTTTGTTTAAGGCTTAGTCCTCATGACCCCAAGTGTTCAGTTATTCCCTTCCTTTTCCATTACCTTGGTCTTTTTTTCTCAGGGAGATAAGAATGGTAATTCTCCTATGCAAATGATAGAATTCTTTATGGCAGTATTCTTTAAAAAAAAAGAATTGGTAGTATTTTAGGAATAAGAAGAGAGTAAGAAAAGAAAAAAAGCTATCAATGTTTATGGGAGTAATCCTGCAGAGGATAAGTCATACACAGTCGTTGAATCTTTTCCTCAAGTGTGTCTTCCTGTGTGTTTTGTTTGAGCCTTAAGGGCATAACCTTCTTAGGTTAATGGTTAAAGTCACAGCTTATAGGAGGAACATACATATCAACTTCTAGCATTTGAGGGTGGAAATGCAGTTAGGAAATGCAGCATCTACTGTACTGAGCAGAACATTCTACTTTTAGTGTATGTGGTTGTAATCTTAAAATTCTGCAGCCTATAAAAATTGAAACTAATTCCCATTCGATTCACACTATCCTGTTTAAAAGTAAAACTTCTACAATTTGATTTTTTTCCCTTAAACCAGATTTTAAAATCAGCATTCTTAAGTATTTAAAATTTCTTTTATATAGGCATTCTGCAGAAACAATGTAAATATTATGTACTATGACTTGGCATTTATTGCATTTCAAATTTTATGCCTCAAATGGATGCTTTAAATGGAAATTAAGACAAAATTATTTCCCCCACACCCCTTCAAGTAGTCAGTAGGAATGAGGGAATAGTCTGAAAATACCATCTTGCAATCATGAATTAGAATGAGTTATGCCTAGTACCTGTGGAGGCCATTTGTTATTTCAGAAACACAGCAGGGGAGCTTTTTTAAAAGACATAATTAAAAACAATGGATGATATAGGCTGTTATGGATCTTAGGTCCCAGGTTTCCACAATAATTTAAGTTTCTCTAAAATACTTCTTGCTCTTGTATATTTGGATTGGGAGATTTCAGTAGGTCGCAACTGTGCTCATCACTTCCATAATATTTCGGTCAAATATTGTTTGTTTGGCTTAGACAGTAGCCCCTTTGAGAGAATATTTTAATAACATTCATGAGGTTTGCTGTTTTGAAAACCATACCTTAACTAGGAGACAGACCATACCATACCAGTGTAAGTGAAGTTATTTCTGTTGTTATAAATGACAAAGTTGTTCAGCTGACTAAAGTTCAGTAGTTTTCTTCACTGGTTAGCAAATTGTATGTGAATCATTTGCAATCAACTCTCTACTGCTTTAGGCACACAGTGCAATTCTGCATACCTACACAGAGGTACATCATCAGTTTCATTGTAGTATCAGCATTTTTTACCAGCAACTGCGGTATTTGGAGGAAAATTTCTTTACCACTTACCAGTGAAGATTAATGTCCATCTTTGAAAAGCAGAGAATGTAAAAACATGCATAACATTTTTCAATGCTATAACAATATTCCTGAGAAATATTAAATAGGGGTTTGAGTTGAAACCTTAGTCTTTCCTATTGCAGTGTTGATTTGTAATCATTATAAACTGTCCTCTGAATTCCAATGACATACTCACTGCTGTAGATGTGGGTCTGTAATGCTGCGATGCTGGCCACTGGCATCTTTAAACAGGATATTGTCTAATATGGTTTATAGCTTCATTCCCTGTACCATTAAATAAATAAAGCATTCAGTGTGTGCATCAGTGCCATCAAGCATGAATACCCTGGTGGACTGGGAATTAAATGCCAAGTGAGGGTCAGAAGCAACAAAGACTGAATAACACTCAGCAAATGTATACATATTAGGTAAGGAACAGTGCCCCTGATGCAGTAGAGACTGAATAAGCACCTTGCAATGTCTAGATGGAGCATAAAGGCTTCTTTTGTTTGCCTGAGCTGCCATCATTGACCCAAGTAGAGTATTCCATTATTGTGCGAGCTGAATTATAGTTTATTACGGGTAAGAGGAAATCTTGGAATCCCGAATTCTTCTGTGCTATTATAATATTAGTCCTGATCATTGTTCAATCTGTAGCCCCTCAGGCCACATGAACTGGTGAAATATATTTTGCAATATGTTCTCTAACTAGGCAAAAAATAGCATTGTGGGTTTGCCAGATTTTTTTGTATATTTTAAAATGCACTTACAACTTTATCTTCTCACAGGTAAGGAATGACATTGACTGCTAGTTGTGCTAGTTTCCCTGTTTCTAGTAGTTCAGCTTTGGTTCTATGAAATACTCTGCTTTTTCCGAATACAAAATATATATGTAGGTGCTAGTATTGCATTCTGGTTGACCACCATGAAGTTACTGCTGAAGCAGCTTTTCCTTATCTAATTTAAACAGTTGTTTTTCTGAAATATCAATTATGTTTTATGATCTAATATAAATGTAAAACAATGTGTCTAGCAAAAGTTCCCAGAGGCTGAATATAGTTGTTTCTTTCTTGGATTATATTTGAACAGATCCCATAAAGAGACATACTTTTGTAAATACTTATATTTGTTATTCTTTATTATTACGGTTTGGCTTGCTTCATATTACCCTGTAGTATACAAATATCCTAGAAATTTATTTTTGTTATTAAGATTTAACAGGACTGAGTGCTTAAAAGATGTACCTTGTTTGCATTGCTTGCCTAAAGTATGAATAATGAGTTTTTTGGCTGATCTAATATAGATGATTTTATTTTAGCATTAAAGTATCCTGTGTAAGCAGCAGAAATGAAAAGGCAAAAATTGTATTATGAAACTTTTCTTAAAACAGAAGGGCAAAAATTAAATAGGTGACTTCCTGGTAAGCAGAATTGAGGGATAATCACTGCTTTAGATGAGTAGTAACCCAGAATGCTGGAGACTGATAATTGTCCATGTTCCTATAAAGATTTTTTTTCTGCAGTCTTCATCTATAAAAAATAAGTTGGTTGTAACTCTTGTCAGTGGCTTGGGACAGTAGTTGCTAATAATTAGAAGGAAAAAGTGTGATTTTCCCCCTCACTTTCTTAATTATGTTCTGCACAAAGATACTGAACAGCCAAAAACCTATGTGAATTGTGTAAATTGATGGGAATTAAGTTATGAAAAATTAAATGCAATTTGTTTTGGAAATAAAAATGGAAAAAATCAATAATGCATCAAACTGTCATAAGAGGCTATTCAGTTTCTTGCATAGTTTTAGTAATTTATCTCCTGAACTAAACTGGTGGATGTGCTGATATATGATACTACACACTTACCAAATTCTGTAATTTAATCCACACTGTAACTCAATAGCCTTTTGCCTAAGATGTTGTAATCTCTTTAGGATGTGCTTATCCGTGAAAGTAGAGCCTGCCAGTCTCTGTGAGACTAGATGGGCAGAATTTAGTGCCCATTTTAGTAGTCCAAGGCCCTTTTTGTTAGGTAGTTTAACAGATGTGATTTTGTAAGGTTTTGTTTCCTTAAAAAAACCCCTGGAATTAAATTAAGGTACAATAATAAAATTAAAATATATGGTAGTTGGTTTTATTCCTGCAGGTGAGAGATTTCAGACCAGATCCTCATTAAATGAGAACACTTTTAATTGCAATGACTTCACTTGCCATGAATTCAGTGCTTGCTTTCTCTTATTAAGATTTGTTTTTATGACTTTGTGTAAATATCTCCTGTTTTCCTGAGAGTTTGGTAATATACATATAAACCGTAGAACTGACAAGCATTTAGTGCCTCCACTAATTCCTACCTCTGTTTATATGTTCAGAGCTAGCAGAAACATAAACAGGTAGAATGCTGGTACTTTAAGGCTTTCCTGTAATCTCTCTTAATGCTGTTTATTTGTGAATTGGATAACATCATGGAAAAAGGTCAAGCTATTGTCTTTTGATTTCTCAGTAGCACAGAGTCTTTGACCAGAGTTACAGTAGGTATTCAGTGTTCTTCAGTGTGAACCTAGCTATTGTTGTAGTAGTAATGATGGGTGGGTGTTGTTTGAAATTGTAATAAAACAAGACTTCTGTATGATTAGGACTTCTCACTGCCTAAGCAGGAAAAAAATGAGGTCCTCATACTCTCCCATTTTAATGATTGTATTAGCAGCTTCCTGGAATAATTGAAATACTGAAATGCAGACAATTATAACTATGATAGCTGAAGTAATTGGAATACTGATACTTTTATGTTTGAGAGTAACTTCATAAAAAGTAGATAATGAGGTTTAACTGTTTTGAATCCAATGAATAGGTTAAAAAAATTACTCAAAATAGGTAGCAGTAAGAATAAGCAATGAATTATCACTTGGCTGAATGTAAAGGCAGATTGCAAAATCTTCTTATGTGTTATTCTTTACTCTGTATTTGTGAAGTCCTTACCTTTATGGAAGAAGTAATGCAGATGTAACATCTTTTGTGGGAGAACATCATCAGGGTGAGTTTGTGGACATATCCTCTCTCCAACTCCGCCAGAGTCCAGTGCTTCACATAGCTGGACTCAAATATTCTTTAATGTACAATGAAACTTTGAAGAGAGACTATAAAGTGGATTTTTAGGCTCAACAATTGTAGGTCAATAATATTAAAGTGTTTTCTATCTTTAGTTAGAAAGACATTTTCCTCTTTATTTTCAGCTTCTCCAGTCTATATGTAGAAGAAAGTGTCATTTTTTTGAGCATATTCATGGAGCTTAGAACTATAAATAAAAACCTAATTTGTGTGGATTCTTAACAGCATACAATTTGACCCTATTAGATTCCTCAGACCCCTTCATCTATCCACATCCATTTTACCTGAAGTTGTTAATTTGTAAAATGATAATTAAGATTTTGTCAATTATGTTTTAAAAGTTCTAGTAAGTGTATTGCACCACTATAATGAACATGTTCAATTTGTGCTTGTATGGCACAATTTCTTCTTCAGCATTCTCTAATCTCTGCTTCATTATCCAAACAAGATTTCAACTTCCTTTTCAAGTACATCCTCGTGATTAATTGGGCTGTTATCTAGAAGGTACCTCACATAACTGAAAGGGTAATGTAGCACTGATGTTTTGAGATGTGTGTGGTGTTGTCCAGAGACCAGAAGAGGCACCCACAGGATTATGTCTGTGACAGCTTTGAGAGATTCTGTTTGTGATTTAATAAGCAATTGGAATGGGTAATCTGGTAACACATCATTGTAAGTAGAGAGTAGTAATTGCTAGAAAATAAACTGACATCTTATAGAACAACTTCATGCACGTACTTGGGGATTTTCACTGTAGTTCTGGAGCCACAAGTTGAAGCAATCGTATTTGCAGAAGTCTGGTTTTACTGAGAAAATAGAATGAAGTGTAAAATAAAACTCATGACTAAGCTTTCTAAAAGTAGTGTTCTCCCTTAAGATTGATAGCCTCTGTCTAAATTCACATTTATTGTGGAAAATAATGTAGAATAGCAATCATAATTTTCTCATTCATATTTTTCCCTATTCTAGGAATAATTTGAATACCCATGCACACATTTTTTAAAACAAATAACACCAGAGTATCAAAAAGTATTTATGAAACACTGATTGATACCTCTTAAAATACAAATGGTGTATGAGTTACTTAGCTGTAGATGCAAATTATACCATAGTATTTCTTATATTAAATAACTAAGGAGAGGTAGGTCTGAAGTCCTTTGTTATTTTCTTTTGTCTTTTTTTTTTTTTTTAGTTTATCTTTAGGAGTGGTGGTTCTGCCATTCTTCTGAAAGATCATTGGTTTGATAATTTAACAAAAAGGCTCTGAGACTGTCTAATGCACACTCTCTGAGAAGTAGCCTTCTCAAATGCTGGATAAAGCTGACTATTTCAATTCTTTGTTGAGGGATTCATATTATAGACGCATATGTCACAACATGTATCCTGTGTGGACTTTGAGTTTCAGAACTGGTCAGAAGGAACAGCTTTTTGTATTCAAAGGGCAGTGAGTGTTCCTCACAGCTTTAAAGCATTCCACTTTTAAGCATGCACAGCTTCTTGTGGCTTGCCTCTGCCTTCGCTTGCTGTGTTTTCGAGGACAGTTACTAGTGAGCTTCTCCCTCCTGTAAGTACTTACACATAAATCATTTCTTCACTCTCTGTTGGATTGATTTTTGAATGCCATATAATGGAAGTTCGTAGATTCTGGCCAATTTCTGTAATGTTGTAACAGACATTTTGCCCCGGAGGAGCTGCAGGCTTCCCATGCTGAGTGCCTCCACCTCCAGACCCTCCCTGCCACTGGGAGCTCTCATACAAAACACAGTGGCCTCGAAACCCACCGGGTTTACAATAGGAGACGATTCTGTCATTCTGCTCTCCCGTGTTCAAAATACTGCTAATTCCTGGCTTGGTATGTTCAGCCTACTCAGATCAAAAACTCAGTATGGATCAAAGAAAACTTCTTGAGAAATTTTATTTAAGGGAGAAAAACCAAAACAAACCAGTAAAATTTACAGTAAGAAAATCACCCCAGCCACTGCTGCATATCTGCATCTCCCCAGTCCCACTCTTCTCAGTGCAGCAGCAGTGTGGCATTTCAGCAGGCCTGGCCTGGTTTTGCAAATGCAGACAAGGTTTATTTTGATGTTAACTGTACAATTTTATTTGCCTTGGTTTCAATAGTAACCTTAACAGCTCCCCAAGTATACTTTCGCGTAAAACTTCAGTGTGCCCAGAGCTGGCCAAGTTTGTAACTACTCAGTGTTAATGCTGAGCTTCCTCACCCTCCCTCAACCTTGAAGGAAGGCAGTATAATGTTTTATAAGCTAATTGTGCTTGATGTTGCCAAACTGCAGAACAATAAAAGATGAACACTGATTTTGAAATCTGAGCTGAAGAAGAAGAGGTTTAAATACTGACTGATTTTGAAAGTGGAGCTGAAGAACAGTTTTACTCAGGCACGCAACCTGAAGCGCCACATTAATTCACCCGATCTGTTCCCGACTGTTCCCTCCTGAGGTGTCGGGGGCTCTTGTCTGTGTCATGCCAGCTGGTGTGAGGTACACTTGTTGGGTTGAGGATGGCTCTCAGCCAACCTGCATCGCTTCCAAACATGTTGAAGTGACTAAAATTTAGATTTGAAGTATTAAGTTACTCTGAGGCAGCTCTTCAAGGTTTTCTTTTTCTTATCCCCAATGACACCTCCTTTGTTTTGTTTTGGGGTTTTTTGTGTTTTTTTCTTTTTCTGGAAAATGCAAAAATTTTGAGCTGCTGCTTTAAGCCTTGAGGAAAAGTTTCTGATGAACACCAGATGAAGAAAAAGTTGTCTTTTATGAATGTTTATGTTACTTTTAAGGAATAATTTATTCCTAAGCACCTGCAGCTTAGGACAGTAGAATCTAGTTTGGGGATTTTTAATTTTCTGGTACTTATTTATGCTTTTGTTTTGACTCTTGGGCTCTCATTAGTTTGGCAGATGCCTTTCTCTGAAACATTGTGATGATAGCCTGGAAATACAAACAAATCCTACAAAAATGACTGTACAAACTATTTGAGATACTATATTCAGTGCATTTTTAGTTTTGGCCACATTTCTTTGGCTTATATATGTATATGGCTGATCTTGGCATTTTTTCTTTTCAGTATCAGTTTTTATCAGTATGTAATTGCTAATTCTGGAAGCAGTAATCTTTAGACATTTGTAATATTGTCATGGGAGCTTTAGGGATTACACATTCAGTCTTGGTCTTGCTTAACATAAGATATGTGGTCCTTCACTCTTTAAAGACCACTGTAGTCCTTTTGCATTTGGTGATATGCCCAAGTGGGAACTGAAGTTGCTGGTGGTGTGACTGGGACTTGTGCACTGCTAACCAGTAGGAAATGTGTTTTTCTAGGATTTAGTTCTGAGTTAGCTCTCAGGACTCTTTGCAGGCATCTCCTTCCACCTTAGGTCTGGAAGTTAAAACTTGTTCCTGTGTTTAGTGTTTTTCAAAGGTGAACCTGCTGAAAGTAGTTCTGATTTGGTTGCGGGTGCCAACTGTCACCTTTCACACAAAAATACTCCCATGCAGGTGCACTCACACAAGGAGCTGGAATCTTGGAGAGTGTTTTCAGTGCTTTTTAGGGGATGAAATCTCCACCCTAAGCTCCAGATTAAAGGTGTCTACTCTGCCCCTCCTGTCAATAATTCACCTGGGGGAAGTATAAGAAACCCTGCAAGATGCTGCTCTCAAATAGCCTGATGCTAGAGATGTATCCTCCAATCTCAGTCAAGTATAATTTGTCTTAAAGTATGAAAACCTGCCACCAATGAGCTCAAAAGAGAGTAAAAGAGTAAAAGCTTCTAACTAGGTCACTCAGCTCCTGGTCATGCTCCTGATCCAATGCAGCAGTCCGTCTGTGTGCAGTTCTAGGCCAAGTTTACAGCTGTAGTTGTAGCCAGAATTATTTCTTCAGTCCTAAAATTCATGAATCCTCAACTGCCTTTGGGTTATAATTTTTTAATAGGTCTCTGGACCAACCTGATAATCGGAACTCACAATGGTATTAGTGTGTTACCTAGGAAATGCTAATTAATCCACACACTTCGTTTCTGTGAAAAGCAAATGCTGAGTGGTTTATTAACCTTTTGTCGGAGGGGGGTGGAGAAAAAATGTTGGCCTCACCATTAATCTACCCTCCCGGAGAGATGGGCAGAGAAGAGGTGGAATTGCAGAGTTTATTATTTCTGCCTGTAAGAGTGCTGGTGCCTTATACAGACTTTATTATCAACTTCTGCCCACAGGGAAGTAGGAGAAAGAAGAAAAGTCATTAGTATCTGTTTAGCAGTCACGATGTCAGGAGTCAGAGCTGGGTTTATTAATTCCCCAGTGCCTGGGACAGGAGGAAGGCAGGGGCAGGTGGGCACACCACTGTGCCTCTTGCAGCTGCTGTGGTTCCCTTGCAGGCACTTCCTTGGTTTGCATTTAATAAGCAATATTCAAGAACTACTGATTTGCTGCTTCTCTCTCTAAGAGCAATGGTGAAAGCATTGATTTGATCAGGAACAAAATCCTGAGAGGTCCTAAACTAGCTTTAGGCATGAGTGCTGTCCTCTGCAGAAGTATAAGTAGTTGGAGATTTATTTTTAATTTCTGTTTAGTCCAGTTCTGTGACAAGTTTGTTAAAAGTTAAATTTTATCTAGGGACAGTGAAAGTGGAAAAATATTTTTTTCTTCTGATCTTTGTAAGAGGATGACATGAAACTGGTTTTTAAATTTTGGATGACCTGATCACTAAACCCAAACAATTCAGGTTTTAATTCCAGAAAATGCTGTGCTTTTTTAATATGTCAGTTTATGATGCAAACAAGTTGGAATAACTTCTTTTAAATGGCAGTAAGCGACATGATTTGAAGAGGTGCATATTTAGTTGAATTCCAGTCTGTCAGTTAATTTAAAAAAACAAAAAAAAAACCACAAAAAAAACCCCCAAACCACCCAAACTTATTTACCCTTTCCAGTATAACAAAAGAAGGAGGTAAAAATCTCAAATCTCACTTGAAATATCATTGGGATAGATATATCTGTAAATTGGCAAAGGGAAGCACACATTCAGTTTAAAATCTGTGTTTATCAGTATCTTTGATTATCAATCACTGAGTTACCCTTTAATAATAAAATTACAGAAGGAAGTAAGGATAAATTGACTATCTTCTATATAGATTTCTTGCAAACACTTTAAATAATTGGACTTTGATTTAAACAGCAATTTTAAGTGATTTTAGACAGTTTTATTTATATTCATCCATTCTGTTTCCAGAGGTGTGGATGGCAGTGGCTTTGCATGCCATCCATTCTTTGCGCATGCAGTTGTTCCTTGGCTTAGCATTTAATTGTTTCGTCAACAGGTTCTTCTCATCTCCAATATGCAAACAAGCACAAACGATACTGCCTGTCATACATAGGAGTACTGTGTGGCTGTGGAAACCAAAGACCTCTCTGAGCTTCACTCGGGGTTTCCACCTCCATGAACCCGTAGAGCAGAAGAGCTTTGTCAGTCCTGGGAGTCTTGAGGGATCTCTCAGACAATCCTGTCTCACTACTTGCTAAGGAATTTCTGAGTAATGCTTGTCACCAGAAGGGATCTCTTTTATCTCGGTTGCTGCCAATCGAGCTTGGTGGAGGAGTCCTGTTTTCCTGTCAAGTGCCTTTGGGAATTTGCTAAGCACCGTGGAAGTGGCCTAAATCTCTGCTTTTATCATACAATTAACATCATAATTTAGGCGTGGAACCCACCTCATTGTTTGGCAGTTACCTTGGATTCACCTTTTAACACCAAAAGCTAGAAAAGACCAGAGAGTGTACTTACCATCAGAGCACAGACTTACAGTATGGAAATAAAATGAGAACGCTGCTTGTGTCCACCAGAAATTTAGGTAAACTCCAGGGGTTTTCTTTTGTCTCTCTCAAAGTGATGGGGTTTTTGTGCAGCCCTGTGACTGGGCATCAACTTTGTACACAGAGGCTCAGCCCTAAGGTTTCTCTTTGTGGAGGAAGACCCTTATTTGAGGATTTGTGCTCAGACTGGGGGATGCCATTCAAATTTACATTCCCTTCCACTCTCTAGATTTCTGTGAGTGTATCTTAATTAGTAAGTTGATCTTAACCTTTTCCTGCTGCTGCTTAATTTTTATAAATGCTAACAACCTTTGGGAATGGTTAGGTGGAGCTATTCCTGTCTAGACAGTAAATACAGCTTAATGACTGTCCTGGTCTTTAAACAATCTTTAACTCGTTGTGGAGTACTATATGCTCCCTTATGCTTATGAGGAGGGTGCACGGGGGCAGCCTTACCATCCTGACCTTTTTTCACATAGAAAAATCCCCTTCATATAAACAAATACATGCATTTATTAGGAACCCAATCTTACTCAAATCTTTAAATGCAAATCGTGCATGTCAGTTTTTACTAAACGCTCAACTGAGGTCAAACAGGTAGTAAACAAACTGTCTCAAGTTGCAATGGATTTGTGGGGACTGACCCCAGCTTTGTCTCTCAGGGATACCAGAACACTGTATTACGCTTTCTCCACACGCTCTCCAAAATGTACGACCTTATTTAGCATAATCTGCAGAGTCTGGGGAGTTTTTACTGACCTCTGTGTTTCCTTTCAAAAGGCACTGTTCTTTAAAGAAGTTTGAAGCCAAACATCAAAGTATTAATTTTGATGGACACTGAATTTCACATAAATTCTGAGGGAGTTGTCAAAATGTGCAAGCAAACATCACAGAGGAAAAGCAACCAAATGCTGGTTCTAGTTACTTTATTCTGATTTTTTATAAACACATTTGTGATGTTGCTTACTGTGTACTCTTTTGGGCATGAAGATGTCCTTGATTCCTGTCTCAGGCAGTGTTTCTTCTCACTTCATCAGGAATTGGTCCTGATTGACAACAGACATTTGTGTTTTTAAACTGGCTGTTAGGAATAGTCACAGTGCCACAAAGAAAAATAGGAGACATATGTCCCTAGAAAAGTGTAGCAAATGTAGTCTCTTCAGAGTAGTAGTTTCCAGTGGGCTAGCAGCAGGGAAACTTAAACACATGCATCAGAGGATTCAAGAGTCAGTCTTCATCTGCTTATCCTAAAAAATGTGTTTTGTTTTATTTTTTTAAAAATAAAATCCACAGAAGTCTTTCATAAACTATTTTACTCAAACCTTTGCAAAAAAAACTTGTGTAGCTTGCTGTGTTGGGATGATTGTGTCTGCAGATGCTAACGTTCAAGATTAAGGCACCTAGATTTATGTGTAAAATTTATTTTTTAATGTAGATTAAAATACGAGCAAAGTGCTGTAGTTATTCATGATCTATTACAGCCCACACAAAGAAAACAGTAACGTTAAGACTCAGGCTCTATTCTATAATTCAGGGTTTTTACTGAAATTTGAAGGCAATTTAAACCACCTACTTATTTCAAAGGTAGTATCGACAGACCACCTGCTGTTGACATGCACTACGAAAGATGGAAGGATGTAAATGAGTTTTAGTGATTTGCCTTCCTTTGAATACAAATGAGACTAACAGCCTACTGTCCTGCACTCTGACGGTCAACTAGCAGAATGTTTTCAGTGTGTTTTATTCAAAAGTGAGTGTTATCATCATGAATTATCAGTAGACTTTGTTGTTGCTGATGACTGCTTGTTAGCAGTGGATTATTCAAGTTTAATTCAATTAGAATATTTCAGATATATCACTAACTACCTATTTTGTAACCAACATTTGACAAAGAAAACTACTTCCAGCTGAAACTTGCATAGACTTCTCTTACCTGTACACAGGTGGCTGTTGAATGATTTGTGGTGAAGAACATGATTTAAACTGAATTAGCTGAAATAGTGAAGAGAGTAGAATGCTGACTATCCCTATCTTAAGGTCGTAAATGTAATCCTCCAGTCTCATTCAGAGTTTTCAGTCTGCCCAGGGCAGATGTGTAAACTTGTCTAATGGTTGTCTGTTTTTTTTCTGTTGAGAACACCAGGAGACTCAGAAATTAAATCAAAGGTTACAGAAACATCTGTAATTTTTTCTTTTAATGTGAAGGCAGAGGTCTTTGTGATGAAGACATTATTTCTTCCACTGGCCTAACAAAAAACTAGGAAGCAAACGATTAAGAGCAGGAAGAGCTCAGTGACTTTTTGGGCAGATGAGATAAAAATGTGAACAATGGAGACTGTCCCTTTGGAATAGCACAGTTGGCTTCTGGGGGAGATTTTTGGACTGATTTTAATTCATTGGTTTCAATGACCCTCCTTGAAGAGCCTGAAAGACATTTTTAAAGTTAGCACCTCTTCTTTCTTCACTTGTAAATTTTTAAAGCACACCACTCTGATTCATCTGTGGTTGCAAACAGCCACTGGCTGTCTCCTCACATTGCATTAGCCATCCCTTTGAATATTTGCCTCCTATTCCTTGTTTATGCGTGGCTTCAAAAACAACAGTTGTCACACAGAAGCAAGCTATCCTAAATGACAGATTTCGCTGTCTTTAAGATCACAGGTCAAAATGGAAAATGAAGGTTGGGGGATGATTTGATCGGGACAGATACTATCCTAGTGTCTTAAACTGATTTTACAGTTTAATTGAACACTATGAAACTTCCAAGTCAAAGACATGTCTGCTTGTCCTTAAATGGGCAGCTATCACAGCAGTAATTTGCTTATGAGATGCTTTTCTTTCTGGAAGACTAGTCTGTCTCAGTTCCTATCAAAAACCAAATCATTTTCCTGTGGAAACTGGCATAAATCTCTTAGATTGTTTCTTTGTGTTTTTGCAGTGTTTATTGGAGTTGCTGTTAGCTACAGTCGGGTATTGTCTCCTGATAAATTGTAGCAGTGGATGAACAAAACAATATTAATCTGGTTTTGTTAATCCTGTTTTATAATTAAATACATCTTTCATATAAACTCTGTTAAGTTTGAGTGAAAGGGGATTTATGGAAACATGACTTGCTTTTTATATGATGGTTTTAGGATTATGAAATCAACACTCGGAAAAAGAAAAGTTTGACTTGCTCACAGAGCAAAAGATTTTCTTTGTTATTCTTGCTTTGCCAGTGATATGAAAAAAAAATAAGATCATTCAAGCTGAGTTGCCTGTGGTTTAACTCTAATTCTATAGGCTGCACACTCTTTTCTACCCAAAATCCCCACAGCAAGTGACCTTGTCAAACAAAAGTGTGGGATAATGGGAGGCAGCCCAGGGACTGTGGCTCATTTACAAGCAGCTGTTTGCTACTGTCAGAACAAAGGCAAATCAAAGTTGCATTAACGGGGTATGACAGGCACAGTGAGCAACTCCCCAACAATGTTCATCCTCTCGTGGTGTTCTGGTTATAATATTGGTTTGCCTGAAGGAGAAAATGGTCATAAGGTGAAGTCAGATATGTATGTTTTTGAAAGCCTTTCAAAATTGCGCGTTTTTCAGCTGATCAACTACTGAAGTTTTTAAACAAAATTAGTATAACAACAAATAAATTTGTATTTTTACATGTGTCTGGCTTTTTGTATGAGAATTAGAACCACACAGAGAATTAGCAAGGTAAGTTTGTAGTGTCATCTGACCTTCCCCTCTTGTCTGATTCAGCCAGTCCAAGAAATAAGGCAGTTTTAGGTGACGTCACTTTTTAATTCCTTCATGGTATCCAGTCATGTTTGGAGGAACACTCTTGTCTTCTACAGAGCTTTTGTAGTTTACTGCTCGACTAGAACTCTTCTCTGCACCTTTTGGTAAAGAAGTTACGTGAATGACCTATAACTTTCCTTGAATTTCGATTGAAAGTGTAACTCAAATCCTGAGAAATACCACTGAATAAGGTCTGCTCGACTTGGTTGAAGCCTGGTACTGTGTACATATTGGGAAAACTCAACACCAGTAAAAAGCACAGGAAATTTCTTACAGGATAGTGGAATTTTTTAGGCAAAAAGGACTAGAATCCAGCCTGTGAGTGAGCAGTGCTCCCTAATCATGACTTACTGGAGTACACAGTAGCTGATTTTTTTTAGCCAGGTGAATGAGACTGTTGCATAAACTTAGCCTGTACCTCTCACACCAGTCTGTTGTCCAAAATCATTACAAATCACTTAGACTTACTGAGAACACATCTGAGAAAGGCTTGGGAAGACAGGAAATTCAGACAGAAAAGACAGGAGAATTGCTGGACGCGAACTTTATAACAAGGCACACAACAGGCAGCACATTTCTCCGTGCTTATTGTATCTCGCATAGGGTGATAAAGGTTGAAGGCAAAGTGACTTTTAACAGTCCCTGAAGTGCAGTATTCCCTGAGAAATACACAGTTTAAAGTGCCTTACTGCCATTATGAAATTTATAAATAACAAAGTTAAGGAAAGTGGTAAGACACATTTATTGGGCAAATGGATATGACTACTGCATCATTAATAACTGGTCAAAAAGAGCGATTTGTTCCAAAAAACAGCTGAGAAACAGTCTTTTATATTTAACAAGTATTTTACTACTGATGTAAATTTCTGAATTGCTTATTTCTTGATAGAGAGAGGCAGACTAAGAAGAGGAAGAAGAGAAAAATGTTTTTAAAGTAAAATACATTGCAGATTTAAGGCAACTGTGGAAAACATTTTTGTAATGTCATTTGACATCTGCTATTTTTCATAATTCAATATCTGATAAACTCTTAGCATTTTAACAATTTCAAGTGCAGTTACTTCATTTTCCCATCCAATTTGCAATTTAGTTAGTTATGTTGAGGAGGTATAGGTATGAATGATGTGGGTAAAGGCCGGTTAAGATACGGCCAGTGTACCTCCTAGTCTGTCTCTAAAGAGACAGCATGCTTGAATTCTAAACACTTAGGGTAAAACTTTCAAAAGTGCAGTGGTTTTGCATGCACACAAAGTTGTATTGACAACGTCTTTTAAAGTGCGAACGTGAATGTGAATTTAATTTAATTTATTCTCACATACTTGCAGTTCTAGCTGTATGTGTTATAGTATCATGTACAGGTGCTAGCCAAGATTGCGGCTCCATTGAGCTCTATGCATCCCGAAAGTTCTATATTTATCATCATGGGGAGCTTGTAGACTTTCCTCTTTCACTGCCATTAGCAACTGTTTTGAAATATTCAAAACCTTAAGTGATACCGAAAACTTATCCAGTGTCCAAAGCACATTGTGTATTTCGAAGTGAGAAAAAGAGCTGTACTTGTAAAAGTGTGCTTACATTCAGCTTAGCACTCAAAATACAGCATCACAATTTGCATAGGAAATTTGATAGTACTCATTTGTTTCTTTGAAAGGTTCAGATTTTTTTGTACTTCTTTAGGTACCCCACAATGTGCAGCACTTTTGTATCATCACCTTATAGTCAGTATATTTAACAGTAAATAATGAGAGGGAGATTTTATTTTGTTCGGAATCATTTTGTTAAACTCACATGACAATATCCTAAATTCTTTTCAGCTCATGTTCCTACTCTTGCTGGGAAAGGAGGACATTTTGTGCATTACTTTGCTTGAATAGTGCTAACAGACTAGCAGATGGTCACTTTCCAACTGGTTTGCCTTGAAAAAAGAAATTAAAATATTATAGTGCCGGAGAGAGATGTTGTAATGTGTCCCTTTCAAATTAACAGGTCGTTTTTTCTACTATTTTATGATTGTAAAATAGCTCAATGTCACATAAAAGGTTAAAAGCTGGAGTAAATGGCATCATGGGAAATTTGAAATAAATAGGGTCTCATATGGTTTATGGCTCTATACTTGAACACACAAGGAATATATTTCTTTCCCTGAAAAGGTGTTCTGTAAGAGCTTGCCATGCTAATATGAATTGTGGTCACAGTAGATTCTATTTAAAGTAATTTTAATTCACAAGGTAATTTGTTGTTGTTGTTGTTTAGTAAAGTACTCTTTGCAAAGGCCACTTGTTCACATTGTTGCAAGCCTAAGAGAAAATGTGATATTTTCAGAAAAAAATGAAAGCCACACATTCCATTTGATTGAATCATTATGCTGGTGTCTTACTGGCTATTTTTCATTAAGCACAGGCCTTCAGAACCAACTGAGTTTCAGAGTCTGACCTGTCAGGTATTTCACATTAGTGCCAAATTTGTTTTTCATGATAAAACTGACTCCAGTATGATGTTTTGCGATGTCTTTTTCCAGCAACCCTACTGAGCAAGACTGAACAAATTTAGTTCCTGTGTCTGGCCCAGTGGCTGTTTCATTACTATGCAGGTGAAGAAGGGTGGTGGGAAAGCCTTTGTAAAGCATCTCACTAGCTATCTGGCTGAGATGTCTCATTTCTTCTTCTCATACACCTGTGGCTGTTAGTGTCCAAAGACTAAGAGGGGATGCTTAAAACTGAGCTGTAAAAATGGAAGAGTTTCTGATTTACAAGTCTGTAAAATTGTCATCACAGTGGGAAACATTTTGTCTTGCTAAATCTTTACCAGTAGTAACCTTTAAAATTACTGTTTCCATGCAGCTGAAATGTTTCTGTGTTGAATCTGATACCAAGATAATTTTTTATTTTTGAGTGGGATATTGTGAACTACATCTAATTCCATCAGGGACCTAGAAGGAGAATTGGGGAAGAAAAGAGCCACTGGAACGTTGTCCCCTACCCACACAGCTCGTTTCTCATCATAAAGTTTTTGTCATTTTTATAAGGGAGAATGCTGTGGTTTGCTCTTTTGGAGTTTGTTTTCAGTCTTGTCCTAGTGTCCCAGAAAGAGACCTATTGATACGAAGCCTATAAATGACCATCACAGCCAGTTTGTGTTTCAAAGTGCCTTTAATTTTCTATATCTGTTTTGCTTCCAGTCATCTTTGCTTAATATAGTTGGTAATCTGTGAGGAAATACAGAATGCATTGCCTGTATTTCTTAATAGATGAATAGCAATAGTAACTGGAAGAAGAGGCTATTCAGATAGGTGATGAAGCCTGAAGATATAATTTCCCTAAAAGCTAGTTTAGGCCAATTAAAATTAATAACCATTTCTCATAACTACTGCAGGAGAGAGTTGTGACTGTCTCTGTATGATACTGTACAAGGACATACTAAAATTGCATTTGAGCTCCGAACTGTTTGGAAACTGCTTATCTACAGTTGGGTGTCACCATGTCCAACCACACACAATCTGGCCAGAGTGGATGGTCAGCTCGGTGCTACCTGCAGCACACCTTTTGGCCAGTTTGAAGAACAGATAGTGTGCTGCAGTTCACAGCAGCAAGGGAGGCAGCATGCCGCTGCTGTGCAGTGCCAGCTAGCACAGACATAAAGATATGGGATGCCCTTGGCTTCCACTGCTGCAGCACAAACTGCCTCCATTTTGGTTCATACCGTATGAGTAACAAGTAGGTTTCAGGTAAGAACCAATGATGCTTTGGAAAAACTCCCTGGATGATAGCAAATTTATTGGGGATTAATGTTGTGGAGAGTAAGAATTTGAAGGCTTTTGTTCAAAACTGCAGGAGTCTAAGCAAAAAGGTGAAGACAAAAGATGATGGCTAGAGACTGCCCCAACAGAGGACACAAAAATTGTAAAGAATTGACAAATCAAATTGACCATCTAGGAGATTGTTGAGAGAATAAATTTCAGGTTGTTATGGCTTCCTACCAACAGAAGAGACGGAGGTAGTTTTTTCCCAGTGAATGATGATGGAGCAGGGTCTGGGGTAATATTGAACTCCTCTAGCATGTTGTGTCACTGGGCAAGCCAGTGACACTGTTCTTTGAATCTCAAAGAATGTGGAAGTCTTGGATGGCAGAAATAGATTGTCACAGAGCTGTTTAGCCCTAAAGGTTGAAGATCACTGAAATTTAACGAAAGACATAAAAATAAACTGGTTGCTGTCAGTGTGCTCAGGAATCCAGACTGATTTTTCTAATAAGAATAAAATAGTGGTACAAGTGCTGTAGTAAATTATCTGTAAATCAGCTAAAGGCTTTTTTTCTTCTGATGGATAGTACATGTGTATTTTGCAAATGAATGTGTTTATACCCAAATGGCACATCTTTCCTAATGGAAACCTTTACTTATCTTTTTGGGTTTTTTTCTTAAGGTGATTGAGTTTTAGAGGCATATACAGTGATACAGATATTAATATGCATTATTGTAATTGGCTGTAATTAATCCATAATTGTGCCTTTTAACTGGGATGACAACTACAGGGGCTTCGGTTTTTAAATTATATAGGAATAATTTTTCCTATATGTGATTTAGGTTTTATAGCTGGAAGATTTACTTGTATTAAAGAATATTTTGAGTGAATAGGAAGAGGCAGGAGTCCATTTTAACGTGAATTATCTCATGAGACACTGATCCAATGAACTGTCTTGGAAAAAAGGTCAAAGATTAATTTGCAAACACCTACATTGTGCTTCCTGGGCAGAGGAGTATGGATGGGAGTTGGATTGTGTTTGCAGGAGGGTTTGTTTTGGTTTGATTGAGTTTGCTCTGTAACAAGCATTTATTGCTTTTTATGCATGGCATGTCTACAGATCTGTTGAACAAAAGTTTTTACCAACATATTTAGTTTATGTTGAAATAGTTGAATGTTATGGCAGAAAGTGCTGTTAATATATTATACCCCTTTGAGTAATGGATAAAAAAAAATGTAAATTACACTTACCAAAATGTGATGTCACGATAAAGTTAAGGAATTAAATAATGGGTATCCAGAATGTCCCATTGGCGCTTGCATCCTGAGCATTAAGTACTGAAAGAAACAAAGATCATTGTAATGGCATACAGAAAATGATTAAAATCACCAGGGTTTATCAGTCTTGTTAATTTTAACATATTTTCCTGACATTAAATTAAAAAAAAATATATTAAATTTGATTTGTTGATTGTTACTTAAAACAGGAACAGGAAAATAGGAAATTAAAAGAATATTTACCCATTGGTAAAATAGCAAGGAGACAGTTGACCAGTTCATAGATTCAGAGAATGGTTTGGGTTGGAAGGGACCTTAAAGATCACCTAGCACCAATCCCCCTGCCATGGGCAGGGGTGCCAGCTGCTAAAAAAGGTTGTCCAGGACCACATCCAGCCTGGCCTTGAACGCAGCTAGGGATGGGCTATCCACAGCCTCTCTGGGCAACTGTTGCAGCATTTCAAACAATAATCAGGTGCAATTTTTCCTTTAGAAACCTTTGTGGTAGGTTTTTGTTGTTGTTGTTGTTGTTGTTTTCTGTAGCTCCTAAAGGGAGATTTTTTTTTTTCCTGCCCACAGTTCTTCCCAATGTTTCTGGATTTTCTTACGCTTGAAGTCAGCTGGGAACATAATGTACTTGTCCGTTGTTCCTCCCATTTCCTTACTTTGAAGATGCTTCCTCTAAAACCTGCTTCAGGATTTCTTGAAGGATGAGATAGAGACACTAATATAGCTTTTCCTCTCTTTCTGCCTTCCTGGTGTTGAAGTACTGGCATTTGCTTATGCTTGAAGTTTGCTGTGCGTCCACTGGTAATGTGTGATTACACCAAAAATGGAAGGAAAAAACAAGTTTGGATATGTTTATAAAATGTAATTATTACCGCAGAGGAAAAGACAATGATGCAATAAGCATGACTTGGCATGGAGTCAGTTTTTAATCTATTTTGTTGTGCTTTTAAAGGCATTTATTTTGTTTTGTTACTTCCTTTTCCCTATTCATCTCTTTCATAAGCATCTTACTTGTCCACAAGTAAAATGAATGGCTAATTCCTGCTTCCAGGAGGGTGGTGTGCTCAGGGGAGCAGGAGCAGAGGGGCACTAGAAATTCCTGGGACTTGTGACAGGCTGAGAGAACCAGGCTCAAGATGTTAGCAGCAGTAAATTTGGAATGCCTTTCTGGTAAACACAGCTATTGAGACCTTCCAATGCCACAATCAAGCTGGTCAGTCCCACTTCTAATCCAAGAGTTGGTGGCATTATACTGGAGCTCACTGGCTAATGACCATCCACAGACAGGGTCTGGATGTTGTGGTGCTACAGTGCTGCGGCCCTGGGCAGGCAAGCTCCCTGCAAGTTACAGGGTTGCCTGAGAGGAATAGAAAAGCTACTTTCTTAGTCTCTGACCAGAATGCGTGATAAGGCTTGATGTCAGAAAGGGCAAGATTGGGCTCACAGCAATTATGGCAGAGGCATACTGGTTTCCTTGACAACCAGATTGAGGATTCTTTGTGATTTATTATTTACCACTTCAAACTCTCATTCTCTGATTTAATTAGGGAGAGGGATTTCCATAAGTCCCCTCCCAAATTTGAATACCTCTGCATTATTGTTATGACCAGCTACACCTATCCCAAATGGCTGTGGCTCTAAAACAGCTATGGCTCAGTTCACCATTAGCTTTTGGAATTTTAGGTAGGTCGGTCAGACAGCAGTTAACTGAAATTCAATGGATGTTATGTTGGGTGATGACTTGTTAATCTGCATTTACTAACAGGAATAATAGACATCTGCACTCACCACCTCCCCTTCCATCCCTCTAGCTGACCTCCTCCTTGTCAAGTTTTTCAAAGGCAAGGGACTACAAGTGTTACTTCTCAATTGTCCTTAGAGCTATGGGAAAGATAAATAGTATCTGCAAGCGCTAGTTTCCCTTCCTTGACCAATTCACTTGATTTTTTTCCTTTATTAGCAATATGTCAGCCACTGTTGCATAAACAAATAGTGTATTTTGATACTTTGGGCAGTTTTTATTAGTATGTTGGGTAGTTATTTGAAATCGAAATCCTCTACTAAAATGTGGCTAAAGATGGGAAGTTTAGTTAGTCAGCTCTTAACTGCACATATATTTCAAATATGTATTTCCCACATTTATAAAGCATTGGCTGAATGGTGATCTATAGGGCCTGTTCTAAATATAGTAATTCAGAATATAATTTTGAACACAATAATATATATCATAGAGATTTTTATTCAAATGTCATTGTCAAATCTGTGTCATTATGCATCAAGACTGAAACTGGCTTCTCTGAAGGGCATTTTTTCTTAAAGTACTTTCCTGGGTTGTATATTTTTTGTTTCGTATTCAGCATGAGGTGTCTGCTGCATTTAATAAAATAAAGTGAAGGTCACAGAAGATCACTAGTTTTCTCATAATGTGTCCCTGTAGATGACTGGAAAAACAGCAGTGATTGAAATGAGCTGAGGATCCTCTGTGCAGGCTACGTAGAAAATTTGTGTCATTTTTTAATTACAGGGGGTAATTCTAGTTTTAATTGTGTTTGTGTCAGTATATACAGTCTTTCAGCTGTACCACCCCTGTTCTAATTACCAAAAGTTTATACACCTTTTGTCATCTTTACCGCAGGGAGTTCCTGAAGTGAGTCGATAGGTGTTGCTCTTTCCTTGGTGGGCTGGAAGCAAAGCTCATTGAGTCAATAAAAAGACTTAGAGTGACCTGAACACTCTTGTATCAAGTCCTAGCTCACTAATGCACCAGTGTCCCATTAGGCTATTGAGGGAAACTGACTGCTGAAGATGTTTCTTTAAAATGGAGTAGTCTAATGAAGCTCATTAATGCATTTTTCATTAGAACAAGAATATTGAGTGTCCAGGTTAAATTCTAAGGAATCTATCCTGCACTCATTGAGGTTAATGGCAAAGCTCACAATGATATTAGTGATGCAGGATGAGAACCTAATTGGGGTAATTAAGATTCTACTTACCTAAAATTCTCTATAAAAAAATATTACAAAATTAGTACGAAGAGTTGTATAATGTTGGATCTCAACGCATCCTTCAGAGATGACAGCATTTCAGTGGGAGATAATACTACTGTGTTTTGCATTTGAGTTATAAAGTACCTTTGTAATCTTCCAGAGGTTTGTGTATGTGAAAAGCATCATAAAAAACAGGGTTTATTTTGGAGTTCAAACATTGTCTTTATTGCGTATTTAAAGATAAGATAGGCTGTACATTGCTGAAACCCAGTAAGGATTTGGACTTTATTTAGCAGTGGCAGAGATGGAAAAGGCACTGCAGTAGTACCGTGAGGCTGTGTAAGTTGCAGAGAAAAGTTTCATTAAATGCAGCTTGCTGTGCGGTAGTGCAGACTTACTAAAATCGCTGTTTGTACCTAAAGAACTTCAGCTTGCTTACTGAGTAGAATAGATAGCATCTCCAGCTTTAATGCCTACCAGGGAGTCTAAAGCCTCCGTTATAAATGATTATGTCAGGATGCCTAATTTAAATAGTTACCCTAACACCTGCTCATTCCTGCCTCCTTTGGCCACCCCTAACCTTCTCCTTCCCTCCTTGGCATTCCCAGCAGATTAACAACTCCCTCCTCAATTACGCTGCCATAACGGCTGCTTTGATCAGGCTCTGAGCTCTCTCTGGAAATTATCTCGATTAATAAAGCTCACCGCCGTAGAAGGGCCAGCACTGTTAAGGGGTGGCGGAGCGGAGGCACCTGGCGTGGGCGGGCGGGGCCCGGCTGGCGACAGAGGAGCCGCTGCGGGACGGCGGGGAGGGGGCAGCGCAGTGGGGCCGCGGTTCCGGGCAGCCCCCACGCCCCGTCCTGTCCGGCTCCGCTCCGCTCCGCTCCCTCCTGTCGCGACCCGTCCTTCCCTTCCCTCTCCGCCCCGCCCAGCGGGGGCAGCAGGAGCCGTTCGCTTGTTTGTACACCTAAATAATGTATCAGGAAAACACGGCGCTTTCGGTAAGAAAGTGTCGGTTTAGGTGGTGTGGAAAAAAGTGGAGCAATCGGATCTTTTCTGCTTCACAGCTGCCTCCCTCTGAAATACTTGCTGTAGACAGGTAGGGAGAGGGTTTTTTAAAAGAAAACTGTGAGCTGGTACAGTGAAGCAGCGTGCAAAATACATTAATTACCGAGGAAATTACCTTCCATATCTGTAGTAACGGTGCAGTACGTCTGTCTTACTGGTTACTGAGTTTATACTTGAACACCTAACAATGTTATGTTTTCCCTGGTCTGGTACGGAGTTTTCCTAGTCCTTTATTATTGGTTGTATTTAGATCGGTGAACAACTTTGTAAGCGGTCTTTCAGCTATTGGATGTGTGCTTCTAAATAGAAGTAATTAGCAAATGCAAAGTTTTCCTTTCTGTGTTCTGTTACAGTGTGTATTCATCCCTTTTGTTACTTGCAATGTAAATAGCATGAATTATGGCACTCTTATCACATAATTATGGAAAATGGTTTACTTTGTGTTTTAGTACTCAGGGAGAGATTTCAGGGATCCTGATTTTTCATTTATTTCATTTGAGCACTCATGAGCTGATTCTCTAAAAGCCAAGAGCATTCTTGCATCTACTTTGTGACTATTGAGGGTGACATGAATTCCAGGAACCAAATTCAGAAGCCCTGAATTTGAGTGCAGGTAGAATTTTAACTATCTCATCACTTTATCTCCCTAGTCTTGCGTGTTTTCAGTGAGCCATGTAGATATGCAAATAGGTGATTAACAGCAGTTTGACAGGGTAACAGAGGTGCACATTTCCTTTATTTACTCGGTAATGATACCTCTGTTGCCATTCTTAGTCCCTTGTTGCCTAGGGAGCATGTTAGTAATGAGTATTTTCCTTAAGACTTCTAAAATTACCTGTTCATTGATAAACAATTAAATACCTTTCCTATCTTCATGCATTTTATTCTCGAGGATGCTCTCAAGTATCTCTGTAGGATTCTTTGAATGTGCCAGCACCTTAAGGATGTTGTAAAAACGATATAAGGTGTATTCCTTTACTCTCTATAATAGTCTTTTAGAAATCCACAAATATCTCATTGAAGGTAAGGTCAGGAGGAAAGCCTTTCACTCTGACAGGCATTTTCCAAGATTGCTTGCTACTCTTGCCTCATATCTATTTGTGGGAATATTTGAAGTGGTGGCACATTTACGTTAAAGTACATTCATCACTTTGCTCTTCTTGTTTTCCAAAGCTATGACTGTGTATTCTGGTCTAGCAGTTGCATCTGTGGGATCTTTAGTCTTTATATTTCCAAAGGTTCTTTCTACACCTGAGTCCTCTGAAGTGATTCAGAAGCTCTACTGAATGAAAAAGGGGATTCCTGTGCTATTTGCATACTCATAAGCACTCTTTAAGTGGCTTGCCATAATTAAAATCAGCCATGTAATTTTTCCACTCTAAATTATGCTGTGACAGTTGACTCCATGCCATCATTTTACTGAAACAAAAATAAAGTATATGAACTCTTATATTGTTGCTTGAGTCCATTTCTAACATATGTATAATTCTGTTTGTAAACAAGAAAATGCCTCCTTTGTAATATTACAACTGTGATTTCAAATGCTACTATGTCATAGTAGTCATACAATATTTGTAATTGTCTGTTGCTTGGATTTTTTTTCACTAGGCCTTTGTGTGGTATTTTCAACTCCAGCACTTGTAGAATAGCATTTTATTTAAAATGAGCCAGTATTATCAGCCTCCAGTTTCTGCATTTTGGTGAGATTAAATGTTTTGCTTTCTTACACAGATTAGGGTATAACCCTTTTAAAAAGGTGGGGTGCACAGCAGACCAAGGGTTTGGCACCCAATATGTCACCTGCTGGAGTGATTCAACTTTCAGCAATGCACATATTCCCAAGGAACTGGTCCATCTCTGCATGGTTGCTCTCAGCCTTTGAGGTGACAAGGCTTTGGGTTTCTTAAAGATTGAAATAACAGCATATTTCTTTTGTTAGCTGCTTACTCTGAATGCTGCTGATGGAAATTCCCCTTTCTTCCTCTTCATCTGCCTCTCCTCACTGGATGGTTTCCAATCAAAAGTTATTGAGATAACTGGAAATATAAATTCTTGTCAGTATATTTCTATGGAAAATAAAAGAATATTTGTTTTTATTCTGCTATTGGTATCCTGTGCATAGGAAACAATTCAATGGGAAATCCTGTTGACACAACCTTTCTGACACAGCCTTTGTGTCTTACCTCCCTGGTTAAGAGGTTGCTTCTGATTTAGAAGCTGCTTCTTCCTGACAGGTGGTGTTCTCAGAGACTTCATAGTTGGTAAACTGGAGATAACCTCCAGGAGGGAGATTTACAGAGACCATGGGACTTACATGCCTTGAGAAATTCTGAAGATGCAATATATTTAACAGCAAGAAAGAAAAGGGTAGAGTGCTTTTTGTGAGCTGGCAGACGATCAAGTGTGTATGATGTGAAGGAAAAAAGGAAGGAGATTCTTGTAGCAGGAGAACAGACATCTGGATGGCAGAAGAAAAGAAGTATCATCAACAGATGAATACTCTTTCAAGCTGGGGTAATTTTAGATCAAGAGGACAAAGTTTAGCTGTCATGCATACAGCTCCCACTGAAAGGGATGGGAAAGGTGCATGCATATGAGAATAAAATTTGGTTCTAAGTGATAACTGAACAAGATGCATATTTTTACACTAGATATTTAGAATTTCATGTTTAGATCACATGGCTTCTGTCTGCCATATGTAGGCATTACTAAAATGCTGCCAGGAACCAGGCTCTGGTTTGGTGACTTTCATTAAAGGAATTAGTGGTTTCTATCCAGTTTCACTGTGGCTGGATTCAAAGTGCAGAAGCCCATTTTCACAGTTTAGCATTAATTAGCACTCTGGTGGTAGCCTCAGCAGGGAGGTGAAGGATTAAATGGGCATGACGACTGAACTATCTCTTTTCCCATAGTGGCGATTCCTTCAAAATAGAGTTGAGAGATGTTGGACTACTGTGGGGATATGTGCTTGGCTCCTGTTGGGGCTGTTCTTGTTCCAGATGACTGAAGGACTTTGGTCTTACAAGTCTGTCAATGTAGCACTCTTTTTCTATCCTGTCATCTTGTCTGTTTAACAAACAAACAAAAAAAGAAAAAAAATCTCCAAAGACCCCTCCCCCTCCCAACAAAAACACAATCCAAAAAAACCCCTTAATTCTGCTAACTTGGAGAGATATGTTCTCACCCTTCTGAATGAGGAGGGAGAGCTGTTTAGGAGAATTTAAATGAGATTCTTGCCAGCTGTGCATGGGAAGGGTTGCATTAAAATGCTAAGATACTGCTGCTCACTTTAGGTTTTGCTGAATCATTCAACAAGGTACAGAAGGCAGGTAAGCCCTGGTTTGGTTTTATTTTTTTTGTTTTTTGCTGAAGAGAGCCTCACAGGGATATTTTGAAGAACTGCACAGAGACTGGAATATGTAGAAGGAAAATTGTACTGAGTTGCAGCAAACCTGGAAGGCAGGACCCATCCTAGTGTGAGTCAGAGGGTGTAACTCAGGCTTCTGTCCTAATTTTCATTAATCAGACATACCTTGCCTTATGTTTATGTATGCTTAATATTAAGTATATAATTACAGAGACTTACTTAAAGTTGTAGTTCTGCTGCTCACACTGAATCTTCAAAAACACTAAAATTTGACAAAGATTTTTAAAATTTTAATTTTTTTGAAGACTAAATCATGATCTAATAAAATGTAAAAAATATTTCTAAAATGGCATACTTAGTTACTTAATATTTCTAAAATCTTTTGTTGATAACAATTTATATTTTGTAAGAGATAGGCTTCCAGATTTTAGCCAAGTAATTAAAATATGAAACAGTATGTCTGAGAAATGGTATTCTAGAAACTAGCATTAAAAATCACTCCTCGCAGCTAATATCTTCAATGAAAAAGATGCCTTGCTTCTGTGTAATTTAAATGGCCGAGTCTGTTCCTTAGGACTTCGGGCTTCTTTGTTAAAGTTCAAATAATGAGCATACTTTCATGTACCTTGTTTTGAGTTAATCCCATTTTTATGAATGAGTAAAAAAAAAAAAGTTTTTTACTAGAAAATAGATTTCCTTCATTAAATAATCCCCTTTCTCTAGATGCCCTGTCCTTCCAGCATCTTAAATGAACATGATGAGTATATACTTAAAATGGCAAAGAATACAGCTGTAGGAGAATATTTTTTGAATTATCACTTCCTGCCTAATTTCACTGTGACTGAACAGTGGGGTTTTGTATTCTGGGCTGCAGTGCAGGCTGGCTGTACACTGGCTGCTGGGTTTCCCTGAAAGAAGAGCTGAGTGCTGTGAACTCCAGACCTCTGTGCAGTATCAGAAGCTCTTACTGTGCCAGTGTAATCTTTTAATAGACATGCTTGCCAGAATGACTTTTTTCCTTCAAAGACAGAATTAGAAAGCACAGTTGTCATTTAAATTGCTTCTATCTTTGTAGTAGTTGGTAGTGATCTGTTGACCAGGATTGAGTAGTTTAAAAGCTGTTTAACGAAATAACATGCTTGTCTGTGTGAAATACATACAGCGCTGAGAGACGGGAAGAAAAGCCTCCCTTGCCAGAGTTCGTGGGATTCTTTAGAAACTGCAGGATGCTGAGTCTTTTCTGCGGAATTATAAAAGCTTTGCGGAGCCCATGTTGAGCATTTGCATGATTTTCAGATGGCAAAGTATGTTCAGCTGTCCCTGTGCACCCTCTGTGTGTGCATGTACATACTTCCCTGGGAGAGGGAGAGGAATCTCGGCACAGTTTCCATCGGGCTTTGCATTTGTTGAACATATCACAGAATCATCACGGTTGGAAAGGACCCTCAAGATCATAAATATAAATATATTACTGAAATGCTGCCCAAGATGCCTCACTTTGCCCTGTGTAGAACTTGAATCATCGTGTTGCATGATTTAGTAAAATAAAAGAGATTGTGAAAGAAACAACTGTAAACATTGTTTGAAAAGATGTGCTCTTTTCAAAAGACCTGTTAGAACCAAATAATACGAGAAGCACTATTTCCTTGCTCACAGAGACATATATATTTATTTCTACAAAGATTTGTTTTGGATTCTCAGTTCATATGGTATCTGCATTCTTTGAAATAATTTTATATTTACATGTTGACTTTCTCTGTGCTTTAAGTTTTAATCAAAGGTTCCTTGCTTCTGATGTTGAGGAGTACTGATGTTAGCCTGTTTACATTCCACTATTTTTCCTCTGTATGTGGTGAACATTCAAATGTGGTGGTGCCTTTTTGCTTTTATCTACCAAACTTAGCACAGTCTCTTACTACTTGACAGCTCAAAAAGATTGTACGCTAGTGGGCAGGATGCTGTGAATTATTAACTTTTCTTTGCACTTTGACAAATTTAGGTTATCTTTCTAAAGACAAATCATTTCTATGAAGAAAGCAAGACAGCAGAATGGTAAATAAGGCATTGCAAAAGTCTGTAAAACAATTTTTAGCCAATGTGAATTTAACACATTTTTAAAACATGGCTCTGAGTTAGATTTCTTTCATAGGACTTGTATTTTTTCATTTCACAGACTAAAGTGTAAAAGGGGAGATTTTTATTACTGATGTTTCATGTAGACTTTTTTCTCAATGTGTTTTTCTACATGGTCTGATCAATATAGCATTAAAGAATGTATGTTACCACTAAAAATACCCTCTACCTTTTTTCCTTAGAAATGCGATTTTGCAAAAGAAGTTCATTTTCTTCTTTCAATGGAGAGCCTGCACTCAACTAATGCATGGGCAG
The DNA here is from genome assembly GCA_013399015.1 of Galbula dea. NCBI lineage: Eukaryota > Metazoa > Chordata > Aves > Piciformes > Galbulidae > Galbula > Galbula dea. Next base: position 796,321 of record VWZX01000485.1, read on the forward strand.
ATAAAACGTGCAGGAAACATACATTTGCCAGGAAGCTTTTCTGTAACCAAAATGATCAGCAGGACAGAAACCACACTGTTTTTCCCATTAGATATTAATCTTCCATTTTTGGAAAGAAAAAACAACCTACACAACACTGATTAATATATACAAACACAAATGAATCAGAGATAACATATGTTGCAATTGGTAATAGATGCTTACTTGAGTTAATGTTTAGGTTGTGCTGGAAGTGCCAGCCCGGGCACCAGAAAGGTCTTTGCAGTCGGCAAGCACTTTGCATTCTTGGGCGGCAGACTGCAAGGAGTGTGTCATCCATGGCAAATTTCGCCTTGAAGCAGTTAGCAGGAGGAGGAGGAGCGGTGATTTCAACTGCAGGAGGATAGCCAGACAAATATAGGTTTATGCAAGGTACGGTAAGGCAAGCAGCAGGTTGAACACAGGTTGTTTGGAAAATGCAGTATTGAAAATATTCATGAGGAATTGCATTCGATATACAGAGTTACCTGTGACAATAGTAATTATTGACAGAGCCACATTTTTGTCTAAAAAGCTCTGGAACGATGTAGAAGCAGGCAGTAGCATTCAGATGCCGGTCGTTGAAACTTCCGTCCTGTGGCAGTGCATCTGTTTATCAGGAATTATCTCCTGAATGTAAATGAATTTCAGTCCTAAGTCATTGCACCTGTTGCCGAGAGGTATTTATTCCAATCACTTGCCTAAAGCACAGGGAGTTACTGCTTCATGTTTTATAGCTCCTAAAAAACCTGTCGTTTCAAAATCATTTGTTCAGAGAGGAGAAAATGGAGCAAAACAGTTCATTTTACCCTAAGCACTGCTATTTGGCAGTATTCACATTTGCAGGGCACAAAGCTGCAATATTGATTTTTTGCTCACAGGGCCTCCCACTAGTTCTTTCTTCGATTGTCAGGGTTGCAAGATGGATTGAATTACACTTTGCTTGTTGATACACCGATTTTTTTTCTTTGTTGATAGGAAAAAATTAGAAATACAGCTTCAGCCCAAAGATCACAAAAGCTTTCTTAGTGGACTTTATTTTTTTTTTAGTTAAATTTTTTTTTGTGAGCAGTCTTCCAACCTAACATATGATACTTTGTTTTTTGCTTTGTTGCTTGCTGCTTTTGCAATGTAACACCTACATTACAATCTCAGGTGTGTCCTTCCTTGCCTGTGTTCAGACTTTGCTGTAGTATTTTTAATGTTTGTCCTAATACAGAACTTCTTACGGATGCCTGCAGGGGGAAAAGTTGCAAGATAAAACACATTCATAGTCCTTATGGTGGTTGCCATAGATGATAAAATAAGATTTGCAGGCAGCTGATCTCTGTAACTAACTGCAGAGGTCTTGTATTTGAATTCAAGGTATTTCCTAGCAGAAGTGGAGACTGAGCTGCAGGATCTGCAGTAAGGCTTCAGTGCTTGTCACTAGTAGCTCAGTGTGCCTTTGTCAGCCTGACCCCATAACGATCCACACGTCTGACCTGCTGCTGCACACATGCTGCATCCATAGCCACCAACACTTCAGTGGCTGTGCCTTGCACCCTCCCAGCCTGCTCTTCTGCAAAAGTACCCTTTGGACAGCCAAAGCTGCTGTTCCCTTCCTTGCTGACTGAAACTCAAAAGATTTTCTTTTGGGGGACAGGCTGTGACGAATCCACATGCTCTAGGAAGTCCTGCTGACTGCAGGAGATACAGGCATCATTGCCATCAGCTGGAGGGATGAGCATTATGTGGACAGCATTAAATTTGACAGGAGCAGTAGGATGTAGGAAAGGCAGTGACTAGCAGCATTATATTTGGTCTCGCTGCGGCTGTTATGATGGTAATTAATCAAAAGAGCTGCCATACACGTGTGTGGTGGGGCTTTGTGCATACTCCTCTCTGTGCCCATTTCACGCCCTCACTGAGCTATGAGCAGCTTCTGTCTTTGTATTAATTTGCTGCATAGTTTGCTGCATAGGAGGAAATGTAGGGTGTTAGTGTGATGGATTTGTGTTCTAGTTCTTTCAGCTTTAAGCTTGTGATACTTCAGGAAGCCTTCAGTTTTGAGCGTGGCATGTGCAGCCAAAGCAATGGCTAGGAGCAAACTGGAGATCGAACTATGTTGCTTTCCACAGCAGTATGGCTTCTTGCCTTATCAACAAATTTTGAAACATTTTGGGAGAGTAATGATACTGATTTCATAGAGGACGTAGTTCCACAGAATACAAAGTAAAGGGAGACCTGGTTGCTGTGCTCTGGCCTTCCCCTCCCTGTTGTGCCAGAATGAATTCCTACCCAGCCAAAGAGCTCATTCTCTGAGACCTCATCGGCTCTTCTGCAATAGAGGGAGGTTAGAGTCAGACCAGCCCCTTCCATTTGATTACTACACAAGTTGGTTCAAAAGCTGGTTCTGATGCAAAAGGTAGGGGCATGCAGGTAGAGCAGGGACGGGTGAGAAGATGGGGTCAGGCTGCCAGGGACCCACATCCTGACACTTGTGTGATCATTACTAACAGCTTTTTTTGCAGTCCTAACAGATAATCATCTTCATACAGTAGGAGTGTTAATCCACAGATCATTAATTCAGTATAAACAGTGACAGCCTCTGGTTTGTGTGAAAATTTACTATCAAGGGGTTATCTCAAGTTGTTCTTGATCTTTTTAGATCCTTGCTTCCTTGCCTTTACTAATGCATCATACTTTTTTAGAAAAGTTTATTTTCTCTGCCTTCAAAGCACCATGGAGTTCCAACTTTTCATACTTACCAGTTATTTCTCTCTGCTGTCACAAGTTATTTCCAGCAGCCTGCACTGAAATATTAATGACCTTGCACTAATATATAGGATGACTTTTTGTAAAGATAGAAAATATCTATAATTCTACTGAAAATTTAGAAAGGATTTTACTATTTACTATTTAGAAATAGGTATTTAGCACTGTTGTGTTACCCAACTTATCTTTTCAAAAGGCAGTAATGCCCACATCTTGTAAGTAATAAAACTACTCTGTTTAATAGTAATCCAGTAGTAGCAGTATACCAGAAAATGTAGTGTACAGATACATTTTTTAATGCAAAGAATATTTTTTTGCATAGAGAAGAAGCTGTAAACGACTAAACATGTGGATGAATATCTGAACCAATTTTGTTTCTAAAGTATTTCTTACTGCTTCATTGGAGAAGTTACCTATTTTTAGAATTTCTTTTATGCAGAAAAGCATGTTAAAAATGAGAATTCTCTGAAACATACATATTATTTTTGGGAAAGACAGGGACATTTTATACAGTACACAAGTGCATTTTACAGTACTGATCATTTATATATATTTGTTCAAAATCTTAAAGAATCGTTTAGGTTGGAAAAGACCTTTAAGATCATCAAGTCCAACTGTTAACTCAGCACTGCCAAGTTCACTGCTAAACCAGGTCTCCAAGCATCACACCTACGCATCTTTCAACTACCTTTAGGGAAGGTGACTCAACCACTTCCCTGGGCAGCCTGTTCCAGTGCTTGATAATCTGTGGTTTAATTTATGTAAATAGCACAGTAAGGAGCACTGGAGTTCAACTAGGTAAAGTATCAGCTTCTATATTAGATCTAGTGACAGAAACATGTCTATGCCAGGAGCATAAAAAAGCTAAGCAAAAGAAACCAACTCTTCCTGGAGAAAGGAAGATCCAAATTAAGACTAATTAAGTTGAAAATGTGGCTTTTTGGGGGGTTTTGTGTTTGTTTTTTAAAGTCACTTCTGCGTTTGCAAATTCTGTCTGATCTGCTGCTTCTCACTTTCAGACACGGCCCAAAGAAGGGAGAAGGAAGGAGAGGGAAAAGAGTTGGGAAAGGTAACGTGCAAAGTGGCTGTGCAGACAGGCGCCTCTGTCTGCCCTAGCAAGGGTTAGAACAAGTGAAGAGGAATTTCCTTCTTTCCCAGATTAAGAACACAGCAGCAGTGCTGGTAGGGATGTGACAGTTCCATGACAGATGCTTCACTTAACATGATACCAGGTCAAACTGTGTAATGGTACGCTTCCTTCAGCACACTGATGAGAGTTAGTGCCTGTGTGACAGAAAAAGAATAGTCTAGTGCAATACATCTTTTAGACTCAATCCCACTTTTTTTCTTTCTCTTTTAGGTTTCAGTCGAGCAGCACTACCGTTCGGTTTGGTTAGGAGGGAGCTCTCCTGCGAAGGGTACTCCATTGACCTCCGATGTCCAGGAAGTGATGTTATTATGATAGAAAGTGCTAACTATGGACGAACAGATGACAAGATTTGTGATGCTGACCCTTTCCAGATGGAGAACACAGAATGCTTCCTTCCAGACGCCTACAAAATTATGACACAAAGGTAAAGAAAGATATATCATTTTGAGGACTAAAGAGGAGAAATGTCTGAATTAATATAGTGAAAGGTATATACTGCAGGAAATGCTGAGTTATAGTTGCCAGTTTGCTATGGAGGTAGTATTATTTCTATCTAGTAATATTAGAAGGAAATAAAAACTGCCAGTTGCCATTAGAGAGGTTTTGGTTTTGAATTCTGCGAGCAAAAGTTAAAAAGCAGGAAGGTAACTACAAGGAGAATGGAACAGTTCACTTATTTGGAGATTCCCTGTTTCCTTGTCCTTTAAGTGGTCAAACAGCGCTCAAAATATATCCTAATGGCTGCCGCATTTTCAGAAGCTTCTAAACTCTCTGGCTAAGTTACACATTTCCTGTGAGTATAGTAAGCCATTGCCATAGTTCCCACCTGTAAAATGCATCCAGTGGAAAATGCGGGAATGAGTAAATGCTAGGAGAATTATGTGTCATTTTGTATGGGTGTACAGATACATATATGCATATAAGCACAAGTTATGGCTTAGTGACAGCGATTGTCATTCAGAGAAGACAATGTCAGAAGCACACTTTTAGTACAAAAGGTGCATCAGAGCTAAGATTCACAGAAATTTCTTTGCTACAGGCCACATACAGGCAGCAGTCACCTAGTACTGACAGTTGTGGAAATCTCAGCACAAATCAGTCACTGGCATTGTTCCTGGCTTAAAATACAAGCCAGAGTAAGTTCAGGATTGGTGGTAAGTTTTCCTCCCAGTTCTTTTTTCCTACGGTGAGGAATCCAATCAAAAAGAGATGGGAATAACCAGGTACACAGATACGTCAGATGAAACGCGAAAGTTGTCCTTCAGGCTGTACTCCTGTATTGTGTTCTCTTTGAATGTGGTAGCACTCAGTAGCATACGGTCACGTCTTAAAAATTGTTTTCCATTTTGATTTCCCAATTCATTTTATCATTTTCATACAAATACATGTATGTTTTCTACTTCTGTAGACAAATACTTGAGCTAGATTCAGTTTAAATGCTGGAGGTAAATGAAGGCTATCGGACCTTTTATTTTTGTTCTGTGTTCAGCTGGTGACTTGTTCTGTGATCAGTAAGGGAAAAAGGTTCTGTTGCTACACTAGTAAAAAGGTAATGTAACTTCTTTAAATCATGTTTGAATTATCTTTTTGTGGTTCTAGTTTGTTGTTAATTAGATGAAGCCAGAATTCCATTGAGACTGTAGCAGCAGTGTCATCATCCTCTAATCTGTCAGCTCCCTTTGAAACCACCTTCAATTGCTTTTGTAAATGTAGTGTCTCTCTGTAGACTTCCTTGTTGTGTAAAATGCATGTAGTGTTTTGATCAAAGTCCTCCTTATGTTCACTGCAAATACACAGATTAAGGTAGTCAGAGACAAATATAGAGGCACAATCTTACTTTAAGTGACACCAGGTTGTTACTGGAAAGCTGAAATTTCAATCCTCCCCTTTCAGTTAATCAACTGGAAGTTTATGATAGAAGGGAGTATTTTTGAACTTACACAGAGATCCACTCTTACCCTTTTTTCAACAGTTTAAAATGAGGTTGTGATGACATGTATAACATTGATTTAGAATATCTGTGCTCAGAGAGAGTTTTTAATTTTTCTTCCTTTTTTTTTGTCTGAACAATGGCAAAGATCATTTGACACTTTGCTTTCTGTTTTTGTTGGGCATTTATAGTAACTTGGAAATTTGCTTTCATAGTTTCCTTTCTCAGATCCTTTCATTAAGTAGAAAAGTTGTCTTGTCTAGTTTAATCTTTTCTCAAAATTGCTCATTTTGTGCTATATTGCAAGCATAGAAGAAGACAGATTTCTTATGAAACATTAGATCTTATGTCTCATTTATTTATAACTGCATTGGTGGTCATAATTTTTTGTTGTCTAAAGCAAACTGTTGTTTGGTACTCAGCATATGTCCTTGATCATATATCTAAAAGTATCCCAGCAGCTGTATTTTCATGGCAGCAATTGCATGGAAAAATCTCTCCTGAAAGGCTATCAGATTCCAGATTCATTAGTTTTCTTTTCTCCCTTTTTTTTTTTTGGGGGGGGGTGTAAAACTGATTAGAAAGAAGAACCTGTTGGAATGTTTCATCACAGGCAAGACTTCTTCTATAGCTTTAGAAATATGCAGCAATAGTTTCCACATAGCTACTTAAAAATCTTACAGTGTGTACTTTTAAGGACTAATGACATGTTTTTGTCACTTCAGCCAGCAGTGTTTTCACCACTGCGCTTGACCACTGAATTCAGTTTAGACTTGCAGTTAAATGGAGTTCCATGGCAATTATTAAATACTCAACACTCATTAGTAACATTACTCCACAGCAACTACATTTACTGCAGTTAGAATGTGAAAACTCTACCTTAATGAGATCAACGCTGTGAAATGTGAAGACTGAAAAATAAGATGGGGTTTCTAGATCAACACAAAGCCACGTAGTCACATGCCCTTCTCCCCTTCTAGAGAATTTGAGAGACTAGCACACAGACTTCGCCAGTGTCCACTGATGCATCAGCTGCTCTTTTTCAGAAGCTCTTACTCTTTTCTCCCTCCCTTTTTTTTTCTTTTCTGCAGTTCTTGAAAGATGTTTAACTTAATGCTTTCCTTAGAAGCCTGAGTAGAACACTGACTTCTTTGTTTTGCTTTTACCTTTGTAAAGTACTTACTAAACGTTTAGTCCCTGATTGAAATTACATCCCAATTATTTCAGAATAAAGTCTTTCAGATGTATTTGGATTCCATGTAAACTTCAGACTGGCACAGTTAAAATTAAAACTTTGAAGAAAGAGACTGGACCTTTACAAAATCCCTCTCCCCTTTCACACTTCTATGATAATTAACCCCAGTGTTTGCATACAGTCAAGTTTGAGAGATCCTACCATGTGCTAAAGTTGAGTATAGAAAGAAGCTTATTTCTAAACTATTTGGTTAGGGAGTAGTGGAAGTGAGTGGTGGATGACTGATGTTTCAGGCAGTCAGATCTTAAAATAGTCAAACTCCTTGGTGCTCCATTGTCCTTCAGCAGGAACAAAACTCCTCTGTTTCCTCTTCCTTTAAAAAGAAATCAAATTAAGAGGGAAGCAGAAGATGCAAAACAGCCTGAGGAAATTGCTCTAGTTGCTCACTCATAAAGTGTGTTTATGTGGCCTTAGCCAGAAACTGTCATTTGATTTTGAAGGTGATAAGGCTAACTAGTGCTGCTCTTTATAGGCACAGCAGAGATTTGAAAATTAACATGATAAAATGTATTTATGACCTACTCTTAAGTCCACTTCCATTGTAAGTTATTGCAGCTGGACTGTGTGTGTCACATTCAAACCTTCTGTGTGTTTATGAGGACTTTTTGCCTCCAGTGTCAACTTCAAAGCCTGATTCTGCAACTGCAGGTGGATGGACCATAGGGTTTTGTTAGGACAGGTACTAAGTGTTACACAGATAGCACATTGTGTTTGGATTTCTGTTTTATTAGCTTAAAATAATAACAGATACTTTAAAGTACTTGTAAATACATGCTTAAAATGCATTTCAAAGGCAAAGGCATATTGTGTGTGTAATTTTATAGTAGAGCAACAAGCTGCTAAGATGCGTTTTTGTGTGCTAGGACCTTTCTCATCTGAAATACAAATAGGCTTTTTTGGTAGGAATAATTTTTCCTAGACCTAAACTTTATGTTTAAGAAAAAAATCTCTGTTAATTTAAAGATTAGACAGGATTACTATCTTTGTGATTCCTGTACAGTACACATTTATTGTATTTTTTTACCTATGTATTTAAAAATATACCTGGATAGTTTGGCAGATAATAATTTTGAATAAATTAGTTTTAAATCTTCAGCAATCCTATATTAAAAAAATGTCAGTTCCATTCCAAACTGTACACCTTTTTTATTAAGTTTTTTTAGTAACTTACGGTTATAGCTATTGGTGGGTCTTGAAGAAAATGAATGTTTTCTATTTTAAGAAAATATAGCCTATTAACTCTGAATCTGTGGAATCATTTACTCAGATTCAAATTTCAAGCAGTTGCTGTTGACAGCCAAATTAATGTTAACTAGAAAGAAAACACTGTTTCCCTAATAAAGGCTAAAATATTTTTGAGTTTTTAAATAGGAACTTCTGATCTGGGTTCTGATACTGAAAGCATAGTTGTGATCATTAAAAAGAGGAAAAATTCAAAATGTGTAAAGCAACACACTTTACAGACCATGCAGACATCCACATTAAATAAAATGAAATCACAGTTGGTTTATTCAGTTTATTTTTGACCTACAACAGGGAGGTTACATCAATCCTGCACTGAAAAGGCCTTGAAGTTCTATTTTCATTTACAATTTATACTGTAATTGTAGCTTTATGTGATCTTTGCATCTTTACTAAACATTTAATCAGTATCATTTTCCTTTTTAAATATACATAATAAAGCAAACCTTGTTATAACACATAAGCATAAATACAAGGATATGTTAGGTATAATCAATTAACTTAGGGAACCATTATTTTTTTAAACACCCTGCCCTTTTAAAACATTGCTGCAGGATTAAAAGAGGATTAAATCTTCAGCAGTGAGTACTTTTTCTGTTGCACGTATCCTGTCCTATCTATAGTATGTGCAACACATGTACCTTCAATTACCATGTCTGTCATGACACCAGTGAAGAGTTCATGCTTGGATTTTTGTTACCATGAAAGTTTCTCACAGGGTAATATCTTAACCTGTTATGTCCATCATGTCTCTGCAAGACAGCTGTGCTTAAATGGAGGGTCTTCAAAATGTAAATGAAGTGCCTCCTGCCCCACAGAGTGATCAAGGGAAGCCTGAACGAAGAAGCATATCCATTCCCTCTCCTGAGAATTAATTTCTTGGGTTTTTTTTGGTTTGTTTTTTTTTAATCCTTCACAAGGGTGGAGTGCAAGAATGGTGATGTTAGTTCTTTTCCACCTATTGACATGTCCAACAAATACATCATTTTGAAAATCCTGTGTATGAATCCAAGTGAGACATTTGTGAAAGAAAACAAAATGAGTTCTCCTGAGAAGAAAGCACATCTCTTAAGCCCTCTTGTCTTCTTCTAACTTATCAGGTCTGCACAGGAAACGTTGTCATACCATATTAGCATCCTTTCAAGTGAAAAAATGTTTGGTCTGTTCCATAATGTGAGTAAATAAAGAATATCTTCCACTGGACTTCAGGCTTGAATGGATAGTGGGTAAATCTCCTATAACATCTCTCTCACTGGAGTGAAAAGGTCTAGCCAAAAGCAAACTTTGTGCAGAGTGTCTTTGCTGGTAGAAGTCAAAACCTGCTACGGGGTCACTGCAGAGCTGAATTCAAGCCTTTGCAAAACTTGTACAAAGCAGCATTTTAGTGCCTCAAAAATAGGTTCGTTAGACAGGGCCCATGGTTGATTCAGGGTTTAAACTGCAGCATGCTTCAGATTTGCAGTTTTTAATGTGACTAAAAGCAGTTTTCATAGGCAGGATTTTATCCTCTGCCTTTCACAAATTACTGTGATTGTGGCAATGGCGCTCTTTATTTCGGGGGTCTGCCTGGCCTAGACAAGGGCTCTGCTGACCCCTGCTGCTATCTTTCTTTTTTTCCCTTGCTTTTCCTTCTGCAGCTGAAGATTGCCTCCCTTTGCTAAAGGTATTACGTAGTGAAAAGTATCTCAGAATAAGAGAGACACCTTGCCTTTTCCCACAGTACGGTCATTAAAAGCTTGCATATCTCTCCTTTTTTGTGTCAGAGAAATAGTGCTGTTGATAGGATAGCACAGGCTGATATGCACAAGGTGTGTTCCCAGAATTTATGCACGTCTGAGTTGCTGTGGTACGGATAGTGATCTCATGTACGAGGTCCTTCTTTTGCTTTGGCATGCCAGCACTTTCTGTTACAGCTTGCTGACAACTGCTTTACAAACATTTACTGTACGAGTTTATCAACATTAGATATCTTTTTTATGCAGACTTTAAAAATGAAGGCTTCTATTTTTCTGAAACAGACGTAGATCTTAGTACAGCAGTCACCAGTACAGCAGTGCTTTAATGTAGCAGAAACCTACAATGCTTTTTATTTTTAAACTAAACTTTTCACACTACCAGGCTATGTCCCGATTCGTTTTGTTTTGTTTTGTTTTCTCTGTGTTAGTCACAAGACTTAGTTATGACTCAAATGTAGAGAAAAAAGCAGAAATACATGTAGCATCATCACAGTCTAGAATATTCATGACCTATTGTGTAGTCATTGGCTTTATTACAGAAAAAACCAGTAGTACCCATGACTGAGAAGAACTTTATCTGGTATTGTGCGGTTTCACTATCATTAATTCTTAATATGACTGAAGTAGGTCTAGTTTACTCATTAAAAATAGGAGGTTTTATTAATGGGGTTGTTCCATCGTGGCATTTCTTTATAAATTAAATACAAATCCTCATATTTTGAAGTTCTGAGCAGTCAGGTAAGGTGAAATAGCTGTCAGTGGTACTTGATCAACTTTTTGCAGTGTGTTCTATTATTTTTTTCTGCAGAAGAAATTATATTACACATGTGCAAGCACATAGCACAAGTGCGCATTGCTATCGTCAATGGTATTGGTCAAGCTACAAAGGAAGTCACAAAGGATCATTAATACCAACTAATTACATTTAAAATTTAGATCGTTTACCAAAAAAGATTGGATTCATTGTTTTACCAGGCTCTGTAGCAGATATTTTATTTAGTGTTTTCATAGCCTATATTTAAGTTGGTTTCTTTCCTTTATTATTAGCAAAGACATCATCAAGTTCTTCCTAAGTCTGTGTATGTCTTATCTGGGAGGACAGAATATACATATTCGTCAGTCTTTTCTTGCTGTTCATGGGTGACAATGAATATAAGAAACTATACCTAAATTTTAAAGTATTATACACTGTTTCCTGAATATTTGAACATCATATAAGATACATGCTTCAGCCTGCAATTGTCTTGGGTTTTGGGTTTTGTGGGGTTTGGTTTGTTGGGGTTTTTTTTTTTGGATGTTGGTGATTTGGGGTTTTTTGTTGTTTTGTTTTGTTGGTTTTTTTGTGTTCCCTCCCTGATTTCTGAACTGGGCTCTGGCAGGTGTGCAGATTGCATACAGTTTAGCATACAGTTAATCATGAACTATATGTTTTGTGTTTGTAATTACCTCTCTTAGTAATTTACTACATTTTTGAGGACTTGACTGAGTCAACATTGCTTGACTTTTCAACGCATTTCAATTGAATTTTGTGCTCTCTTGGTTGAATTTTTATGAGTTTTCTATGGTTTTCAAACTTCTGTTCTGGCCAAGATAACTTCCTAGTTCAGTAGCACCCCAGACTTTAATATTAAAAAAATCTGATTTACTTATGTATTGCTATGCCAAATTTAGTTCAGATAGAATAATACTGTAATAAGTGAAGCCTATTAATTATTCCCACCCCAGTGTATCTTCTATAATACTTAGCCAAAACAACTACATTATCTGATAAGTTGATTTAGGACTTCATACAAGTGTTCATACAGCCATTTATCTCAACCCTTGCTGAGGAGACCTTTATTAAGCTGTGATGACTGCTGAATATGAATTGTAACCAAGATTATTTTTTTATTCAAATACAATTTAAATATTCATCAAAGAGGAGTTATGCTTGAAACTGACAGAGACTATTAACATCAAAAAATATAATTAACTGCACTGGGTATCATGAAGCAGAGTTAGCCAAATAGCCGAGAGGTCTAATTGCTCTAGAGTCTGAGAAGCAATAGTTTTATTTTATACTGTTGCTGTGGAATTAATAGTAATGTGGTTTGCTATGTGAGGCAATTAAAAGCTGCCTGTTAAGGTTCATTGCACTATAGGAAATCCGTTGAATATCACTTAGTAAACAGAACTGACATGGAAAAGGTACATGAAGATGGGCAGAGCAGGGTATAGATCATAAATTAGGACAGATTAATAGGAATTAAATATATCTAAGTAAATTATGAGCACTTTTTAGTCTTAGAAAGTCAGCAGCAGCGATGAAAGTGAAAAGTTTTCATTAGCAACACAAAGGAAATAGAATTTAAAGATTATTACAGTGAAGCTGTTTAATTCAGAGGAAAGGAATAGAAAAGTAACATGGGTTTAAAAATTAAAAAGTAGCTACATAGTAGTACAGAAATGAGCAGATCTCATATTCTGGAAATCTCCTTCTGCCACAGAATAATCTCCTATTTATAATAAAAAGAACCTTCTGACCTTTGTGGCTCAATTAAGCTTTTTAGTTGAATTCAACAAGAAAAAACTTCTTTATTGAATCCAATATATTCTGCCTGTGCTGAGGGTATACAGTCTAAAAAGAGGTGACCATATTAATGGCATTTTGACATTAATGAGGTTGCTGAAATGGAAAAGTTTAAGGATCAAAGATACAAGCAGTAACAGTATTTTACGGCACTTTTTTTTTTCTCTGTAATAATAAAATTGCTATCTAATTGCTTAATGAATGGGCCATGATTACTGAAGGACATAGATAATTTCTCTCTTTGCATTTCCCCTCCTTACATTTTGTTTTCCACATACTGCAGAAGAATAATTAGTAGAAATGCTATGGCCACAAATGAAACAGGTCTTTTTTATTTTTTTTTTCCTTTAATGTAATAATTGAATTAAAGATGTTTGCATGTATATTCTTTAATTTAGGGTGTTAGTCAGCTCCTTTGTTTTTTAAGAAGCAATCTTAAAAACTAGTGTTTTACTGGTAGAATAAAGAATTCAACTATAATTCCTGTTTATATAAAGATTGGCTGCCTATTTCATACATTATTTAGCATGCTTACCCTGTTTATATCAGTGACATAAGAGTGCGTGCTACTTTCTCAGAAGAGTACTGTCTTTGCCGCTTCACAGCACAGTGCCTTGTATTCCCAGGCTTGCACATAGTGTTAGCAGATATTTAAAGCACTTCAGCCTAACATTTTATAGGTCATGATGAGCTGAGCCTATAAAACAAGTTACTGCAATGAAGTTAATGCAGTTTTAAGAGTGTTACATAGACTGAATACTCAGTATTCAGTATATTTTTAGCCTGCTGTAGACACATCATTGGGGAGGAAAGGTTCTTACTGCATAGATTTTTCTATGTCAAACCTGCTTTATAATTTCAGTGCAGAATCTTTACTACAAATTTTCTATTGAAAGACACATTTTTTAAAGGTTTTTACTACAATATGGCAGCTATTGGAACCTTTTGAATTTCAGTTTCTTCTAACACACAGAGACAGAGACAGGCAAATAGGGTAGCAGAATCATTTCACTGAGCCAGCTGCCCTGAGCAAAGTCATGCAGCTCAAACACCTTAGGGAAGGAAGTCTTACTGCTTAATAACACAGAGCTGTGTAACATTTCAGTTAGCAGGATAGGTGTTTTGCTGTTGCATGTGTAAAGGCATCTATATTCCTTTCTTTAACCTTACTATTCATTGATTCTCAGATACTGTGCTTCTTGTGGTATATATCTATATGGTGAAGGAACAATTTCAAAATGTCTTTAATACAGACATTTTTACAGGCTGCAAAATTGTTGTTTCACCACAACTCAAGAATTTGTGCTCCTTTTCCTCTATTTCATATATTACCATAGGCAGAGTTGTAAATGTAACAAAAACGTGACAGTTCTGAACCCATAATATTTCCTTGTTTACTGAATTTCTTAACATCATTACACTCAGCCATAATATCACATTCATGAAGCTGTAGGTATTTTTTCATCTAGGATGTAGTAGCACTGACATTGCCTTCAGTATATTATTCTACTGGCAGCATCACTGGTGGGTATGAAAGCCATCATTTACTTTGTATATTTAGCTTTCTTAGATAATTTTGCTGCTCTTTGTGACAGAGATACGGCAAAGAGAACACCTCCTGGAGTTGCATTTAAAACAGAGCACTTTGGGTAATGTACTGTAGACAGAGCATATATGAGCTAGTGCTCGGTTATCATGAATGCCATCAGCAATGCCTTGTTGCTTTCTTATCAGCCATTTCCTGCTGTCATCCCAGTGCTTATTTCAATAGAAAAGGATTTGCATCAAATGTAATACAGCATTATATATGGCTAACATGGGGTTTTTAATTGTGCAGGCACATGAGACTCACTTCAGTGGTAGACAGTTTGATAAAAGGATTAGATTAGATCATGAATATTTTTGACACAATTAGAGATTATCTCTACACTGAAAGAGTCAAGCCAGTGAATTTTCTGATGTGTTTTTTTCAGAGATGAATCTGCTTGACTTGCGTAAAAATCAACCGCAGAACACACAGGATTTCTGCAGATGTAAAAACAAGCAAACTAAAACAGCCCCTTAAACTTTCTTGGGCTTAATACTGAAGTTCCAGGAATCAGACAGGGCACAGCTCAAATCAGTAACTTAATCCCATAGCTTCAAATTCTGAAGAAGAAAGTGGGATTGTGCTTTCCAAGTTAGAGCAGAAGGATACTTTTGTAGGGGAAGTCCTGTACCTGGAAGCCCTGCAAGCTTTCCGCATGATAATTAGATCCAGACTTCACTGTGGATAATGAGTAACAGTGCTTTTGTGATAGGCATTCCTCTCAGAAGAAAAGAAAGTACTTGTAGTGAGGACTCTCAGACACATTTTAATAAGAAATGACACCGGTGTTACAGAGCTGATTAAAGACCTTCCAAGGGATAGCACGTCTGGAAAAAATCAGCAGATTAAATAAGAAAAGTTGTGATTTTATTATTAGTTATCAGTTAAATATAGATAACTTTAAAACCATGAACTCTGCATTGAAAAATTATGAGGAAAAGAACAGTACCATCTTGCTAGCAGATAGAGCTTTTATATAGCTTGTAAAGTAATCAAGTTGTCTTTTGGCCTTTTGCTCAGCGTTTTGCTTTGAGTTCTATTGAGCCATTGAAATGAGTCACTCCATATCCCCGTGGAATTGGTAGATATGCAGCAGTGGGCACATGGCCTCTGTAGATGAAAATTATAACCCAAAAAGGGAATATTCCCTAAGGCGAGTTTACGAAAAACAATTTATTCTTTTTCGCCCTGTAAAACTCATCTTACATGCAGGATCTCTTGCATTATTACAAACTCTAATCCTCTGAGTGGGTAATTAACGGACCAGAAAAGCCATTTGTGGAAAGAAAGAGCCATAAGGGTGAAAAATATTTCTCCACTGAATGATCTTTAAGGAGTAAATAATTACAAGAGTGAGAGGTTTGGGATGACCAATCTAAATCTGAGCATAATTAGGATGAACACAGTTTGAAAATCGAAGCACTTGGCATGTGCAACAATTCTCATATCAGAAGACTAATTAAATATTTAAAAGCCCCAAACCCCTCACTATTCACAGAAAAATAACCTGCCACAAAAGGTTCTGTAACTTTGCAGATAATTAGGAAGGGTTACAGGGGGGAAAAAAAAAAAATCACAGATTGGTTCCAAGGTTCTACAAGGTCACGTCTTATTATGGTGTATTTTTTATATGGTCTGATAACAAGTTTTTTGCTAATTTAATCTTAAGTAGGGCATCCCATTGCGATTTCCCATTTCCCTTGTTAAAAATGTTATTTTTTTTCTATGTGCAAACTTTAATAAGTGAGTATTTTTATAAATAATTGCTCCTAATTGATAAAGGCTATAATATTTTAATCATTCAAGAGGAATGCATGTGTTAAGTTAGGGTTGCCCCCACCACACCCTCCATTTGAAATTGTCCTCATCTCGTCCGTTGGAGAGGAAAACAGAAGGACCTTATGAAATAATGTTGCCTTGATGGCCAATTCTGTCAATTAGTAAGTCTTACTTTACTGTTAGAGCTAAGATACATTTGTGTTGAATATGCATTTCTGCAAACGGAAGAGCTGTGTTAAACTCAGGAGACCCATAACAAGTCAATCGGAATTTGCATTGAGCTGACCTGGAGATCCATTCAAAGTATGAACATTAAAAGTGTACCAAGGCTTCTACATTTCAGAAGTTGTAGTAACAAATCCCACCTGTCATTTGAAATACCTTATTTTGTTAATTAAAGTTGGTGAGTTTCAAAAATATATTGAAAATCCTTGCAAATTAACATAAAGGATCAAGCTTCATGTTTTCAGTATTGTAATTTTTCAAGTTATTCATTTAATAATGACTCAGAGCTACCTTAAGTTACATGACTTTTAACTACATTATGAATATGCCACGTGCCAAGGTATAGATAAAAAGATTGATGGTGCTATGAAAAAAAGAGTTTAAAAGCATTTTTAGTCTTATCCAATGCACTCTACTTGGGAATCTCTTCTGCAAATCTGTCGCAGCATTATGCCTGAGGATCAGATGTTGTGCTTGAGGATTTTGATTTTCTGTATGCTCTGCTCTAGCACTGTGCCTCAGAAATAAATGCCCCTTTGTAAAGCTTTGGTATTAGTGCCTAACCCCACATTTCTCCCCTGAAATCTGATCAACCCACAAAGCATTATGCTGTGCTCACACTCATTCAGTGTAAATAATCTCTGTAAATTATCAGCTGTTACAGTGCTGCACTACTAAAGTTTTCATTAGTAAATAAGCATAGCTTCAGGCTATTTATTTTGTCTAAAGAGTGAAACATTTAATTGGATCTTTTGAACTGATGACTTTATAGGAGTGTGGCTATGTTGCGCTTACTTGATAGTGTACTAAGACAGACACTGCCGGTAATCCTGTGCTGCATTTGGCTTGCTAATATGGACAAACGTTAATAATATCACAAGATTATGAATGAGACTTTATTTCCATTTCCTATTCCTCCGGTGAAGTTGCATTAGAAACATTTTCTCTAAAATACAGATTGCTTCTGCTTCATACTGTTACATGGTTTGGGTTTGCGCCTATGCAAACCTCACCAGGAGATTTTTCCGTTTACTTTGCACACCTCATTGCACCTACTGATATCTGGGTTTCCTGTCCTTGCTTTGCAGTCATCTCCTCCCAGGCTTTGGTAGTTCTAGCAGGCCTTTCATACATGTGACAGAAAGTAGTAGGGATAGAAAAGTGGAACTATAAAACCACTTTAAAAAAATTACCAAGAGAAGGCAGGAGTTAAGATATTCCATTGGAATCTGCATTTCCTTTTTCATTTTCTTTCCCCTCTCTATTTTATCTTATGCTTTAGTTTCAGGTTAATAATAACCCCATAATAATAGAGTTTACATCAATAAACAAAGTACTGGAACAAGGATAAATTGTAACAAAAAGCTCTCTGATAGTTTAAACGTGAGATTTGTCTCCTTGAGTGACTGCTTTGAAGTTAGAGAACATGAATGCTAAAAGGCAAATGGGTCATAGCTAAATATATTAAAATTGTAAGAAGAGGTTGAAAGCAATAAATACACTGTTAAATTACTTTGCCATACCAGTCGGATACACATGCACTGATAGAGAATCAGACTGGGTAATCCTAAGGAAGGGCCTGTGGGAGTTGCATGTGTTCTGTTGTGTTTTATTGTCTATTTGGAATTTTCATCCTTAATGTGTACACTTCAACTCCCACAAGATTACATTGTATAAAGAAAACACAATTAAATATTATTGGATATTTATTGGGCAAATGGAAACAATGCTACAACGCACCTTCTTCTGCAATATCAATTATACATTATTTAGGTTCCTTATGTCATGTTTACTTAGTAATAGGGAAGATTCGATAAATCATCAATGTTATGTTTAAAATGAAGAAAGGAACAATTTTCTTAGGGTTTTTTTTTCCCAAAATATTTTTCATCGAAAGCCACCAGGTTCATTGCTGTAGTGGTCAAGTTCCCAAGTGCATAGAAAATCCTAAAGCTGGGTTGTGAATTTTCAAACTAGTTTCTAGTGTGCCTTACTGCTTTTGCAGTCACAGAAAGAGCTCCAATATCTAAACACAATTCTTACAGACAAGTTCTGTTTTCATAGATGCTTATATATCTCCCCTTTTCTTTTCTTAGGTTACAAAAACTACCAACCTTGCACTCCTAAATCTGTTTTCTCTTTCAGCTAGGTGAAAATGGTGCTATTTTCTTCTTGTATGGTCATTCCCTCCTAATAGTTTAGGGATTCCAACTTAAAAATAATTTTTAGAGAATCATATACGAGTAAGCAAAATTACCAGTGTGGCACCCTGGGTTTTTAAAGAGACAGCTGCAGACCTGTATGTCTATATTCAAGGGGGTGTGGCTCTGTACGAATGTGTGCTCTCACTCTTCCTGTGTGGGTAAGGTTGTGCTACTGCTACTGGAATTGGTGGAGCACTGTGGATATTGCAGTGATGGCTGATCCATGCTACTTTAAATCAGGGCTTTATAGCAAGACTGGAGTTTTTTTCAGATTTTGGTTAGACCCAATTTGCTAACATACTAGGTTTCAGAATGTAATAATTATGTCTTGTGAGGTGAATTTTAAACTCAGAATTTAAATATATTCTATTAAGTAATTGTATCTACTTTAGTATGTGTGTGTGCATGCATATTTATCTATACACCCCTCAAAAAAACCCTCTGTTCTCTGGATTTTTTTTATTTGTAAGTTTTGTGCATACTTTCAGAGACCAAATTAATAAAACATAGCATTTAAGTAATATCTGACATCTTCATACGTATGTAACTTTGAGTTTAACAACAGGAGTGGAGGTCTAGTAAATATGCATACCAATGCAGAAGCACATCTCACATGGCAGTTGTAAAGACAGCCATTACTCTGGGTAAAGAAGTTCAGGAATTTTTCAATTTGAAATATGCTGTTGTTAAAAGTCAGTACACGAAGTGTAGTCATCCCACATTCCCATCTCTTTTTACTCAGACTGCAGATCACCCAGGGTGAATAAGGAACAAGAAAACCGTATGGACTACATGGTGCTACAACTCAGAGTTTACGTGCTTCAAGTGGTGTTTAGGCAGGTTGCTGCAGGCGATTTGTAGGAGCATGTCATCATGCTAGCTTTTAAGTATTTAATCAATATGCTGAAAGAGAAATATTGTCAGATCTGACTTAAAAGTTTCTAAACATAGCAAGATAGATTAAAAAAGAATGTATGGACAGTATTATTAAAAATTAATTTTATTTATTAAATATGGCTTTGTACTTCATCTCTTTTTTTGTCTTTTTAAAGTGAAGTACACATGACTTTTCTGTGTTTGCCAGGTTTGCCTTACTTAATAAAACACTGCCTTCACAAAAATGCAGCGTTGGGAATACCCAAAATTATTTTGGTAGACCATTCTGGCTAGACACTAACCCATACATATACTTTTCAAGCTAACACAATGTTTATTTTATGTTACTATCTTTGTCACAGTTATGTATGCTAAACAAAAACATTTGAAGGATAAATTCATATACTTAATCTTGCAAACCGCAAGAACCACCTGAACCACCGTATGTATCTTAATGTGACTTACCTATACACATGACTTCTTCCTTCAGTCAATTGGTTTGATCTATGTAATGCTAATGTTTTTCCAGAATCTGCCTCTCAGATTCCTGTACTTCACTTTGTGGTCCAGTCATGATACACTGTTTTTCATTTTAAAGCTGGAGTATTTGTTCAAGTCCATAGATTTTGCATTTTTAATCTTCCTCAGAACAGTGGTGAATAATGGCCCTTGGCAGGAGATAATGAAATTTTCTTAATTTATATTTTCAAGCAGAAGCTTCAATTGAAAATGGCATCCTATGGCCTGGAGACACAGCTCTAGTGCAAGTTTCAGGGGAGCTGTAATAATAATGCAGTGCCAGCAGTGACAGGGAACGATAGGACAGTGAAGAAGTAATTTAAGAAAGAAAAGAGAATGTACCAAAGCTTTATTGTAGCATATCTAATGATCTGCTGAAGATTCCCAATAGCTTTTGGAGCATGACGGGAGAAACTAATGTTATCTTGCCAAAACAGAAGCCCCTGCTTAATCAGCAGAACAAAATTATTGATTAAAACACCTTACACAATAGATTGCATGTGGAATCTCATCTCCATACGTTGCATGTGGAAAAGTGCAATAATGAGCATAAGATAAAAACAAAAAAAGAGAAAAAGCAATTTTGTTGGGAATTGTGCAAGTTAAGATTAGAGTTGCAATGCAAACAGATTATCATGGAAAGTACAGCTGTCCTCGAAGCTGAGTACAGAAGAGGTTGGATGCAGCAGGGACCTGGCTATATCAGGAGCAGATGATACTTGCTAACAGCCTGGCTTGAGCTGCTTTACTTGTGTTTTTCTTCTGTATTCATCTGAAATGTGAAAGGGCCATTCCTCATTTGCACAGTCTTCTTCCTGAGGTGAAAGGAGTTCAGTCATTGCACTGTAACTGTTAATTAACCACTCCATTTGATTTTTAGATTAGTCTAAGGGATGCATCTGCATTTAAAAAATGTGACCTACCTTCATTCATCCTAAAATACCAAAGAGAGGAGCATTAGAGTACACAATTGTTCTTTGCAGTCATGAGAATAGTAATACTTCCTACATTTCTTCTTGCAAAACTTCTGCTGCTAGCACAGGAACTGAATTATCATTCCTTTAGTGTTACTGTTAGTCTTTTCCTGACTAAGGCTTTAAATGTAACTCTCATTTTTCTAAATCACCTGGAGTTCTTCACAGATCTGCTTTATTTCCTTGTAAATGACAAAGTCACAGTATCATAGGTCCTTGTGAATGTTGTCAGTGTGTTAAGCGTGAAGATATTTCTTGGTGTGAGATCGTCTGAATTTTAAGTTTGTGTATAAAAACCTGAGAATTTGCATATTTTAACATGTGGTAAGGAAGTGTGCAGTCACGTAGATTACAGAATACTTAAATGATACTTAAAACCTACAGAAAACTTAAACACTAGATTATATAAACTGAAACACTGAAGTATTGTGATTTATCTTCTTCAATTTGCAAAAATCAGTTGGTTTGTCTCATGCCTTCATTGGAACAATTCTAAAAGAGTTTGAATAGATGTATCAATCTAACTGTATATTGTGTAGAGAAAAATAACATTGGTTAAAAAGAAGACTTCAGGTTATTTGCAGTTAAGGTATTTGAGGTTTGGATTTATTTCTTCCTGATGGTGTCTGGGCCAATTTTACAATTCGCCAGGAATTTTCTTTCTACCATAGTCTCGTTTTGGAGAATACCATGAAGGGGCTGCATTCAGAAAGTGCTCATCTATTAACAAAAAGGAATGAAAATGGGCAGCCACATAGGATAATCTGCTGTTTCGTGCTATTATATGGAGAGTGGGGTATCTTTTGTCCAATACACACCAGAATTCAGTGCTCCTTGTCTTAAGCTCAACTGAAATCTTTATCGGTTTGTAAAATTATCTTTGCAGGAAGAAGCAGGATTGTAGGCCAGTAACTAGTAGAGAAGTTAGTATCCCTGGTTTTACAGGGGAAACAAGCAGTGTGGCAGACAGAAGGCTTTCATTTATCCAGAAAACAAATCACAGTAGTGGAAATTCCCTGAATTGCTTGTCTCAGAACTACCTCTACAAAGTTCACTTACTCTTTAGCTCTTTCCTGTAACCTGTGAATTAGGATTGACACTTGATGTAGTTGCCGTTGGCTTTTTTAAGGTTTCATTGCAACTGAAACATGACCATGTAACTATGTACCTGAATGTTGGCATTTTGAAATGTGAATATCTTGTCAAGTGTCTTTAATTTGAAATCTTAGAAGTGCATGAAAATCAGAACCTTATATGCAAATTACTCAGGTTTTATTCAAATGTGACCAGCAATGCAGCGAACTCAGCGATTTGAATGCAGAAACATAAAGCAGAAATCCTATTTGTTAATCCAAGTAATTGCACTTCTTGGGCAGGTGGTGGTATGCTTTGTAGAGCTGCTGTGTGTTGCAGCAGTGGGCATAGCTCATTGTTTTGGTTTGGGTCTCCTTCATTTTGGCCAAAGGTGAGCAAAAGATTCCCATATGCACA
Source organism: Galbula dea (assembly GCA_013399015.1). Lineage (NCBI taxonomy): Eukaryota > Metazoa > Chordata > Aves > Piciformes > Galbulidae > Galbula > Galbula dea. Next base: position 818,634 of record VWZX01000485.1, read on the forward strand.
GTGGCTGTAATCCTGCATGAAGAAATAGTCAAAAGTTTTTAGAAGGTGAACAGCTTCCTGTCAACTCAATGCCAGAAGTTTGACACTCGCACCTCCTGTACAAAGAAAAATATACTGCATTTTCTTCTGAACTATTATTTTTATGCATCCTTTCAATGCAAGCTAGCACAAAGTTCATCTCAGTTTCCTGACTGATAGCAACATTGTGAATCTTTCACTGGGGAAAATGAAAGAGAAGAAAACAACTTTTCATAGGGAAACAGGAGTCCATCTTATGAAAAAGATTTATGGATACTTCTGGCAGAACTTTTTTCCCACAGCTAAATATGACCTTCATCAGTTTCATTCTCAAGCAATTTCTCTGAATATGTATCCATTTTATTTTGTAACAAATCAATATTTCTCTCTTAATTGCCACTCATTCAAGTGTAAAATGAAATTTTCATACAGCTCAAAGCTGTGGAAACCATTACACTGAATGATCCACTACAAAGTCTTTTTGTAGGAATTATTTTGACTTCAGCATAAGATTTTCACTAAAGAAAGAGAAAGATAATAAAGTAATTAATTAAAAAATCTTGCATTCCAAGTTTTCTTGTGCTGGTTAGTCTGATCTGAGGTGCAGAGCATATGAAAAACCCTGTAAAGGGGTTAAAACAAAGAGGCCTATGAGGTTTTGGGCTGCATTGCCTTCTCCTGCTTCTAGACCCTCCTCCTACACAACACAGACAGGAGCTGCACTTTGACCTTCATATGAGTACAAAAGTGTGACTGTATTGTACATTTGAAAATGTGTTACAGATTCCATACAGTGGCTTTCTCTGCAAGCTGGGTGCACATTTCATAACTTCAGCATAGGTCTAAAAGCCATTGGATGCATCATGTTCATTCCAGACTCTCTAATATACTACAGAAGCTGTTGCACTATAGTGCTGTTGGGTGTGGTGTGACATTACCTGTGTGATAGCTGCACAGAGGACCTGCCTGTGCTCTCTGGAAGGTCAGTGCCACAAGCAGCACAGAGGTGACTGGTGAATTTTTCACTATCTATATCCATGGTTGTGCATATATGCAGGAATCACTGTCTACTTCTGCAGTTATGAGCCTTATGAAGCTAGAAATAAGCAGCTTTAAAAAAATTAGAAAAAAATTAACTGGTAAAGTCAGAAGAGTTGTTTCTGAGTTTTCTCGGTCAGAGGCACAGCATGTCCTGACCAGCTCTGTGCTAGTTTGATTTGTATATAAAAAGGAGAGTGATTTATATCAGAGTTCTTCAAATGTGCTTGCTCTACCTTTTAAGATGTACCATGAATTATTCCTATACCTGTTGGGAATGTGCAGCTGTGGAAAGCCATTGATGTAAGATAGATTATTTTAGCTTGGGATGTGGTATTCAGGGAGTGTGGGAAGTAGTAGTAGGGCAATAGAGAAGTTGATGTACTGCTGAAGCCAAAGGCTAGACTATTACTTAAGTTCAGACTTCTGTTATTCAGTTTGCAAACAGACAAAACTAACCCATGAGAAGATCAGCCAAGCTCTTTTTCTTTTAGTCACCAAGCTGCCTGACCTCATTTTTTCTTCCACTTCCTTCCGACTATATTTTCTATACTATGTTTTGACCATCCTCTCTCTTCTGGGTTAGGTGATTGTTTTTCCACTTTTAACTTCCAAATTTTTTTTTCCTGCAAAAATGAGTAGTAGTCTAAAATCTCTGGATTATTATTGTTAAAAAGAAAAGTTAAAGAAACATTAAATTCAGTAGACTTCATGATTAGAGGCATTGTAATTAAGTGATTTGTACCAAAATGCATTGGCTTCCATTGTTAAGCAAATCATATGTTTCAGTATTTAGTTTCCTCTAAAATACATGTTAATTAATTTTTTTGCAGTTGTTCTCAGCTGTTTTTCTTATTTCCTCAGATGATCCAATTGCTCCTAAAATAATTAAAATGGGAGTGATAATACTTTTTGTCTACAATAACTCTTCCAATCTAGATAATATCCTTGAATCACAACAAAAATATCTCTGAGATGCAAAACCATTCAGCAGTCTGTATATCTCTAAAGATGAAAGAATGGCTCATTTCTGTTATGTTACATTATCAGAAATTACACATTTTCTCGTTTTGTATCATCTTTGCATGTTGCTTTGATTTTATTGAACAGTTGTATCAAATCAGTGTATATTTGGAACAGCTATCTCTACCAGTGGGAATGAGCGACATTTGAGATAGCATCGATCTCCAAATTTAAAAGTATAAAGCCTGAACTGAAATATTGTCTTGAAGCCTTGTTTATGGACTGTGACTGTTCTAGTATTAATTAACTTTGTTGCCTTATGGATTGGACTGCCCAAGTGTGAAGAGAGTTCCCGCTGCCTGTAGTACTTTAGTACGAACTTGCAAATTAAATGTAATTTTAAATTAATTAGCTTGCTTTCTTTTCCCATTACAGGTGCAACAACCGAACACAGTGTATAGTAGTTACTGGGTCAGATGTGTTTCCTGATCCTTGTCCTGGAACATACAAATATCTAGAAGTTCAGTATGAATGTGTTCCTTACAGTAAGTATAATCTTTTTATTCTTGCTCACTTCCTCTGGCCCTCCCAATTAAAGCTGGAGTGCCATTACATGGAAAAGAAGCATATGTTTATGGCCCACAGACCCATTATGCATGCAGAGCACTTGCAGACTAGGGCCTCCAATTAGCTTCACGAAGTGTGGAAGGAAGCCATGGTGTGATGCTGGCCAAGTGTCTGCCTGTGTTCTTAAGTGTTTGGCTTTTAAGGCTACTGTTTTTCCAGAAAACAAACTCAAATTAGCTATTCAATAGGCCAGATAGAAATTTGTACTTTTGCCCGCTACCAGTTGCTGACAAATTGGCTTGGCTCACAGACTTCTAAAGCAGGAATTGACTTCAGTTTTAATCATGATCTACTTGAAAGGCTACCTGCTGTTACGGTGACTTTGGGTGCACAGCAAAACCCAGCACTGACACTCGGAAGCAAATGCCTCAGTTGGGGGACATCGTAAGAGGACTTTGTGCTTCAGGGTCACATTATAAATGAACACAGACTAAGAGTGAATAATTCATCAGTAAGTTACTCAAGCTTGGTTCTTAAAAGCAATGGGGAAAAGAGTGAGAAAGAAATGTTCATTTTTAATGTAAAGAGAAAATATGAATTGTGCCTTGAATCAACTGCCAAAGTAGAATTTTTCACTGAAAACAAAGTAAATACTGAAATCACGTAGAGATAGAAATTTTCTAAGTTGCAGCTACTTCAGCAGTTTTGTACAATATTCTTTTGAATGCCAGAATTCTGTAGCTTTAGACATACTTCTTACTTCCTTGCAATAATTAATGCTTTCTTTTTTTCATTGACATGTATGCACGTTTATAAAAGTTCTACGGATTCAACACTTTTAACTGGTTTTGCTTTCTTGTAAGGTCATTCTTTGCAGGGACTTCTCCCTCATCCCATAATTCAACAGAGAAATAGCTGTGTTTGCCATGGAATTTGAGCAGTGCACTGATCTTTCCTTTGAGTTATTATTAAGTGTGAATTTTTTGATCTGCAGTAATCTTTAACCAAAGACACATTTTCTGTTGGTACAGGAAACAGGCCAAGTCTGAGATGCAAAAACACTGTGGTGACAGTATATGTCCAAAAAAGAAGGAAATGAGTTCTGGCATAAGCAAAGCTATGTCAAAACTGTCCATACTGTTTCCTGCACAGTTTTAAAATGTAGACTTCTTAAACCAAAATATTACTCTGTACTGCTTCACCACATTGAACCTTCACTGTTGTAAAAGGCCAAACACAGATCATCTGTTTTTTCTTCATTTCTGCTGTGTCATTGTGAAATGGTTGCTTGCTGATTTTTTTTCTGTACCATTTGTAGGATTGGAAGCCTACTGCATACAGTGATCACTAGTACCATCCCTCCTGTGTGTAGTATCGGTGGCTTGTTGTAACTGTTCTTCTCGTGCCACTTTTGAGGAGTGATGTCTTATCCCAATCTAACCAAAGTTTTGTTCCACAAAGATCACTTTTACTTTAGCTCTATTTTCGTTTCCAAATTCTCAGAAAGAGAGCAGTGCATCTGATTCCAAACCATAAGGTCAGTCAAATGACAAGAGGTTATGTTTCCAGTTCCAGTAGGCTAGCTCATAGAGAAAAAGTGTAATGCAAATAATGTTCAAACATAATTTTTTTATGCCATTTTAGGAAGAGAAGTGTGGATATGTTCTACTGATTGGGTATTGCTATCTCCAGGAATCTTTTCTTTTCCAGTTTTCAGAAGTATAGTGCCACAGCGCGGCCTACCCTGTGTTCTAACGTGTAGTTATTCTACTTTTAAAATGTCTATTTTTGTTTACTGTCAGTTGCGTTGGCCTACCCTTTGAATTGTGTAATTCTGTGTCTATCGTAACTCAGGATGCTGCATATTTCTTGTCTTTTAAAGTCTATGAGTTTTGGAGTTTGTGAACTGCAGCCATGTACAGTGATGACAGTATGCCCAATTCCAGAACTGTAAGAGGCATCACTTGTCATTATTATGACATTATTATTATTATTATTATTATTATTGTCATTGTCAGCAGTTATCAAAAAGGTTGCCGGTTACTAAAATCAGTTTTGAAGTATGATTCCGAATGACAGTGGAAATAGCTGTTTTGATTGTTGACCTTCTTTCTTCCTCGTCCCACAAAGCCTGTTCTGGTATTTTTCCAAGTCTCTTTTTTTGATGCCTGATAAACTCCAGTTATCAAGTTTAATTTTTTCCTTCTTTACTTATTCCAGTGCTCCATATCTAAACATACAGAGTGTCTGAAGTCATTAGGTTTGCAAATAGCAGCTGTCCCAGCATAAGAGACTTGTTAAGAAGGTGGGTAGGCTTTTCTGGGTCTAGGAAGGTAGGGTGTTGGTGATCACAGCACTTCTAACCAAAATTCAGTTATGGTTCTTACTTTTTCTGAACCTCAGTTACTGCAAGACTGCAAAATCTGCTGTGTCTCACTGTGACACCTTTCAGTCCATGGGAGATTACAAATAGCAATCATACCAAGTTTTGTGGTAAAAGCTGGGCATTCTTACACACTGGAGTTGGTGTCACCCTTGTACAAAATGCAGTTTATGAGCTCCTCTATGTCTTGATGGCCTCCAGAAACACTTAGGTGGTCTGTTGATCATACATAATGATTCAGATTTCTCTGGGTTCTATAGTCATTGCCCTCATAAGAATGTACTTAATAAAAATCTTTCTTTTTTGCATCTCAAAGTGTAGACAACAAAAGAAAAAATCTCCTGAGACACTCAGTTGGATCTCCAATGAAACAAAAATTCTAGACAAATTTGATAGGCATTGCTTTGTCCTAAAATAAGTGTGTTATTGATTAAATTACAAAGAAATTGAGAGTACCATACCTGACATTTCTCTCAATTATGCTGCACAATGTAATGTTGACACTTTGACTGAATAACAGAAGTCAGCTGTTTCGTAAAGAAGAACATCAGAAGAACCATTTTGTGCATCTGTGCAGTTTTATTTTAAGCCTTTTTTGGACTTCAGGATTCAATAGAAAACATTTTAAAGTGTTTTATTCTCCCTCTGTCTGTATTGATTGGGCTTTGCAACATTTGTTTATTTCAATAAGCCCATCTGTCCCTGAAAAATGTACAGCAGTACACCAACGCACACAAAGCAGATATACCAGTAATGATTTTAGTTGTCCCTATCTTGTCCCCCCTCTCCTATTACTAATTCTAAGCGGGTATAATCTCAATACTGCTCTTTGGCAAGGCATAAACTCATGCATAAAAGTCCACAAACAGAATCATCCAAAAGTCATTAACACTGATTGTGACACCCAGGAATTCACCTCAGAATACATCTTCTGTTTACTTTGATAACTCAAGAATTACAAATTGCAGAAAACCAAGTATTTTACCTAAAGATATATAAATGAACAAAGGCTAGGAAAACTACTGCTCATTTTGAGAATATTAACTCCCCCATAAAGTTTTGGAATTGTTCCCTGAAGAAAAACTAGATCAGCTCAGCCAATACCATTCTCTCAAAATAATCATATGTAATTTTGTTAAATGAAACTGAAAATCCAAAACTTTATAGGAAACATACAAATACATTCTTCAGGATAATACTGTAATACTGAAAATGTAATAGCTGTGAAAATAGTTTTGATACACTTCCTTGGTATCAGCAGCTACTGTTACACAGATTGGTACATCTGTCATTTTCCAGGTCATTTTATGAAACCGAAGGAGCATACTTCAAAGGCTACTGAGTGTATGAAATAGATTTTATTGCAAATAATTATTGGAAAGCTATTTACTAGCTGGACTTCAGCTATATGTCTTTCTGTAATGTGTTCCTTAAAACTTCCTTGGGGAAAAATTGCAATAGTAATATAACTTTGTTAATCGGGTTCGGTTTGTATTTTCCATGTCTGGTGGCAGGATGGCTATTTCTTTTCAACACTTAGTATACTGTCCTTGCATACTAGCTTGCTGTTTCGGGCTTAATCGATGATGCTGGAGAATATCTGAGCTAAATGTTAATTTCTCTTTTCCTCTTGCTTACTGTGCTTTTGCTTCTTTTTTCTAGATGTTTTTGCTTATTCCTTCTTGTCTGATTTTGCAGTTATAGACTAAGAAGTGGCAAAAGTTCTCAAGATTAACATTCAGGAAAACAAATAAAACAAAACCTAAGGAGGGCTAAAGGATGCAAGCTGCTTTCTTTACTAGAAAGAAGAGCAGAGGGATGTCTGGGGCAAAGATGGAGGAAGGTTTAATAAGCACACATACAAACCTATATAATTAATATATTGCATTTTGGATTTATAGTTATCTAATTAATATAATATGTATATGTGCACTCGCACGTATATGATAAATTTATGTGTCACATAAAACTAACTTGATAGCATTATATTTTGAGAAGAAGAGTATGTATAGCATGCATTAGTAAAGCCATTCATTATTTATTCAGGTTCACTAAGTGAAACTACATGCCAACATATCTGTATTGCCTCATTAATCTACTAAAATGGTTGATCCATGTTCACTTGTGTAACCGTAGAATCTCTCTCCTGCTAGGTTTTCCTGTTGTCTGTTTCTCTTTATCCGATATAGTGCAGTTCTTATTCTCCCTATATTTAGCGTCTGTTACTAATTTAATCTTTAGATTAATAGTCAATTTATGTTAATCTTCTTTCTTTTTTCCTTGCACTTTTTTATTTTTCTTCCGATGCTTAAAATAGAAGTGGAGCAAAAAGGTAAATAACGTATACAGTCCAAACCCCAGCTCCTTGTTATGTGCCTTATGGATGTTAACCTCTTCCCTTCCCCTCCCCACAACACTCTTATATTATGATAATCAGCAGGATCTCATAAGTACACCTCATAAAGAAGTCGACTGTTTGCAATAAAGTGACTTGGCTGCTTAAAGTAGGTGGCGGGGTATAGTGTCTGAAATACTTGGGCTGGAGGGAAGACTCCCTTGCTTTTTTCTCTCCCTTTCTCTTTGTCTCTCTTTCCCTCTCTTTCTCTCACCCTTGGGTAAATTCCTGTTAATCAAGTGTCATCTTGCCTGGCTTCCAGAACCCTCTCCATAGCATGCCATGGTTACAGGGTTTCCTGGTCTGTTTCATTCATTGCTTTGGTTGTGTTTTGTTTTCTCTGCTCCTAATTGCTTTCTCTGTATACCTGATGATTTGTTTTGTTCCTTTGTTTTTAATCGAGGCACCTCCTTTTTCAGCCTCACCACTTCTTAAAGTTCTAAACAAGTCAATGTGATTTTTTTTTGGACTGAAATGACCTAGCGCACTGCTGCACACCAGTTAAAAGCTCTGGAGCGTTAATGTGTACTCACTAAAAGTCTTAAGATGAAAATGCAAGAGTAGCTCTACATTTTCAGCTGTCTGTGTATGCCATTGAGCCTTGTTCTGTACTAGTGAAAACAGTTCCCATCCACTTTCCATACTGGTACAGCAAGAACATGGTAACTTTAAGAAAAGTGGATGATAAAGGGTGATAATTGCATTAATTATAACATAAGGTATAATCTAGTGCCAATTAAATTGATTTTTTTTCTTCCTGACACAGTCATTATGATTTACCTACCTTTTTTTTTTCTTTTTCTTTTCTTTTTATTATGAGACAGTCTTAATTTGGCTTAATTTTTGTCTTACTTCTCTCTGTGACTGTTAGTTTTTGTTTGTCCGGGGACGTTGAAAGCAATTGTGGACTCACCGTATTTATATGAAGCTGAACAAAAAGCAGGTGCTTGGTGCAAAGATCCTCTCCAGGCTGCAGATAAAATATACTTCATGCCATGGACTCCTTATCGCACCGATACTTTGATAGAATATGCTTCTTTAGAGGACTTCCAAAACGGACGCCAGCAGACAACGTACAAACTCCCGAATCGAGTGGATGGTACTGGATTTGTAGTTTATGATGGAGCTGTCTTTTTCAACAAGGAAAGAACTAGGAACATAGTAAAATTTGACCTGAGGACTAGAATTAAAAGTGGAGAGGCCATAATCAATTACGCTAATTACCATGACACCTCTCCATACCGATGGGGAGGAAAGACTGATATTGACTTGGCAGTTGATGAAAATGGCTTATGGGTAATTTATGCTACGGAACAAAACAACGGGATGATAGTAATTAGCCAGCTGAACCCCTACACCCTGCGCTTTGAAGCCACCTGGGAAACCGCGTATGACAAACGGGCAGCATCCAATGCTTTCATGATATGTGGTGTCCTGTACGTAGTGCGGTCAGTGTATCAGGACAACGAGAGCGAGACTGGCAAGAATGCCATTGATTACATCTACAACACGAGGTTAAGCAGAGGTGAGCACACGGAAATTCCTTTCCCCAACCAGTACCAGTACATTGCTGCAGTGGATTACAACCCCAGAGACAACCAGCTGTATGTGTGGAATAACAACTTCATTCTGCGATACTCTTTGGAGTTTGGCCCACCTGATCCTGCCCAAGGTAAAAATTTGTTTTTCTAATTTTTCATCTCTTTGTACTTCCATTCATATAACTTTGTTACAGTATCTTTGGTGGTTAGACTTAGCTCTTGGCAGAAAGGCAAGAAGGGTTTGTTTGTCTTCACTGTGCCCAGCAGTTCAGCATTACCGTGATGCAAGGCAAATCTGCAGAACCTGTGAAGAGAGGGGGTTTTATTTGGTTTATGGGCTCGTGCCTTTTTTTGTTTTTTTAGGTTCAGATTTTCTATCTTTGAGAATTAGTTGGGGAATTGTTTATTTACTTTATACCATCAGTCAGTTTGACTTCTATAGCTAAACGAAGTTTGAGTTCATTCACACTGAGCCAGAAGCCTGTTCCCATCCGTTCAGTGTTACCTGTCTTCTGAATTGATTACAACATACATGCAGACCTTTTAACTTCTTGGCGCCAGAAGCTGAAAGCAGTGTGTGCTGGGAGGTCCCAGAGGAGATGTATGGGGTTAATTCACAATACCAAGCATAAGTATTTTTCCACAGCCCTATTTTCACAGTTTCTAATGTCAGGTTAGGCAAGATTATCCGACATCTTTTTAGCAGGTTTCTTAGTAAGTCCATTACAATTGCAATTCAGCTCACTTGAAGTTAGAAAAACTACTTAAAAGGAAAGACACTAACAGCCAAAAGAGGAAAGAAAACCAGAGATCTTGGGTCTCAGAAACCCCTAAAAATTGCGTGAACGGGCATAGCCATGTATTAACGTCTGCAGAGGAGAGTAAATACCAAGAGAAATGCTCCGTGGCAGAAGATGCATGCAACAAGGGAGAGAATGTTGATAAGCTGCTTTAGCAATGACAGTAAAAACTTCACTTCTCTCATCTAACTGGTATGCACACTTAGTAGCTGTTTTTTCTACTTCAGAAGAGTCATTAATAATAATGGCTTCTCCACATGAAAAGTAACTATCCTGCTTCAGTGAAGCTCATTTATGCACAGGAGTGCAAGCTACACACAATTGTGTGCACACAATTATAGCAACATACAGACAGCTTTTCCAGGTACAAAAGTATGTACAACACAGCAGAACAAGATGTTTTAGAACCAATACGTTAGTAATTCCCAAAGCCAAGTGATGATCTGTCCAGGCTGTCTCCCACAGACCTCCCTGGAAATACATGGCCGGGCTCAGGCAGGATCCAGGTGTCTAGGGACTGAGCTCTGGCTGCAAGGGCAGCCATCCTGGCAAGCTTTGTCTCTGTATGTCAAGCTAGTCCATTCCTCAGGGAGGTTTGGGGCTGCTCTTAGCAGAGACATACCTACCTCTGTAATTAGAAAAACCGTAAAGCTTTCATTTTCATACATTCTCATGCACGTCAGTTTTCATTCAGTTTAACTAAGATGAAGATGCATTTTAAATTTTCCAAAGCTTTAATAGCAAGAGGAGAAAATGGAGGTGCAGGCTCTAAGTAGCTTTTGCAGTTCAGGCAGCTGCCATGAATGTGACAAAAGCTAATCTTTAAATCATTGCATTGAAGGAAAAGTGTTAAGAAAGAGCAGGGAGAGAAGAAAAAGGCTTTTTGGACTCCTTCCTTTGCTTTAGTAAACCACCAGTCTCCAGTAAGACATTTCACAAGGTTTTTATTATGAGAGAGTCTCCAAGATCCTAAGTTACAGTGTATGTGTTGGCCACATCCTATCTAATAGCAGAAAGAGACATGGGCATCCACCAGCATCCCTTCATGTTCCTAGGTTCCCTGCTGGCATATAAGGCAGGGAGAGAAATGGTTTATTCCAACCAGACTTAGACAAGAAGTGGTCCAGGGCACACTGCAGGGTGCTTGTCTCCTGTCTGAGCTGTTTGCCCATTCACCCGTGAAGACAGAGAAGGAATATTTTTTGAGTGATTTATGAGTTTGGATTTTAAATGCATTTTGACATCAGTAAATATATTTTGATTATGGCCTTTTAAAAGTTCAGAAACCATATGAAGACTCTAGTTTTATTTGAATATGTGATGTATATGTTCACAAATGTTATTTTTTCTTATATAAAGCAAATACCCATTTTTAAAATTTTGTGTGGATCTATACATAACAGATCTAAGAATATGTTTCAGTTCTTTTCCTCTTTTGCCTAAACCAACTGCCTGTAGTTAAAGACTACTAAAATAAAGGAAAAAATACCTAATGTGATTATCCTTGAGATATACTGCAGTAAAACCAGGAAGAGACTCTGTACAGTTTCTAACTATATTTTATTTGTATTATATTCTCAGTTCCTCTTTGTTTCAGCATAAAATCTGTATAAACTGAAGAGCAGTCCTTTTACTATTGCACAGTGAAAGGATCTGTATGTGTAATACACATTTGGATTTTTTAATCTAATATAGAATCAGATCAGATTTTCAGCACATTTGTTGAAGGGCATTTTGGGGTTTCTTTTTTCTGGTTTGGTTTTGGCTTATTGTGGTGTTTCAGATTTCTTAATCGTCTACTCAGAGGCATAGGTGTTAGGATACCGTTCTTTAAGTCACCTAGCACAAGAACCTCCTTTTAGTGTCTTTTGCAATGGTACTTCAGTATCAACTATTTAATGATGTCACAGGGTCAGTGCGTCAAAATTGGAAGTCGTGGCCTTTTCTGTTCAAATACTTAATTTGGGGCCATTGTGGGAAACTCAGCAATCTGTGTTCTCTCTGTTGCTGTGGGAGCAATAATGATATATAGACACACTGATTCTTTTTTCCTTTCCTAGCTATCTCTCTTAGCCATCAGTTCTTGTCTATGCCATAAGTTCCAGCTAGCAAGTGTTTCAAGAACAGCAGTCCTTCTTCCTACAGGAAAAATGAAATTGTCGCATTTGAGCTGCAAGTTTGAGCAGAAGGGCTTTACATTTGCTCCTAGGGCCAAAGTCTTGATCCCATGTCAACCTGCCTTTTTCCCTTCTTGTTTTTATTTTCATTTTTAAATCTGCCTATTGAAACCTCTGAAATACCAGAGGTTATAATTAACCTAATGTTGACCTTGCTAACCTAATGTTGACCTTGCCCTTTCTGCAAGCCTGCACCATTTTGTCCTCTTGCAACTGTCTGTTACATGATTTCCATATCCTTAATCTTCAGGAGAACTCTTCAAATTTGTAAAACTGTGGATGCTGCAGCCAGGCTACTCTTTTACCCTGACAATGGGGTCTGCTGCCCTTAGCACTCACCTTAACTTCATTCTTCATGTGTTCTTTTTTCCTCTCTTCTCATGGGTATTATAGTACCTAGTTACAGAAATGTTTTTCAGAGCCACTGCTGACAAATACCACTCAGATACTGCAGAAGAGCACATTTTCTAAGGCTAACTGTAAAAATTGAGTTTAAAAATAAAGACTTTTATTTTAGAATTTTATTTAGAAATAAAATAAAATAAAACAAAATAAGTCATACCCTACAAAAAGCTAGTATGAAAAATTCAAAACAAACAAGAGTTTTTATATCGTTGGTAAATTTAGTTGATATGTACTGTTCCGTTCTTTGTAGAGGAGGTATCCAAGGGACCAAAGGAGTATTCACTGAAATAGGAATTTTAAAAGTAATTTTAAGTTAAAAGATCAGGAAGAATGAAGGGAATTTTTCCCCTAAAAAGTGAATATGAGCATTACATTGTAAGGTTTCCTTGGCAACAAAAAGAAGATAAAACCTTTTGTTCTGTACTAGTGTGTTAGGGAGAGATTTAATCTACACTCACCCCAGTTTGCGCTAACTGTGCAAACTGTTCAAACCGAAGTTGTCTCCACTTTTGTACCATGGTACCAGTCATTAAGGTTTATTGGATCACTACAGGAAAGTATGAGGTGGTGTGAGTGTGGACAGAACAGAAACTCAGAGGGTATTGTCACCAAGGGCTTGAAGTAATAGGAATCTAGTGCAACTAACTCTTTGTAATACCAAGAATCTACGACGAAGTCATGCAGCAAATTGTTAAGTAAATTGGATCTTTACTATTATATTGAATCTGATACACTACGGATAGATTAAAGAGTGGTTTTACACATAAAGACAACATAATGGGGACCAGATAGCACATTTCTGGATCATAGGTATTTTGCTGATTTTATGGCGTATTTGTTATCATTTTCAGGGTATAAATTTATAAATGGCTGTGTAAACATTTCGCTTTCAACTAAATGGGATTTGGCAGGGTCAATATAGTACTGGCTAGCATAATAGCTGGAACCTATAGGTAATTAGCTGAGTCTTAGTGACTTCCCTGCTATTCACTGAAGCATGAAAATAGGCACACAGCAGTAATAAGCAGAAGGCAGGGAAATCTGAATTTGCACAGGTTTCTGATCTCTGTTGCTTTACACAGCAGCCCAGAGTATGACACCTTTTAAAAATGACGGCGGGCACATAGATCGTCGCTTTTCCGAATGCATTGAAATACCTAACATATAAGAGCATACGTGTAACTGAAAAATCAATGCAGCTGTTTTCTAAAATTACCTAGATGCCAGAGATGAAAATGGAACCATAAATATTTTCAAAAGTGGTGCATCATCTGAGCATTTTAATGCAGTTTTAAATCTAAGGTCAGAGTGGTATTTTGGGTGGTGAAGGCTTTTTTTGTTTCGTTTTTTTGGGTTTTTTTTAAAAACAGATTTTATGCCTGCTTTGAACAGAAACCTGTTGGCAAAGAATACTAGATACCTTGTGTGCCTTTTCTAAATCGACTTTGCACTGTCATTTGGGGAACAAAGTTACTGTTCCCCTGTCGTCCTAGGCAATTGTGTTACGGTTTCTGTAGACATTGCACTGTTGAACAGGTGTTAAGTTTTACTCCAGTGGTGTCTTCATTTTTAGAAACAGATAGTAAGCATAACTCTTTAAATCAGCTGTTAGGAATTGCATGAAACAAATGTAAATTAATTACCCTCAATCTCAGTCTTTGGATTTACTTCCTATTGCTTTTTTTTTTTTTTAGTTTTACAAAGACTGCCTTCAGCAGTCCAAATTAGATTCTCATATCTTTAAAAGCTGATTTTTTTGGCATTGGACAAAAATTATGTATCTTCAGCCTTGTAGGGGTTCATGCTTGCTGCTTAGAACAATCGGTTAATAACCTATAAAGTTTGTTATTCTTCTCATATGTGGCATATCAATCATCACTGTCATTATCTTATATTGGTAAAGCTTTCCACAAGACAGTGAATGGGAACTGGCAGATGCCACCACCCTCAGCTTTCAGAACGAGACACATCAGGTGGTGGCAGCTATCATATGTCTTCTTGCAGCTCAGGAGAATGGCCTTACAGATTAAGTTTCCCAACAGGTCATTAAAAACAAAATGATCTGCCTTCTAAAGGCTAGATGTATTCCTTAAAGTGATGTGTTTGGTCATTTTTGCACTGTCTGAAATTTCCTGGTACATTCTTATATATGCACGCTTCTCCTTTTTTAAAGTTAAATTCAAAAGAAAATATCTTAGAAATTGTCTGTATCTTTTTCAGTTTTTATCAGAGAGGTGGTTTGAAGTCTTTCTCCTAAAATGTGAGACTATAAATGTATTTCGAAAGCTACTACTATTACTAAGCTATGCAGGTTGTTTTGGTATCATCGGTGATATGCTTTGAAATTTATTTTAATGGATAGTATTAAAATTGTTCTACCTAAAGTTGCATGATGACAGCAGGCTATTTTAGCTCACAGTGCAGCACAAAATACATTCTGAAAATTGTTAGCTCACTACTAATTTCAGAGATTTGTTCTGTTCTGAATTCTCACTTTGATATTTTGCTCCTGAGACAAAGCTATTCTAAACATTACAAGTTTTGAGTAGTAACTGCAATAAAGCTAATACACATTTCAGTGATTAAATATGTACTAATTAATACAATATGTTAGGGGATGGATAATAATAATTGTCCCCTGCATAATTCTTTATACCCACCAGTTCTCTGTTCCCCAGGACCTGATTCAGCAGGCATTGCCTGACACTTCTGCAAGTGATTGCAAATGCTTTTGACAAATGTTAATTGGGAGAGCACTAGAAAGCTGGATGCATTGTAATCAAAAGAAAATTACAGCAGTTTCACAAGATGTCAGGCGATCACTTGCTGAACAGATCCAAGGCTTTCACTAGGTTTCATAGTAGCTGGCTACACCAGCAGTTCAGCACAATTGCAGACTGTATTCAAACAGCCAAGAGTGAGACTGAAGACAGCCTTCAAAGAAGTTTTTCATTTGTGAGCAAGAAAGGGATGAAAAGCATGTATTTTCCATTTAGTCTTTAAAAACAGATCATGATGTTCAAAAACTCCATTCTAAATTCATATGAAAATAAAAAGTTAATTTCATATTTGAAACTCCTAATACATTATAAATGAAATGTCATGTTAATCTTACTCAGAAGATTAACTTTAAAAAATCTACTGAAAGAAAACAAGACAATTTGTCTTTTGTTTTTTGGTTATGATTTAATTTAGAGAAGATGCATTGTCCATAAGTAAAAGACCTTGCAGAAGAAGGAAAAAAAAAAAGCCACTTTATCCACTGAAGTTAATCCTAAGGTTAACTTCATTTATTTCTATATGAGTTAGGATATAAAAAGTACTTGTTATGAGTTTATTTGTTCTCAGCAAAAGGATCTGTGCTTTTATGTGCCTATAAAGCACTGTGAACACTAATGAAGATTTGAAAATAATTAGTAACCGTTTCAGGTACTTTGCTCACTTAGATTGTTTCAGCTGTTGCTCAGTGTACGTTTGGAGGTGATGAAGAGGAGTTCCAGCCTATTATGTCCACTAGTATTAACTGGTGGTACCTCCCCAAAGCCTCAAAACTCTGGCATAGGTCAGGCTGTACCACAGCAGCTGCAGTGATGCATTCCTGGTGTGGGCCAGTGGAGTGAGCAGCTGCCAGTCTCAGGCAGAAGTGATGTGGCCAAAGCCAATCTTAGAGTCTCATAAAAGATTAAACTAGGTAATTGCCACTGGCTTGAATGAGTTGTGTCTTCATACCTGCTTTATCAAAAACCAATGTTAAGGCCCAAAATGTTCAAACACAAGAACACCACATGGATACTGGGCACTTCTTCTGTTTGGAGCTAATTGCACATGCTGCAACTCTCTCAACCAGAATGCCTGCCAAGTAGGAAGATGTTACTGTAATTATTTTCCTGGAACGTGTGTACTGGGTGAGGTGAAGTTTTGGGGTCTGTTTTTTTAAAATGGGCTGGTTAGTTACATCCCACTGCCTGTGTTTTTAAAGCTGGAGTGCATCATTTACTTACTGTACACTGATTCAGATGTTTCTGGCTATTGAGTTATTCCTTCTGAAAAGGTGATAAGTAATCTTTAATTGCTTTGAGTATGTTTGTTGTGTACCGATAACTCAGTAGTTTGTGCTGCCTTTCCGGCTTTAGAAATGTAACAATTTTTATTATGGAACAGATTATTTGGAGAATGTGCTGAATGAATACTGGTGTAAGCTGGAAGTAGAAAATAAAAAAAACCCAACAACCAACAGTCAAAGTTATATCTTAAACACCCAGAATAGCAATAAGAAAACAATAGTATTAAGATAAAGGAAAGCAGACACCAGAGAATCCTTTAGAACTGCATAAATAACATTTAAAGGACTTTTTTTTAATAATTCTGAAGTAATTTACTTTGTTATTACTCCAATTTTCTCTATGCAGTGCCTACCACAGCAGTGACAATAACTTCTTCAGCAGAGCTATACAAAACCACTGTGTCAACCGCTAGCACTACATCACAGAAAGGTCCCATAAGCACAACATTAGCTGGAGGAACGAAGGAAGGAAGCAGAGGACCCAAGCCACCACCACCCATTTCCACAACCAGAATTCCTCCCGTGACAAGTTTTTTCCCTTTGCCAGAGAGATTCTGTGAACCAACTGAGGCCAGGGATATCAGCTGGCCTCAGACACAAAGAGGAATGATGGTTGAACGCCCTTGCCCCAAAGGAACACGAGGTACTGCTTTAAAAATATATCTTGATTTCTAGCAGACATTTTGAAAGCAATGTGTTGCTCTCTCATGGTGAATGTTCTTTTAGTCTCAAGCTGTCTGTCACACAATTTTTTGTTACTTGGGGAATGCAACAGTCAAGTTTTAATCTGCGAATGGCATCTGAGCTTAGCTGCAGAATTACCTTGCGCATATGCTTTAGAGAATCCAGGTCAAATCTGAGGGCTTTGTTTGAGGACTGTTGTGAAGTATGCTTACAGCTGCCTTTCTCATTATGAGCTCCCCTCTGGATGAGCTCCAGGAAGAATCAAGGGCTTTTTGTTTGTTTGCAGAAAATGTCTGGTACTTTTCACTGACTTTTTTATTGCTGTATGTAATCTACATTATTTCCTTACATTTTTGTCAATTCTTGTCAGCTACTGCTATTAGCAGCATTCAGCGTTTAACATTGCTTAGGAGCACAGTGTAGCTGATTTCCTGAATGTATCCAAAAAAATGGTTTCCATTTCACTGTAGTTTTATACATGTGTTGCAGGAACTGCCTCATATCTCTGCCTGGTCTTAACGGGAACATGGAACCCCAAAGGCCCTGATCTTAGCAACTGCACCTCACACTGGGTAAATCAGCTGGCTCAGAAGGTTGGTTGAAACCTTTTAATCTGGTGTACGCTGGTGATTAAGGATTTTAACTCCTAGCATTAATAATTCAGTTTGTTGAAGCCATCTTTATTACTCTGTGTTCATTTAAAGCAGAAGGAGTCGGGTACTTTGTGTGCAAAGCATTTGCCAACAGTTAGGTTCATGTATGTGGTTTTGTACACTCTACCTCTTAAGGTCCTGTATAGAATCTGTGATGAAGTGTTTTTATCCCTATTTAAAGCAGCGTAGCATTGCTGGTGTTCAAAAAACAAAAGCTATATTTGCCTAATAAATATTATAAATCACAAAAGCTGTGGTATACAGCAAGGTTTTCTGGTTCAGGAAAAATTATACTGTAATAAATAGATTTTTATCTGAGTGCATTAATAACAGTATGGTTGGAGTGCAGAGCCACTTTGTGTTTTCCCTCCCTACTGAGATTTACTAAGTTTATGAAAACTGGATAATTTGTTGTCAGTACCAGGCTACTTGACTTTCAAATGCCTCAAGCACTAGTGTGAACAAATAGATTTCTTAGTCTCTGATAATGGCAGTGAAATAAAAGTGAAGATGAATAGAAGATCTAGCCCAAAAATCCCAGTCTGATTTCTGGTTTTGATGGCTGTTAAGAACTGCTTTCGTGTGTCAGGGATCTAAGAACCTTTAATCTTCTGAGATAAAGAGATCGTTATTGGTTTCAATTAGTTGCAGATTTCAATGTATGTGCAAATGGTTATTTCACCACAACAAAGGTACACGGGGAATTAGAATTAGGAGCCGCAAGCAGAACAAGGGCCCCTGCTGAGATAATATAAATTGTCATTTCAGATCAGAAGTGGAGAAAATGCTGCTAGTCTGGCCAATGAACTGGCTAAACATACCAAAGGACCGGTCTTTGCTGGCGATGTTAGTTCATCAGTGAGGCTGATGGAGCAGCTTGTGGACATTTTGGATGCTCAGCTGCAGGAACTACGGCCCAGTGAAAAAGACTCTGCTGGAAGGAGTTACAACAAGGTACACAACTTATGTCACCTCCTCCTGCTGGGATAACCGTTGCCCTTGGCTTGCTTTTTTTTATTTCCTTTCAGAAATATTAATATATACTTTGTTCCCATGTGCTTATAGTTCTGGAATAAACATGTAAGAGAAAACAGCAGTGAATATACAGCAGAAAGTTGCAATTACCTTCTTTAGGGAATAAGATATAATTCTCAATAGCTGACTGGTCCTAAAATAAATAGCTGTGTCCCTTTTTAAAATCTGGAATGCATTATAAGGCAAGTGTAAGGGAAATGGGTATTACCTCTCAGAAATTGTGTAACAAATCAGGGTGTTTATCCAGTGATCATTTTAACCCTGAACATGTAATAAAATCAGTGGGATTCTGCATAGGTGCAGGGTTTTATTTTAATCTGACTTCCTGCAGAATAATAGCACTTTCTTAGCCTTTTAGAGATGCCAATGTCACTTATAATTGATCTTCATAAAAGTATCTTAATATACACATCTGAAACATGAATAAGTGTTTTCTCTGGAATGATGTTCAGAGAAAATGTATGTCTTTGTGGTTTAAATACAAATCACAAGTGTTATTACCATTCCTCTTTTTCTCAGAGGAAATGCTGTATTTCTCAGCCTTTTCTTTGAATCAGCTTAGTCAACAAGCTACAAGCAAAACATTTTTTTAGCCTCCTTTAGAGAGAGAGTTTCATGCACTCTTCTGTTATTTTGGCAATGGTTTTATTTACAATCCCTAGCTGCCCTTAAAAGAGTTTTCCTAGAGACAGATCAAGTGCCCACACAGAGATTTTTTCCTTTGACCTTTTCATACAAATTCCACTGTTTGGGCAGAGGTATCTGGCCACTTGTATAAAGGTTGGTGAAAAAAGTCTCTTATGTGATGGTTTTTTATAGTCATCACTGGGCAGAAACTAGTCCAGGCTGCGGTTCAAATTCAGGATTTGAAACACCAGAGTAATTTTTTTATATTTCTGAAGCTTTCCAAAATGTCTCTAACTTCTGATTTTCTTTCTTCTTACTAAAAAGCTCCAAAAACGAGAGAAGACATGCAGGGCTTACCTTAAGGTATCTCTCCTGTGCTGTCACCCTGCTTTCTCCCTGCTTCAGCAACCTGCCACGCTTTATCATTTTGCTGCATGATCCTATGTATTTCAGTCTTTGATAAATGTGAATTGTGCCTCATATCAACTGTACAAATGTTCACTTTGCACAGGTGTAACAGAGCAAAATAAATAAATTAAAGATCAAAGTTTATATCTCTTTTACCTCAACTTGTTCAAAATTAAAAGAGCGAAATGGTTATTATCTGAATTGGAAGCAGCATCTCTCATAATGCAACTTTGGGTAGAGGAAAAAGCTGGCAAACGAACAGAAATTATTTCAGCCTGGTAGTATTTTATATCAAAGACTGTTTAGAGTTTTTTTGCTTGCATGAAAAATGTACATTATATAGTCTGCTCTGTTCTTTGTGTATTCTTATGCCTAGCAAAATCACTCTTTCTTAAGAGTCTTAAGAGTTGTTACAAAGGCCAGAGTCAGTGACTTCAGGATAAAATGTAAAGACAGACAATTCTCTAGCTTTACTAGTAAAACATGTGCCACGTGTCCCATTAACCATGCTATATGGAAGGCATGTAACACATTGCTAGTTGGTTTTCAGTTTCTTTCATCTGCTGTAGAATGGTCATCTGTAGTGGCCAGCTCCTGCTCTGCAATGCAATGCCAGTAATGCCACCTTGCACCTGCGAAGAAGAGAAAAAAACCCTAGAACAGATCGTGTCTGGCTCTGAAAAATTTTATTGCACATCTTTTTGTAATTTCTGTTAAAATACTGATTTTTACATGCATCCTCTGAGATAAAATCCAAGAACTACTTTTGAGAAGAACTTTGAAGTACTTTGCAACATAATAGAATAATTCAGATTAAAAATAATAAAATTCAAAACATTCAAAATTATTTCTCTGTACAGGGTGCTCCTGTCTTTTATCCTGCAGCTCAGGAAGTGGATGGGAGTTGTCTGGTTACACAGAAATTTGACAAAAAGAGAAACATCTGAAGAGAGATTCAATTTTCAAATAATATTTGTATTAGGTTTTTGTTAGAAACTATTTTTTAATTGTAAAGGCAAATCCAGCAGATATGGTTTGAGTAGACTGAGTTTTCATACTTCATTTTCAAAAGTAAACATGGACATGAGAAGAGCAGCAATGGGGTTACTCTGAAAGCTGCATCACAGGGGCCTTGTGCTCTTCCCACTCGCCCCACTTGCCTCTGTCTGAGAGGAGAGAACACCCCAAAATATTACTGGGCAGTGATCATTTTCTGCATTAAAAATGCAGAGTTAGATTACCCTGTAATAACTAAGAAGTGTTTCACATTAATGAACACATACCATCAGCGCTATATGGAGATACACAAGAAATTGTAGCACAACCTTCATTTCCAAATGGTGTCATTTTCTGTAGGTCTCAAATGGGCTTCTCTGCTTAGATAAGACTAATAAACCTCTTGAAATTACAAATCAAAAGCTGACTTACACTATGCAAATGAAGCAAGTTCCCACTTTGTGACAGAGGATTCATTTGTACTTCAGATTAGAGGCCCCAATCTGTATTTCTTGGTGACTAATGAATCTGGCCTCTGCAGACCAATTTCTGTTCCACTCTAGTTAATGGCTGCAGCAGTATCAGTGTGAGCATTTTGACTATTCTGTCTCCCATTAGGGAAAGGAAAAAGGCTTTAATGCCACTTCGAAGTATCTTCCACCTGCCAGGAAGGTCGTGGTGGCTCACAATGCAGACAGAAAGAGAATATTAAAATGGATTAGGCTAATTAATCTTGCTCCGACAATAGCCTTGACCAACTTTTCCTATTCGTTTATTTGCACAATAAAGTATTCCAGACCGACATCTTTCTGCTCGTACAGTGTGTTCTGTTTCCATTCCTAGTGCTTTTAAATTGATCAAACAAATTATATATATGCTTAATGACACATTATGACTAGGTAAATGGGGCAGAGTAAACAGGGTATTTCAGCAATGCATGGTGTGCTCAATGCACAGCATACTCAATACACAGCGATGTTATGCATTAGTGTAAGAGCCTGCCTTCAATTGATTAACTGATTACTCTGATTGATTGGATTATTTTGTAAAAATAATGTAATCATGTCGCTGAATTCTTCTTCATCCTTATTTACTGTTAATTTATATGCAGCTTAATGAACCTGAAAACATGATGATAGAGTTGTTACAAGAAAGACTTTTCAAAATGGCAGCTTTATTCAGTTTTACAGTTTTACCTTCAGTGATAACAGGGACAGTCAGTGGACATCTTGTTTGCTCTATTGATTTCCTTTTTTAACTGACCTTTGTGCAGGAATGGGAGTTAGTAATCTTTTTAAGTATCTATGAACAGGTACAGGAACAGGAGGGGGAGTGCGAGTGGCCCAGGCTAATTTATATCCACTGAGTCAGCTTCATTTCATGCCTCCTGTAATAAAGAAGGCAGTTTGTCATACGCAAGTAGTTTATAGTGCTCTGGCTGCATGAGTAGGGCTAAGTTTCCAGAAGAGTAGTGTTGTCATTTTAGCCTAAACTGCAGATTTTTAAATAGAAGTTACGCATTTTGACATTAACTGTAAGATGAAAGCTTCAGGCAAAACTTCTGGCATTTATTTTTACATTTGTCAGCACATTAATAAGACCATCTTTATATCTGACACAAGACAAGTCAAATCTGCATGTTTACCACTTAGAGACCACACAATGCTAGTGGCTAACTGCACTTCTATTAATGCTAATCAGCAAGAGGACGGAAAATATTTTTATGTTGAAAATAGTTTTCTAGTGCCATTAAATCACAATAAATCATTCTGACAGTTAAGTATTATTATTGTCACCAGATAACTTTGGAAGTTTTCCCCAGCTGCCTGGGGCGGTCAGACCTAATGATAGTTTTCTAATGAATGCAGGCAATTGTGGATACAGTGGACAACCTGCTCAGGCCTGAAGCTCTGGAGTCTTGGAAGGACATGAATTCTTCAGAACAAGCCCATGCAGCCACAATGCTACTTGACACGTTAGAAGAAGGGGCTTTTGTCTTGGCTGATAATCTCTTGGAACCAACTAGAGTCTCAATGCCCACAGAAAATATTGGTAAGTAAATTTCTTTTCAATCATAATCTAAAGTGCTGTGCATTGCCTTACACAGGAAAAAATATTCCAGATAGCAACATACTCTTTGAAACTTGAGCTGTGCAACATTTGGTGGAAAGGTAAATGCTCCTAAGCAGGGGAGACAGCATTTCTTGTTTAGTTCTTCAAAACTGGCATTCTTTAGTATCATAAATACAGTGTAAGATTAAAAGTGGTTGATGTTGCAAAGTTGATTAAGCACTAAAAATTATTAGCAGAACATAGGGTTATGAAGAGTACTTCAATGGCAGAGTATGGATTTTTAAGGTAACTCTTTTCTGCAGAGCTGCAGAAATGCTTTCCTGTTACATATAAACTGTTTATAATGAATTTAAATTGCTTTTTTTTTTTTGCAGTGTACTCTGCCAGTTAAATACTTTAGACACTCAGAACATAGGCCAAGTGTTTATATTAAACATGACTGACTTCAGGTAAAAATGTGTTCAGTGAACTACATCTCCCATAGTGCAGAATAGCTACACTCCAGAGACTGCAAAGTAGCTGAAGATGGAGCAGAATTTGGAATTTAAGTGGTGACAGAGAAATGAAGGGGTTTGGTATTAGAGATGTGCAAATATTGGTACGTGGGAAGTGCTAAAGCAAAAAATCACTGCTATGCATAAAATTAAAATTTCTTATTACAAAGATTAATGTGGTGTCAGTGAGATACAAGGAAGCTGAAAGTCTGCTAATTTGAGGGGGTACTAAGATGGAGATCTTGAATAGACTGCAGAAATGAGACTTTTTGCATTCAGTGTCTGCATATTTGTAACTGTAGAAGATGATTCTACCTTGTTTTTAATTTGAGTAGGAAGATACTGGGAAAGGATGGGGAAAGGTTTTACAGTGCCTTATCAAAGTAACTGCACTAGTGGTTTCTGAAGGGGTGTGGAGAGAATCACAGAATATCTCAGTATATACAAGGGCAGTTTCATGGAGCTCAGCAAACTGTCTGAACATCCCTTTTTGTGATACGCTGTTTTCAAATCATGGTTAGTAACACGTTACTGATGCCGTGTGAGACTGAATTCCCAGCACACATACGTGTGTGTGGTGTAGAGAAAGACAAATCATTCCCTAATTTCATACCTTCTCTCAGTCTATAGTTCAGACCTATAGTTAGACCAGTTTAATATAACGCAGATATTTCTCAACAAAGTGACCACTCTGACCTACATGATTCTACATACCCAAGGGAATCAAGCCTTTGATTGTTATCCTGAGAAAGCTTCCCAGTATACAATGTATACAAAATTAAAGCTTAAGTAAGGGTGACTAGCTTCTGAATTTTCCATTTAAATATTTCTGAGCAGAGCCAATAAAATGGTTTCCTGTAAACCTTTATACAGAATTAGATTTAGGGAAAAAATTAGAAATTTATTTTAGCTACAAATACTGATTTAGCTAAATACACGGTGCAAGTACACTTAGGTATTCATTTGTTGACTGTTTTAAAAACTCTTTAATAAAATCAATACTTAAATTTGTTAGAAGATATTGTATAGATGTTAGGAGCTTCAAAATTACCATTTCTTTGCAACGTGTCTGTGGCATTTTTAAGTGGATGTTTTGGGGGAACAGATTAAAACAAGGCTTGATGTTATCTTATCACTTCTAAAGTGCTGTCATTTTAGTAGTGTGCACTAGGTTTAGTTAAAGAAACTCTGTGTACTAGAAACATGCAGTACAGATCTGTCAAATCTGGTGGCAGATGAGGACAGCAGTGTGAGAAAACTAAAGAGTGGGTGGAAATATTGTCATCTGGTATGCATATTGCAACCTAGCCAAGAGACTTCCTCTACATTCTCCTTTTTTACCACTTTTTTTTTTCTTCTGGTCTGCTTAGTTTTGGATGTTGCAGTGCTCATTACTGAGGGCCAGGTGCAGGACTTGAAATTTCCTCAGGGCAGTAAAGGAGGCAACTCGATTCAGCTCTCTGCAAGCACCGTGAAACAGAACAGCAGGAATGGTGAGTCTTGGGCACAGAGCACTGAAACTCCATTAATTTTTATAAAACCTACATTACCTCCCCTAGTTAAAATATCAAAACACAACAAAACTGCTGTGTGGCTTTTTCTTGAAGATCCTGGTTACCTGGGCATTTTTCTTCAAAATCTGTAGCTTGAAAATTCCTCTCTGTTTACTCATACTTTATCGTCAGCTCTTTAGAGTACCAGTTGCTGTCTTTCAATAGACCTTTGTAACATGATGATGGGATTTTTTCTTCTGTAGGATTAGCAAAACTGGTTTTCATCATTTACAAAAGTTTGGGGCGTTTTCTCAGTACCGAAAATGCAACCATAAAGCTAGGCAGCGACTTTGCTGGGCGGAATAGCACGATTGCAGTCAACTCCCACGTCATTGCGGCCTCTATCAACAAGGAGTCTAGCCGGGTGTACCTGACTGATCCTGTGCATTTTACGCTGGAACACATTGATGTGAGTTATGCTAATGAATTAATGGGATGGTCATAAAATCAGCAAGAGAGAAAAGCAATGCAGAAAAAATAACCTTTTTTCCATTTGAATTTTAAATGTTGGTCTAGGTCAGAGACACAAGCTTAGTTAAGTCTATGAACATAAAATTAAATGATCCTGGTTCAGTGATTATTAGAACTTAAGTGTATTCTTAATGAAAGCTAATTCAGTAATCAACATGAAAATGTAAATGACTAATTTGTTTCTAACTGAAAATTAACTCTTACCTTAGTAGCGGGTAGAAAATAATTGTTAAGATTCTTAACAATTGGTCAGATATATCACCTTCTTACATTAATTTTCAGCCAAGTTCCAGAAGCCCACACAAATTGTTTAAATGCATTTATTCAGTGAAGAATGAAGTAGTGCATCTTGGTTCATTATATTTTAAATTTGAAATTCATGGTTATTTATTTGTTTGTCATTAATTTGGTCCTTTCTGCTTTCATGTCTCCCATGAGGAAAGTAAATAACCACTACTGTGATAGGGAAAATATGGTTGGATTTTCCTCTCATTTTGTGTCTTTTTATAAATCTATTTTGATTGGTTTACATCAAAATAGATAGGCATTGAGGAATTTTTCCTGATGTCTGTTCAGATGACTTTGGCCTGACCAAAGGTGAGAAACAAAGTGAAAAAAAATCAGATTTTCAGCTTCTCAAATACAGGAAAATATCTTCAAAATGAATTTTCAGTGCTAATTTTACAGAAGGCAAAAATGGCTATAATGTACCATCAGTGCATAAAATCATAAGATGGAAATTGTAATTGTTTAAAATTGGGTGTACAGTAATTGAGACTACACTTATAGAATGTTTCGGACTATAAAGTCCCTTTTAAACTGGATGTCTTCCTTGTATAACATAGTCCACAGTTTTGCTGATGAAAAACTTTATTGTCTGAAACATGCAAAGTTTAATCTAAATTACCCTTTACACATATTAAACAATTTTTATTGCCATCTTAGTGTGTAAAATCCTCATTTTATGTTATCCTTTTATCTCCCAGCCTGACAATTATTTCAATGCAAATTGTTCCTTCTGGAACTACTCAGAGAGGACTATGATGGGATACTGGTCAACTCAAGGCTGCAAACTGGTTGACACAAATAAAACTCATACAACATGTGCTTGCAGTCACCTAACCAACTTTGCAATTCTTATGGCTCATCGGGAAATTGTGGTAGGTAATGATGTTTCTAGCCATCAGCAGGGAACAAACTTACAAAGATTTAACTTTAAATTTTTAGCAAGATCCAAAATTGCTTAAGTTTCTTAAGTATTTATAGATTCTACCCACTCTTTCCAAAGCAATTTGCTTTCTGTAGCACTTTTTTTCCTCATCCATAAAGTTACAAGCAAAATAACAGGAAAGCAGAACAAGGACGGTCAAGAGTTTTCTAAAAGTCACTGACCAACCCTACAGCCATTTTCTGGACTTCCCCTCAATACAGTTGGAGAGTATTTGTAGGTGCAGCTGTGCAGGGTGATCCCCGGAAGCACAAGTGCCAGCTCTCCTTACAGATCTTCCATACTTGTTTAAACTCTTCATCATACTTTGAAATTTTATTGTCTAGTTTATTGTCTATGGATGTCAGGGTGCCCAGAGCATCAGTGTTTGCAAGGACATGAGACTTCTCATAAAGCCATTCTATTCAGAAAGGTCGCTGAAGAGATTACCGAGATGACAAAAGTGATTCTGTCACAACTGAAGCAAGGAGCCTTCTTTACCTAAATGTGAGATAAGAGCTGGGATTTTATGCTTAACATATTCTGCTTTGTCCTAACTGGTGTGTAAATTGTTGCTTTCTTCTCTGCTATGGAGTTGCAGGTCTGTAGGAAAGAACATATACTCTTACACGAGGTCCCTGGGAAAATGCTTCTCTTTATTTGCATCAGAGCCTAGTGGCACTTCCAGAATGTTACGTTTCTCAACTTTTTCTTGTCTGACAAGTTTACAGCAAGCCACAGAAAAAGTAAAAATGCGATATGCTCTGGCTAAAACAGTCACATTTTTCTCCTCTTCTACTTACTTAATCTTGCTCTTCTTGGGAAGCTGACCTGAGACTGAGAAATTACTGAATACATTTTGGCCATCTCATGTAATAAACATGTAACTTTTCTGGATGCTACTTGTGAAAACAGGTTTTTTTGTTTGTAGTCATAAAGAGTCATATTAATTTTCTCCATTCTTATTTATTTCTAGTACAAAGATGGAGTGCACGAATTGCTCCTCACTGTCATCACCTGGGTGGGAATTGTCATCTCTCTTGTTTGCCTGGCCATCTGCATCTTCACATTCTGTTTTTTCCGTGGCCTGCAAAGCGATCGTAACACTATTCACAAGAACCTTTGTATCAACCTATTTATTGCTGAGTTCATTTTCCTAATAGGCATCGATAAGACAGAGTACAAGGTAAGTTTCCTCTGTATGTACTGATATTGTTCTCCAAAATGACTGTCTGAAATGGATTTGAATTAAAACATGACAAGACTGCCAAGCTTTTAGCGTTCTCACACAGCAAGGCTGAAATAAAAGCTCAGTGTTAAAATGAGATAGACATGTTCATAAATAGTATTTGCATCCATCAAAAATATCACTCCAGCCTTAATTTCTCACTTACTGCAATGTTTTTCCATTTCAGTTGAGAAATTCATCTATCAATGAAGCAGGTGGTTAAACTTTTGAAAAAGGAGATGAAATTAAATGTGGACGTACTAGGAACATATATATTTTTTTTCTGTATTCATGTCTTAGCAGCTATTGACTACTTTTGTCTATGTATGTATTAGTATAGATCTTATGTATATATTTACACATTTTTAACACTGCACATTCATGCAGGCTTTTGGCAGTATTGGTAAAATTCTGAAGTGATTCATTGGGTTGAAATCGAATAATTCGGTATAGTTTCTTCCAGAACTCAGCCAAAGGGGAGAGAATTCAGACTGATCTGTTATGTCAGTTGGAAGTTCCAAATTACAGCAGATTAAAATGTCTTGTTGTCTGCTTTATAGTTTTAAATAAGCAGTATTTCATTATGCACCTAGAACCAACTGTTCATAACTCAGATTATCTAAACTGTAAGTCCTAAAACCATCTCAGTTCA
This sequence comes from Galbula dea, assembly GCA_013399015.1. Taxonomy (NCBI): domain Eukaryota; kingdom Metazoa; phylum Chordata; class Aves; order Piciformes; family Galbulidae; genus Galbula; species Galbula dea. Next base: position 847,065 of record VWZX01000485.1, read on the forward strand.
AATTATAGTTACTTATAAAATTGAAAAGTCCATGCTGTAATTGAAGACTCGAAGGTGAGGGTGTGATTTCCTAATCTTCATTCATGCTGTTGAGTTAATTTACTTTCTGAGGCTACTGAGCTCACATTAAAATCTTCAAATATTCAATGTATGTTTTCAAGTAGGGAAAATGCTTCTGAATTTGTGAGAGAACTCCAGTAGAAGTATATGCTGTTCTATTACACACTATTCAGTTGGAGATATAAAACTGTGAAGATTTTGTGGTTTATATTTCCATCTTTCTTTTTCTTTGCAGATTGCATGTCCAATATTTGCAGGTCTCTTACACTTTTTCTTCCTGGCAGCCTTTGCCTGGATGTGTCTAGAAGGAGTGCAGCTTTATCTAATGTTAGTAGAAGTATTTGAAAGTGAATATTCTAGGAAGAAGTACTATTACGTTGCTGGCTACCTCTTCCCTGCTACGGTAGTTGGTGTCTCAGCAGCTATTGACTATAAGAGCTATGGAACAGAGAAAGCGTAAGTAATTGCAAGTGACCTGAGTGTTTTTCAAGTGAATAATTTTTAAAGCCTATTAGCTGTCAGAGGGTCCCTGACAGACTAAAATACCATCTGAAAGCTTTATTTGTAAGAGAAGGGCAACGCTGTGCACAAATTACAATCAACTCTTTTGTAATTCTCTAGGTTCAGAGGATTTGTACTCTAGAGAGACCGATTCTAAATTATGGTCTTTCTTTTAACACAAAAGATTGACCTGAAACAAATTGAAAAAGTAAATAACTTTTTTACCTCAAATGTATATTAAGTAAAAATTCTCAACTTAAAATATCTGACAGGACTAACCACCTAGTTTTAAGCTAATGCTTCATTAGATGTCATTGTTCAACTGCCCCTCTAGGTAACTCTTGTCCTGAATTATGAGAGTACAATATTCCAACTCATACATTTCACTCTGATAATATTAGAGAAGGATTAAAATTAACCACTGCCTTTTCTTTACAAAACTACAGATTTATGTAGGAAGTGACAGAAGGTAGACAAAACATTTCTGAGAATTTGAGTTGCTGAAGGCATGAATTTGCCTTCCAATAATGTTTACTTTGTCTTTTGATAAAATTAGTTACAGAATAGGATACTGTTGAATACAAGAAAGCTACCTGATTTTGCTACAGATGAAAGACAAATAAGAGTAATTCAGCAGGGAACTGGGCAGTATGAAAAATGAATTACTAAGTGAAATCATCCCTAATAGGTTTACACGTCATTTAGTCTGGTATCATGTGTATTCTTTCTCTGCTGTTCAATGCCCAGTTGGGAAATTTTATTTATACCATACTGTTTTTCAGCAAAACATGGTGTCTGAACATTTTCTGTCTCGTATTGCTCAGGAGTAAGCACTTTGCATATGATATAAAGTTAAAAGCAGATTTTGAAGATTACATGGAAAACCTGTGGAAAATATTTACTGATGTTAGACTCATTAGTCCATGATAGCACCTGTGGCCAAGCCTTTTGACAGAAAGGAGAGAGAGCTTGTTTTGCTTTTGTTTCTTCTTAGATGTTAGCTATTCCCAATGATGTACTTTCAAGTTCAATGGTGTTATTAAACAGGACTCATCAGAAGAGTTTCAGGTTAGGAAAAATCATCCATGAACTCAGTGGTAGTGTGCAATGTTCATGATTGTTTACCGGCAAAATTTCAGCTTAAGAAGTATTTCTGCACTTTCCGTTTATTGGACTGAGGTGCTAATGCAATTGTTCACTTTTCATTTTCTTTTTTTCCATGGTAGATGCTGGCTCCATGTAGATAACTATTTTATCTGGAGTTTCATTGGACCTGTTACCTTTATTATACTGGTAAGAGCTTTGTTTTTTCTTTTCCTTTCCTTTCAGGTTGCCTCACAGCAAAGTTCAAAAGATTGAATAGTATCAGACAATGCCATCCTTATTCACAAGACATTTAATGAAAATGCTTATAAACTATTAGTGATGTGACCAATGGTTATATAAATGTTTAAAAATCTTTAAAGAGTGCTGACCAAATGATTAATTGTCAAAGCTGTGATGGCACTTCAGCACAGCCATCTTTTCCTAATGGCTTGAACTCTGAAGGTCGTATTGACATGGGTAGTCATATGAAAAATCAATGAAGTAGTAAACACAGGGTTTTTTTTAAAGGAACCATTATTATTGCTTCCAATTGAGTCACTATTGTACATGTTCCAGAATTTAACTGCTAATTATCCAACATAATTATCTCAAAAGGATGTTCTAACACATTGGTGATTAAATAGATCTTATATTTCGTTACACGTACACAATATTTGTTATATATATATAGGCATATGCTTATTTTTCCATGACTACTACTGTATTTATGCTACATATAATGTATGTCAGACATATGAGTTCATCTGTTTCAGTCTAAATAATAGGATATTATGGAACCAGTAGAAAGCAGCAGTCATTTGAGTAAAGTCATTGTACACATTCAGACCCATCTGTACACCCACACCTATGTGCCGTTGTCCATTTAAGGTTGAATATAGCATTCATAAATCAGTTACCTGCTCTCTGAGCACTTTCAGGTAAAAAATGCATAATGATCTGTCAACTCATGAAAAAAAAATCTCCTGGTTATTTCAAACTAATATGTTCCACAACATAGGAATTTGGGAGGAAAGTGAATGCAAGATGTGCATTTTGTCTAACCTTGTTTTTCTCTGCTAGTTCAGTATCTTTAAAGCCTGGCTGTACCTGGGAAATATTCTAGAAGGCTGGTGCTGGGGACATAGCCTGTGTACAGAGACAGCTTTTCTTGTAACTGCTGATAGTTTGGAAGGATGAATTAATTTGTTTCCATGCTTTTGAAAGTCTAAATAGTTACATGTTCCACTGCCTTTATGCAGCAGTAGAGTTGTGAAATGTTACCAGAAGTTCAGTTCCCTTGAATTTCCAAATGCAGGAATTGTATTTTATCATTATTATTTTTCATCCTAAGGCATGTGCATCAGGCATAATTTTGAAATTTCTGACTTTTATAGTTCTATATGCCAGATGTACTATTTCAGCACTTTTTGCAGCTTATAGTTTACATTGCCTCTCCTTTTAAAAAGAAACTGATATTTCAATTATGGGACTGTCTATAAAAAGGTACTCAGCCAATCTTTTGTAGGTACCTTATTCCTTCCTAGTATCTTCAATATTGAAATAAGCTTATCTATATTTAGGTTGGATTTACTGTCTGATTACATCAAAAACTATTTCAATCCTTGAGTAGTCACTTAAGAAAAGATAATTGTGCAGTGTAGAAGTTGTTTGAGTTCATTGGCATATTTTCAAAGAAATAAGCATAGATGCCAACACTTGTGTGTATGAGTTGAATTAGAAAACTTTTAGTGTTTGTAAATTTTAAGTGTAGACCATAATAATTGTACAGAATTTATTCTAAATACATTTAAATTAAGTCATCTGAGGGTGATAGAAATTATTTTTTAAATTAAACCTACAATTAAAATTTAAAGATATACTTAGTATTTTCAGTATGCTAGACAATCTTTTACCATGCAAAGTAGTTTCTTGCAGTTGTTATAATCATTATGAGAAAATGCTCTTAAGTGTCATGCCACAATAATTCAGTTACCTCAAGTCTGGTTGTGTGGTGGTAATTTTACTCTTTGTGTCTACCTTTTTACTTTACTGTTTGTTACTGGGAGTATTTTGCTAAGTCTCCTCTATTTCTCTCTTTTACTTTAAAATAACATTTCACATGGGAAGCTTTGGGCATTGCTGACAGCTTTTTCACTTCCTCATAACCAGGTCAGAGTGAGAATAGAGGTGAAGGACATTTAATCATATTGACCATGTACAGACATAGTTCACTATTATTTACTGGCCATGACATTATTATCCTCCAGCAAATCATTTAGGCTGAGACACAAAAGGCCTTTGGGAGCAGTATTCCCAACTTCAAAAATATGAAACAGCAGGTAGCAATCACAGCACAGTTCCTGGGAGTAATTCTTCTCTAGCAATTGCTTTGCCCTCTAATCGTCCCAACTGAGAAAGCAAGAGAGACTGGAGGAAGAAGTGTGAGAAGCGTAATGGCTGAAAAATAATAGGTCATGTGCAGTGTAACCAAAGAGCCATATTTGTAGTGTAGCTTACATAGTGTCAGTAGCATGTGAGTATTTCACCTTGGTAAGCTTTTTAACATGTTAATCAACTCACTTTTATGATTCTCAGTTTAATAGTACTGTCAGTGCATATAAACTCTTTTTTGACAATACTGCTTGCTACTTTAATTTACATTTTCTTCTCTTGAGTTTATAAGCATTTGCACTTATATCTGTGTACAGGTTTGCACAAAATGAGGATGGGAAGTATGAAGTTCCTCAGTACATCTTCTGAGAAACTTTCAACTTCACTATTTCCATAGTCTGTCATGCCTTTGTGCACCAGGGTTATTATATCTATGAGAAAAGAGCATGTAAGTAATGAGCACTGGGAAACCATTAGTATGCCTGAAATGGTTTAATGAAATCTTGGATCATGATACGTCAGGAGCTGTTCTTATCATTTGGACAGCTCCATCTGCATCTTTAATAATTAATTCAGTTCAGTAAGAGTTCAGTGTGCACACTCATTTAGAAGCCTTCTTCAAAAAGCACCTCTCTGGCTGCCAGTCCCAGAGAGAAATAGGCTTCTGCATGGCTAAGAGCAAAGATCTGGAGATACAAGACCAGTTTTAGAGCTGCATTTGCCAGGTAACAAAAGCTCCAGGGAGTTCAAAAAGGGTCAGAACATGTGCAGTTCAGCTAGGTTACTTCAGAGTGGTGTTTCTGTTCTTCTGTCTTATCATATCCATGTCAGCACTGCAGGCTGTGTGGAATGAATTTTAAGCTGCTAAACTCAGGCGAACGTGATTCAATTGAGCAGGTTCATGGCTATAAAACAAACAATGCACTCCTGTAATCTGTGGTCAGAAAAGCCTGAGTATTTTGACTTCTGTGTAGATCCATATTCATTCATATCCAAGGAGCAGATGATGTTGGTTTGACTTTAATGCAGACAAAAGTACTGGAGTTTGCTTCTTGCAGATGGAGCCAAGATATTAGGCTACCAAAAGTTGTTCAAGTGAAAATTCCTAGGATGTCCTGTTTCATTAACATAGGAAAGATGGTTTCTTTTTTCACTCAGGTTGAAGCATTACTTCACCAAAGTCAGTGCATGTATGCATACAGATTCATACACCATTGAGCTCCACATATGAAAATGGACTGTATTAGTAAGCTTATGTACCTAAATAATACACCTGTGCCTTTCTATGGTAGAATTTGGTAAATACTTTTTTGCTTAAAAATTCCCTTAAATTTCCCATGCTCACAGGAGGAAATTTATCAATAATTATTACAAAATCTAGCTTTATTTGGCTACTAGTTCATTGTACTACTCAATCTATTAGTCTTCTGTACATCTGTTTAAAAAAAAAAATTTACTTGAAGACACTCCCTCTCTCTAATTAAATAGGCTTCAGGTGCCAGAAAGACGAAATTCCTACGTATACCGTTTTTCATGTCCAGTACCTTGTAATTTCTAAACCAGAAATGTCCCTCTTCAAATTTTATATCTTAGTTACTTTTTAATATATATCTAATTGTCTTTCACTCCATTCAATCCAATTACTCGTCATAATATTTAGAGATAAGTAAAATTGGTATTTTTAAAGGTGCCCTAATTATTATTTGTTTTACTTTTACGTACATTTCTAACAGCAGAGTATAGATTAAGCTAGTTCTCAGTGTAATCCAGAATCCTGTTTCTTATCGTGCACAATATGTTTTAGAAATTACAGCAAAAATCTACCATGAGCAGTCATTAAATACTGTCAGGCCAACTTTTTGTCTAACAGCAAATGTTTTAAGAGATCTCGCATTATAGCTCCACCTACTGTAACTGTGTGTTTTGTCACTCTTACCACAGCAGAGTCTTCAAATCCAAACCTGATTCCTGACCATATTTAAAATTCTTATATTTAGCCTGTGAAAGAGTGTTGGTCTGATTTTCAGAAGTGCAGCATGAAAGTAATTTTGCTGACTTTATCAAGGGCATAATTTCACAACTGTTTGAAGTGTATATGCTGTGGCTATGTGTGGGTTTACACAATGTATTTATATTTTTTATTATCATTGAAGGAGAGCAGTACTTAATCAGGTGCAGCTTTTGGATGGTTGCAGCCCAGTTTTCAGGATGAGCCCCACCCTGTCACTAGCCCTTTATGTATGTGAAATGATGAGAGAGTTGCCATTGTCAGGGGCCTATTTTTTCGTTTTACAAGTTGGCTTTCTAAAGCCCAACTTGCCATTCATGTGGGTCTTTTATGTGACCCAAGACTACTGTGTGTTTATGGTGAACATTCTTAAAGATGTTCTACTCAAACCATCTGTCGAGCTTGTAAAATATCTACAGATTCATTTAATTAGATCACTAACAGTTCAGCCCTAACACATTAACAAAACAATTCAGGTTGGAAGTGACTTCAGGAGATTTGTGGTCCAGCCTACCAGGCTGCTCAGGGCTGGAAAAGCTTTCTTTATACAAAGTTGGTACATATGAATGTAAGAGTACTAGCAAAAGTTTCTATCTCCCCTCACTCCATATTTCTCACAAAGGAAAAGTAATTCAGCCATTCCTTCTAAAAGCAATAATTCTTCAATAAGTTTCCTTCCCTCACTGCTTAGTATCTTGCGTAATAAAATGGCAGGATGTTCAAAAGTCTATAACTCATGACTTCCCCGAAACAATCAATTTCTACATGAAAAGCAGCAAGGGAAAATTCAAATCTATGGAAAGGTTTGGTTGCAGTATTTTTAAGTGGGCAGAATAGGCTTTTGATAGTGATGCATGTAACAGAGATGCCAGCGTGTTTGAACAAGTAGCAAACCATGGTCTTTTCACTGCTGAAACTAAAAACTATGCAGTATTTCACAGTGGTGAAGAAACAAGTATCATATGCTCTGTTGTCATAGTTACTTTGCCTTTTGCCTTCAAAGTACAGTATTTTGTGCTTCCTTTTTTTTTTTTTTTTTATTCCTTGCAAGGACTTTTTCAGCTGCTGTGATACAGCATTATTATTTCTGTGGTCTGCATTTGGGTGTCTGTGCCTAAATTAGAATTGAAGTGTCTGTTGAGAAACTGCTGTGTACTGTTATTCCCTAGTCCAGCAAGGACATATATACAGACAGAGCTGAGTATCTGCATAAAACTTATTTCATATGCTGGAACTTGGCTCTGGGGCAGGGCCATGTCTGCTTGCATTTCACTGAAGGAACCTCAGTATGTAAATACTAGATTTTGTTTTTCACGTGTCAAACCAACACTTCAGTTGTACAAAGAATCAGGGGATAAAAGCCTCTTGTTTCATAAGGCAGTCATTTATGGGCTAAGCCATATCTATGAGGTTTTGATCCAAGAACGATGTTGCTAGTACAATACAGGATACTCCAGGGTAGCTACTTAGTCAAGGATTAGCTTCCAGCTGTGCTGTAAATACTATTCTGAAGTGGATTGTGTGCTCCTGGTTGCGTAGCTTGCAGACACAGTTGATTTACATGTTAGGATTGGCGTGGGCCATATCTCTTAGCTTTTAGTCTGTTTTCACAAAAAGTAAATTGAAGGTACATTTTTTTTTTTAAGCAGGCTGGAGAAGTTTGTGTTATGTCAGCTACCAAAATGTGCAAGAAACTTTTTCAAAAGCAGAAGAAAGTCTTCCTGCAAAGGCATGGGACTGAGGTTCAGGTCACAAACAAAGCCCTTATTCTCTGCCTGGTGCAAAGGCCAGGGAGAAAAGCAACTTGTTTTCTCACCCAAGGAACTTAGGCAGTACAGCTGAAATATAGAGAAATGTTTCTCAGCTGGGTAGCCATTGCCTGTAAGAATCATAAAAGGTGATCAACAGGGTCATGAGATACTTGCACATTTTGCAGCAATGAAAAATTATTCTTAATCTACACCATGTACATACCTCCACTTAAAGGTTAAGTATTTTCTGTCAGTTCTTGAAAAACAGACAGAAATTAATTGTGAAATTATTTTGGGAATAATTTATTACAAAATATTTTTATTATTATTGTTTGTTTCTTATATTTTTGTTTGTATGATACACACTTTTATTATTATTGTAAGGTTTACAATATTATTTTATTTTATTTTTATTTTTGGGTTTTTTTGTTATTTTTTGTTTGTATGATATACACTTTTTGTATTAATCTCAAGATACAGTTGAAAAAATGTTTTATTTTCAATCAGGACTGATGAGGCCAAAAGCTGCCAAACACTGTTCTGGGGTTGAGAACTGCATTACAGTTCATACTGTCCTTTCTAATTCTGAGACAGCAGCAGTGGTGATAACTTGATTGCCCTTAGCAGTAGGAATGTTTCCTATAATAAGTCTTTATTAACAGACTCTGATTAGAGCCTTCAAAATACTCATCTTTGAGATTGTTAAGATTGCTCTTCATTAGGATTTGAGTTACATTTCTTACCATTGTGGCATAGCTGTAGGAACACACCTGGTATGACCTTGTATTCCCAATGTTACCAAAAAAAAATAAATAAGCAAAGGTGAAAAATATTTCAGAAGCAGGATGGGGTGATAAAAAAATACTAGTATAGTAGAGTAAGGGGTAACCATAGGCCTCGGAGGAGGTTGCTGAGATGAGGAACAGGGCAGGAGGTGACAGGCAAAGGTGAACAAGGGCCAAGTACAACATGCTGGGAGACAGAGCTAGACTGATAATGACAGGTGTTGGACGAGCTAAATATGGTGGTTTATGCTGATGTGGTGAATTTGGAAAATTAAGTGAAACAAGGACTTCTAAGATTATTTGCCTCCCTCATCTTTATTGGCAGTCACCTGTCCGATATTGTTACCCATTTTCACTACAGATTTGAAAATAAACTACAGGGGTTTTGTTTAGTCTCTAACATCATCATTATTCAACCTATTACTTGAAGTAGTTTAATTTCATTCTTATCTGTTTTGACAGCTGAATCTTATCTTCCTGGTGATCACATTGTGCAAAATGGTGAAGCACTCAAACACTTTGAAACCAGACTCTAGCAGGTTGGAAAACATTAAGTAAGTGCTTTGTGTTCAAGTATGAGAACTATGATTATTTTCTGATTGCTGAACTGATTGAAAGCTACTCTCCATTAGGAGCACATGCCATTGTCTCCCAGCAACTGCAGATGTCAATTAGAAGCAAACACAGACAATCCTGCTTTCGTCACATTGTTGCTGTAATGTCACAAACGCCGGTCAAAATTAGATAATTTCAGCCTGGAACTAGTGCCAAGAAACTGTTTCACGGAAATGCCACAGCACTGTAGTAATTTCATTTGCATTTAAAATGCAGTTCAAAAATGATGTTCCTGTTTGCATGGCTGATATGATTATATTAAGTTTGTTTTGTTAAATGACTTTTTGATTTAGGGATTCTGAGCAGTTTCTACTTGTAATCCCGTTCTCCCAAGAGAATTGACTCTATTATTATTGTTAACTTGAAGATTATCTCCTGTTTTCATGCTAATTTGACAAATGTTTACTTTAGCATGGTGCTGTATTGCAGTATCCCTTTTCCAGAGTAATATAAGCATTATATAATTAACAAGGCTTTGGCAGCTCTTGATTCTTTAAATAGTTTTTACTGTATTCTGTATAGCTTTACAATGTACTAAAGGTTTTTGTTACCAACACTGAAGGGATGGTACAACTTTCTGAAACTGAGGGTTGGATGTGAAAGGGTCTTGCAGATTTACTTTGGATGTTGAAAATGGTGAAGGAAGGTTTTCAGTAAGGCTAACATTGTGAACAAGATGTTCTAGATAGGTCAGTATCGGCTTCATTGCATGTTGCATGATGAGAGAGAGAGAGCTAATCTTTAGCATCTCTCTCTTTTCTTCCTTTTCCTCTTTCTGTCTTCTCATCCACACCAGTAATTACCGTGTTTGTGATGGCTACTATAATACGGACTTACCTGGGTAAGATAGAACCCTACATTAACAAATCTATAGCATGATTTTTAACTTTACAAACTCATTCAATATTGTGGATTTCCCTTAATTTTAATTAACTAGTTTTGAGATACCTGATTTGCTAAAGAATTTTTAACCTTTATATGCCTTTATAATTTTAAATTGCTTGCCTCTGCATTTTGAATTTCCTAATTTTGACTAATTTTTATAGACAATTAAAAATGCTCTTACTAATTTCTGTTTCAATTCTGTCTAATAATTTTGTTTCTCTTTTCTGCTTATAATGCTTTCTAGCTATGAAGATAATAAGCCATTTATCAAGTAAGATCATTAGTTAGATGTGGAATTCACTGACTAAATTCCCTTTCCCATTCATTCTGTGCCGTTCTCTGCAATTCCTTTTTCTGTAACCTGCTCATAATACAATCTTTTTTAGACTGTTCTGTAGAGCAATATCCATATTTTTGTCACATTTCAGCAGTTTCTTCATGCGGAAGTTAGGTCATCTAGCTTTGGTTTAGCTGAGTTTATCGGAGCATTAAATACTTGGGCTCTAGGCTTTTAATCTGCTGTTTAACCTTTGTACATTTGTGTTACATTATTTGGTGTCATATGGCAGCACCACTTTTTAAAATCTATGGTGTGATTAGTGGCTAAGCCAGATTTATCAATCTCTTTTCTAAAAGCAGATAAAGAAGTGGAGTAGCTGGGGCTTGTGCTATACTTCTGCATTTCAAAATAGTTTTGACATCCTGTGCAGTTCTTGAGAAAGAAAAAGGTCATATCTACTCTTGCTGTTTTCACTGGAGACTAAAAGTACTAAATGGAATTGTTCTTTCTTTAATAGATAAAAGGTTAAACCCAAGGAATTTTTCCTTTTGAATATGAACCTAGTAAAAGTCAACTGCAGAAACTGAAATGTTAATATTGGATTTGGCGACAGGCATTTGCATAAGTAATGTTACTAAACTTCATTTTCTTTTACAGATCCTGGGTCCTGGGTGCTTTTGCTCTCCTGTGTCTCCTTGGCCTAACATGGTCATTTGGCCTGCTGTTCATCAATGAGGGGACTGTTGTGATGACGTATCTCTTCACAGTATTTAATGCTTTCCAAGGAATGTTTATTTTCATCTTTCATTGTGCCCTTCAAAAGAAAGTAAGTTACTGAAAACACAGTAGCGTATTTCCTAACTCCTTAAAAATAACACATATATTTCTTAAAAAAATAGAGAAAAAAATAACGATGTCAAGAACTGAAGTATGTTGAATTAGTTTGAGGAGCAGACAAGGATTCTAAAGCAGTTCTTGCTGTGTGTACTTGTGGGAGTCATAGAACTGTTCTATGTGCTAGGTGGCTTTAACATTCATGCATCATTTCCAACCTGGGCCTGAAAAGTTTTGAGTCTTTGAGAAGAAAATTACTATAGAAAATGTACTGTTTAACGTTGCTAATGTGGCACATATTAGTCTGGACTTAACAGCCAAAAGTCTTTTATGTGTGCATGAAAAATTCCTGCCTCCACTGCCGCACTGCAAACAAAGGATCGTTTATAATATCAGCCCATCTCATCCTAGGAACTCTTTCTCTGATCAAGGCAAGGACCTCTCCTGAGATCCCATTAGCTGCCACATAAAGCTAGAGGTGATAGGCAGGGATTCTACTATGAGTGCTAGTACATTAAAAAATTGAGATGTAAAAATTAGTTTCATTATGAACTTCAACACACCTTAGAAAAAAGTAATCATTAACACTAGAAAACTGCTAATGAGGAGAGCTTTCCAAAGATGTCAGCATGACTACTTCTTTTCAAGTGTTTGCCTCTACCAGCAACTGGAAAAACCGGAATCCCCTGGCAAGAGCCTTCCCTCACGAATGGGATATGATAAATTAGTTCTTCTCTTTGCCCAATGGGAGCAGAGCAGTCCAGAAGGAGCAGATCTGCTGGGGAGGGAGAAGGCTTGCAGGGGGGAGAGTAGCAAACAGGAGAGAAGGAAGTGAAGGGTGCAGCTGGGTGGGGTTCTCTTTGGGTTCCCTGCACCCTTTCTCTTCCCCAGACTGAGGATGGAGACTGCTTCCAGGGCTGCCTTAGAGGTTCTTCAGTGAAGGACAGAAGAAAAAAAGCCCTGTGTTAAAAGGGGTATCAAATAAGAGAGTTGAGAGGAAGGGTAAACATGAAAAAATCCCCCACAAAAATCTTAACATAAAAAGCAATACATCCTACATTTGGAAATACCCAGTTTGCAAGATTTAAATTCTAAATATTTTTATCAGTTTTAGGCTAGAGACCTAGCAATTATAATTAGCTCACCAGAGACATAATTAACTGATATTTATAAAATGGTTTGAGACCATTGGATAAAACACAAAAATCACATTCTTGTTTGTTCTTAACTGTACCAGCTCTAACAGTATCAACATCTCTAAATTTGGTGTAGACAATGGCATTCGGCCATGTGTTAGGAAAAAATCTGGTAGACAGAAATTATTTTATCCAGATGAACACGGCACTCCTCTTATTTTGAGAGAACAAAAACATATTTAGAGAGGAGATTGAGCCTAAGAAAAGAGAAGAGGGAAGAAAATGCAAACACTCTCAAAATGCAAATAATTTCTAGATTAGGGTTGCATATAATGTTGCCCTTTCTACCACTTGTATAGGAGTTGAAAATCAAAAACAAATGCCTTTTTTATTTCTTTTTACAGCTGTGTATTGTTTTTATATTAAGTGGAGTCAGCAAAAAGCAATATTAAAATACCAGTCAAGTGTGAAAAGGAGCAATAACCTAGAGCAGTGAGATTTATACCTGAAAGAATATTAAAGCTGCCATTTAAGATTTTTAAGTTTCAGTGCCTTTGACTGGATATCATCCTATCGTCTGTCTGCATAGCTAATGTAGTCTCTTTATTCTGTTATTACTAGTTGGTCACTAAATTGAACAGAGAAATAGAATTGTGAAAGTGAAAACTATTATGTTTCCAGTTCTGACAAGATGATAGTGCTGTTGCTTCCATCAGTTTCCAACAAGCTATAATTTAGAAATAATGACAGTGGAATGCACAGTACTGACAGATAATGTACATTCACTGCAATATAGGCATTAGGCAAAAACAGCCCTGGAGGGTGGTATTTGGGTAAAAATAAAGTGTTGATTGCTATTGTCTCTTACTATGTAGTGTTTCGGAGCATTTAATATCCATTAGTGTTCCAGAATGTATTTTCTTTGGTGTTACACCATCTAGTGATGATATATAGAGATTTAGGTTTTTCAGACTAGAGAGATAAAGATTGTAATCCTATGTCCATGCATTTCTGGGGTTTTTGTTATATGTCTTTTGTGCTGCTGTAGATAGGGTTCACTTAAAATATGTACCATATATTTCCATAAAAACATGAGTTATTGTTATCCCTAGTTTGAAGTTAAGGCACTATTAAAATTGTCTTCAACCTTGTGGTATATAGAAACATCACAGTATGTATTCCATGAGTAAAATGCTTGTAGTATTGAAAAACAGCACATGGCATGTGTAATTTCACACTATTAACTTTTTGCATTTCCCTTCTCCCTTTTTTACACACACAGAACTTACTTTCTGTCCTGTGTATTCATAGGTCAAGCAGAAATTCCAGATTAGCTGAGTTTTTCCCAGAAGTTTAAGTCTCATCAGTGTAGAAGAAACACTTAGATTTCCAAGTATCTGGTGTAAAATTTATTAATTTAGAATTACATATCTTTATGACTTTTATCCACCGTGTCCTTTCACTGATGCTGTCGTGCTGCTGAGATGTGTACGCACGCTTCTGCTATCTGAAAATAGGAGTCAGTGTAGCAGTCACTGAAGATGAGAGAATTAACTGCTCTGTAAATTGATCCTGATTTCTTTCATAATAACTGTTAACACATGTAAATTACAAGTTTTCAGTAGATCACTGAAAATAGAAAGTGAATGAGTGCAGGCCAAATACTGGACTCATTAATTAGTTCTGTTGCTCTGTCAGACACAAATCTCACATACGTAGGTATACTCAAATTTCTGGGTTCAGCAAAGACAATAATGAAGTGGGGGGTTTTTGGGGTGGGTGGAGTTTTTTATTGTTGTTGGGGTTTTTTGGTTTGTTTTGGAGGGAGTTTTTTGTTGTTTGGCTTGGTATTTTGTTCCTAATAGTGAAAGATGCTTCATTTCCCAGTCTTCGTGGTTCAAACTTTGACTCTCAGACACTACAGATATCTCCACCAGCATAACATCAGTGCCCTGCCTACAGTTGGAGCAGTGGTGTTTGTGAGCTTTGTACAATCCCAAAGCAGGTGTGGCTGTATGAACTAGCAACTGTTCAAATTACAAAGAGTAACTTTACCTGAAAATACCTTTATAGTCATTGCATGTTTTGCACACTTTCTTGGAAGGAATAACATGAAGGGCAATGGAAAGGCTAGTTACCTGAGCCCTTTGCCATGCTAGGGTGGGGAGATAGGCTTTCTATGGTTTCTGCACCAAAAGCCTTATAAAAAAAGGACTATTTTCAGCCAGCATTCAATTCAGGTAAACTTAATCTACAATATGAAGATGAAATAAAAATAATCCCATAAAAAACTTGGTAATTCAGGTACATCTAAATGAAGTGTATATATACCTTGGAAATAATTTGTTCAAAATTCCTGGATAGCTGATAATGCTGCCACTACATAGGCAAAAGTACTTGATGTTGCAAATGACCAACAATTCAACAGACAAGAATTATTTGGTCGAACAGTGTGTTTGTAGTTTCAATGCAAGCTTCATGTGGTTTTGCCAGCAGAGATATTTTACACTATTTTTTGTGCTAAGTAATTTGTTTCCCCCTGTAGGTACGTAAGGAATATGGCAAATGCTTCCGACATTCCTACTGCTGTGGTGGACTGCCAACTGAGAGTCCCCACAGTTCAGTGAAGGCATCAACAACAAGAACTAGTGCTCGCTATTCCTCTGGCACTCAGGTAACAGAGATTTTGACAGCATCTTTTAATTAACCTTATTTATAAAAAGCCTATTGAGATGTGTTACAATCAGAAGCACTAATTGTCTTCTCTTTATTATCATTTAGATGGCAAATTCATACTTCTGCATAGGAGAACTGATTTCTTTTTAACATTTCCTTTTACTTTGGTCTCATGCAAACACCTTATTTTTCATGTAATTAGGGGCTGATTTGTAGGAAGGCTTTAGTTTCATCCAAATGAAATTTAATAAATTAGAATTTTAATTTCAAAAGAAGGAATTTTACTACATGCTAGAAGAATAGCTTTTTAAAAAAAGAAAAACCTATTCCACATCAGTAGAAAAAAATTTTTGTAACTTTCTATGCTTTCTACTGCTTTATGTTAACAGAGTCGTATAAGGAGGATGTGGAATGATACTGTGAGAAAACAATCTGAATCATCTTTTATCTCAGGTGACATCAACAGCACTTCAACACTTAATCAAGGTCAGTCACTGGGAACATTTCGGTTTTAGAAGCCTTAAATTTTATACAGATTTTGTATTACTTAACATAGAAGAATTGAAAAGAATGTTTGGAAAAAAAAATTCTGGAACAAATGTTCTCTAAAAGAGTTTTAAAGTCATCCAACAGCACATTTTAAAACTGTGTTCCCTCAACTGGCCCCCTGCTGTAGAAGCTGAATTGCTCCATTCATGGGAATGTATTTCAATAAGTTTCATCAATAATTTAACTTAAAAGCAAGACCATAATTTTAAATCTTTCCTAACCTTTATAGGTTATGTCTGAAACAGAAATATGAGTGCAGTAACATTTGAATGAATATTTGACTATGATTTTTAGGTGCGGAAATTTTCCCAGTGAAATCTAATTGATATCATTTCTATGCAAAAGATGTCTGTGAAGCATTTATCTTTTCTATTTCAAAAAGCATCATATCTGTCACGTGTGATAGAATCCAGATTTTCGGGCACAGAGAAGCCAAAACTCTAAATTTCTCAGCTCAAATAGACTTGAAAATGTCATGTCATTCTCATGTCCAGTTAGAAGACAAAGGTACTACCAGAGACAGAATGTCCCTTCCTCTCTCTCCTTCTCCCTGTTTATTTTAAGGCAGTTTAAGGTAGCAGTGGAGGGAAAACTGCTCTGTGCAAGCCAAGTTCAAAGCCTGTTCTTCCAGCCCCATCTGTAGAAGAACACATAGCCCTGACCTTACTGATACCAGTTCCTGCTCAACTTGGAAAGTTCAAATACCCACTGTCAGGGCTGCTGTAAAGCTCTCCATCAACCACAACTAGCAAATTTTCCTCCCTTGTTTTTTTTCAAGATTTGGTATGAGGGGCCTGTACTTGACTCACTTTCATTTTGGAAATAAAAACTGTGGTGTTTTGCAAAAGAAAAGACTTCAGAAAGCATGATTCTATTTTTGCAATTTGGCATGTGTGTCTCAGTGCTCCCTGCATCTAAATCTTTTATATTCCTTTGGCAAAATCAAAATAGACTAACTTGTCCAAAGTAGAAAATACAGTGTATTTTTCATGCCCAAGAAACAAGTACATTCTCTTCTAGTGCCTTATTAATATCCCATAAATACACTATAGGTAAAAGTCTGGGATTTCACCCTAATTTGATATCTCTGACTCCTGAGGTTTGCTCTAACCATGCTGCACACAGTTAAATTTTAGTTGAACAGAGGTCTTGGAAACTTCTCCTTCTTTTGGAGCTCTGGTCTCAAGTTACTGGAGATGGTCTGCCATGATGAGAAAAATTGATATTGTATTTATTCAGTTATACTATTGTCACTACCTCAGTGATACATACATATAAGCCTTTAAAGGTAGCAGAAAATTTTGGATTAAAAAACCAATTCTCTTAACTATAGATGATAATAATTAAGAGGTAATAGTTCTAACCAAGATTAAACACAGTACAGAAGAAAAAACCAACAAGCATAATATATTTTAGTTAGTATTTCTAGTAGTAAGTACATTACAACTTTAAAAAGCTATGATAAAACCCTTTTAATTATTCATTGATACAAACTTTCAAATAAGGTTAGCATGACCGGGCAATAATTTTCTTAATCTTAGAATTCTCTGCTCATTTGTGCTACCAAGTATCTCTGCTAGTACAGAAGCATTAATAGTTGGAATATATACTATCTTTTCCTTGACAAATAAAAATCCCCATACTATAAAAATACAGGTGGCTCTTTAGTCATCTTTACATTTGTAGTACACCAATCTTGTTACACTGCTGTGCAATGCAATAGAAAAGAAAGTTGAATTTTACCTTAAGTCACAGCATTCTGTGTGTTGGTTTTTTTCATTATTCCAACCTATTTTTCTTCTAGTAGCTAGAAATCAGAGGTAATTGAATTTTTAATAATTTCTCAAAATATGCTGATTTTTTCCTAATTATTCTGAGTTCAAATGGTGTTGCATTAACATGTAAAATGAGTTATAAGAGTCTGTTCCTGTAGTATTTTGCTTCATCTTACATTGTTTGTAAACTTACTGTTTAACAAAAAATTGTCATTTGGTGAATTCTTTTTAAAGATCTGGCAGATAAATTTGCAGCATGAATGAATGTCCCGGGAGAAACTGTGAATGCTCTGATTTCTTAGAGCAAATATTTTGCTTTCCCTTCAGCATGCATACTTTTGCATATACTAAGATATGCTTCTTGCAGTTTGTCATCCACCGTCTGTTTGAAAACAGCAATTCCCTTCCACTATCCCTGTGTTTTTAATAAAATGAATAACAGCTCTGATCCCTTCCTAAGAGATTTTTCAATACATTTTAGTTCAAGAAATTAATCTCTCTCAATTCTGGACAGAAGCGATCCATGTGATCATTTTTAAAGTTACAATAGCTTTGTCTTGTACCTCAATCTATACAGACTTAATTGCTGTCCTTGTCTAACAGTGATTTTGTATACATTAGTAAATGTTGCTCTCACCAGATGTTTACTGTGGGGATTTGGACAGCACCTGTGAATTACTGGAATCTAACTGTATTTTCTTTCTCCCATTTCAAATACATAGCTCAAATACATTCAGAAATTTTCAGCTGAATTACATTTGACAAGTTCTACATGATTCATGATGACTAAAAAATATTCCTTATTGAAACTGTCAGCCTAAAATTAAAGAACTGACATTTTTTTTCTGTTTCTTTTGCTTTAGGAATGACTGGCAATTACCTACTAACAAACCCTCTTCTTCGACCACACGGCACTAACAACCCCTATAACACATTGCTCGCTGAAACAGTTGTATGTAATGCCCCTTCAGCTCCTGTCTTTAACTCACCAGGTGTGCTTATACTTCCTGAATAAAATGGCTTTTCTTGGCTCTTTCCAAATCCCTTCTCTTCCCTAGAGAAAAACTCAAGTTGCAATACCCTAGCCATACATTCTGAATTTCTGTCAGTTCAAGAAATAGTATTGCCAATGTCAGCTTGTAAAACTGCACTATATTATAGTAATGCCTTTGCCATAACAGTATTTACCAATAATTATCCATGTTTTTAACACAGGTGGCATAAATCTTAATATACTATTACAGGACTGACGCCACATGGTCCGAGAGCCCATCTTCAAGATATATATCACTTAGAGGTATCATGTCTATGCAATGTAAGGTTGACTCTAAAGTGTGCTGAGAAAAACCTGCTTATGGAACAGATTAGAAACTAAAGCAGCACAAGGCATCTTGACACCTTTGGATACCCCAGTGTAGAAAACTGTATCCAGCGTCAAACAGATCCAAACTATAGTATAGTGCAGCTTTATGGTAGATCATTTTCCTGTAGGAAGACCTTGAGATTAACAGTTAGAATAGTTTAGTTCTGTAGGAGTAAAGGGTGTCATCACTTACCTAACATTTTGTTGTTACATTATCTAGTTGCTTTTTTTAACTGCGGTGCAATTCATCAGTAAATACCTAGCAGTTATTCATCAGTAAATACCTAACAGTTACTGTTTGATGAGTCATAAGATCACTGTAGTATAACTGGAACAATAAATCTTTGATAAAAAGCTCATAAAACCTTACTTCCAGTTTTTATTTCAAGTTTCCTTTTTACCTGAACTGTAGTTTCTATTTTCATTCTCTTGTTTTCTTACTTTCCTTATGCTTTCCTCTAGCAACCTACAGAGAGACAAGTATGGGAGTAAAACTTAACTTTGCCTATCAAATGTAAATTTTTTCAGCATGATTTTTAATGGGCACAATTAAAACATAACTAGCGGTCATGAAGTAGACTCAGCGGGCAAGTGGTTCACAATTTGCAAATGAAATGTTTCCACATTCAAAAAGTACTTGCATACTGCTTTTTGGGAAACAACATGAGGTCTGCAGCAAACCCTATTGGTAACAGAAGTTATGCAATGCTGAAATAATTTGCTGTTTAAAACCAAAGCAGTGTCAAGCAGAAGTGCTTAACAATTTACTTATATTTTACATTCCCACAGTAATCTTGCTACAGGCTACGGAAAGATTTCAAATGAATTACCTGATCATGGGCAACAAAATTTGCTTCATCAGACTAATTTGAATATATTCTAGCATCCTTAATTCTGCAGTGTATCACAAAAAATTCATTTTGGATTATCAGATATATTTTGGTATCTGTTTAGCAGAAGAAAAGAGAATTAAAATTGTAGAATTAAATCACTTTCATGAGGGAAATGAATGCCAGCATGTGGTCCATGTGTTGTCTGCTTTTATAAATGCCATATGTTCTGCATAACTAAATCCATTGCAAAAAAAAATCTTGGAACATATATGAAATTGAAAAACTACAAAGTTATTTAATCAAGGCTTAAAGAGACGTTTCAAACAGCCCTCATGACTGTTTAAATCAGTACACATAGAGAGGAGTTAACAATAACATAAATACAAAATGATTTGCAAATTACTCAGAATTTATTTGGAAATTATTACTCTATTTTTAAAAGTTGAAGACAGAAATCTTTTCATGAGAAAGTGCAATTACTTTTTAATTGAAAACAATATTTCCAGAGAAGATTGAATTTTCTAGGATAAGCTGCAGATTTAATGATGGAAAACAAAAAATAAAAACCAACAACAACAAAAAAGTATAATCTTCAAAACCAACTTTTTAATTACACTCCTCCAAGCCTTGCATATAATGCAGCAGCCTCACAGTGGTCAGTCTCTTCAGTAACGTCACTCCATTCTTTCTTTACTTCCAGACATACCTGTAGATGAAGTGATTTTCTAGGAATGCTCTAACCATCTGACTTTCCATGGTTCAGACTGTTTCATTTCTTTCAAAGTTTTTTTTTTTTCTTTTTTCTTTGCTTGGGAAGCACTGTGCTGTCATAGTTCACATGTCTTTGTGTCTATAGGAAAACATTTTCTTTATCGTGTTGCCAAAAAAAACCCCAAACAAACAAGCCAAAACAAACAAAAAACCCCAAAGCATAAAGACCTTAATCATCATAAGATTTCATTTTTTTCCCCTGTTAAACTTCTTTCATGTTTCCAGCAGACTTATCCAATCTGTCATTCCTCCAGCAGCTATGAGATATCAGCCATGGCTGATTTCCTCTTCCCATTCCACAACTAATATTTATTCTTTGGTTTAATTTCTGTGACCCATACTTACAGAAATTCCTAACATTTCTGCATTTGACTTCCATGCCCATGGTAACTGTGGGCCTAACTCTTAAT
Source organism: Galbula dea (assembly GCA_013399015.1). Lineage (NCBI taxonomy): Eukaryota > Metazoa > Chordata > Aves > Piciformes > Galbulidae > Galbula > Galbula dea. The sequence continues at coordinate 867,774 of VWZX01000485.1, forward strand.
TAACTATTCTGGTTCATTCAGTGCTGTCACTGTGACTGATGCAGACTGCAGGCAAACTCTGACCTTTAGAAGCCTGGGGCCATTGTTGGCAGACAGAATATTAGTGCAAAAAAAATTACATTAAGTGGGAAAAGAAAAAGCTGTTATTGCTTAGTAATCTAATTTGCTGAACCCTTGCTCTGACTAAGTTGCTGAGAAGCTCAGTAATTCTTCATCATGTTACAATAAATCATTTTACTTTCTTTTATGTATCAGCTACTCTTAGGCCAGATAGCCTGAGCAGACAGACATGATGTGAGTTGTCCAAAGTGAGTCATTCCACCTGCTGTCTATCGTGTTGTTGGATGGTGCTTGTGGGCCCTGGTCCCTGTAGTGTGAAAGATGGCTGTCCTTGTTTAACATAAATTCTTTGTATTTATCCATTTTTTTTCATTCTTTTCTTTACTTCATCTCAAAAAAAAAAAAAAAAGGAAAAATGTTAGAAATGTTGTTAAAGTAGTTGCTTGCCAGTTACGTGGGTTTATGTTGTACATTTACCTTCAGTTATGTCTGTGATCTAATTCCTTTTTAATTTAGTGTTGTTTAGGACAAATTATGTTAATTTTCTTTTTCTAAATCATGGTGGTGTACTTCAAAACATAGATGTTTCCAAATGAATTGCTTTGCATTACATATGCAAGGGCATGGAGTGAACAGTTCCTTGTGGAAGAGTCACAGAATTGACACTAAATTTAGAAATTATAATGCCACTATTCCTCACAGGAAACACGTTACTATTTTTTAATGCATCTTTCCTATAAAGTGTGCAACTGTTTATGTTTGGGAATGTTCAATAACCTAACTTTTCTCAAGTCTTATTTCCAAGTCCAACTTTGTCCTGAACTACATTAAAGAATTTTGTTAAAAAAAACCCAACAAAACCAATAAGTAAGTGATAAAAAGCACATAAGGCAATAACCAGAGTTGTCCTTTTCCCTTTCAGGACATTCACTGAACAATGCCAGGGATACAAGTGCCATGGATACTCTACCGCTAAATGGTAATTTCAACAACAGCTACTCGTTGCGCAATGGAGACTATAACGACAGCGTGCAAGTTGTAGACTGTGGACTAAGCCTGAATGATACTGCTTTTGAGAAAATGATCATTTCAGAATTAGTGCACAACAACCTGCGGGGCAGCAGCAAGAACCATAACCTGGAGCGCACGCTACCAGCCAAAGCTGTGATAGGTGGGAGCAGTAGCGAAGATGATGCCATCGTGGCAGATGCCTCATCTTTGATGCACAGTGACACCCCAGGGCTGGAGCTCCAGCACAAAGAGCTTGAGGCCCCACTCATTCCTCAGCGGACTCACTCCCTTCTGTACCAGCCCCAGAAGAAAGTGAAGACCGAGGGAACCGACAGCTACGTCTCACAGCTGACAGCTGAGGCTGACGACCACCTCCAGTCCCCCAACAGAGACTCTCTTTACACGAGCATGCCCAATCTCAGAGACTCTCCATATCCAGAGAGCAGCCCCGATGTTGAAGAAGATCTCTCTCCCTCCAGGAGGAGTGAAAATGAGGACATTTACTACAAGAGCATGCCAAACCTAGGGGCTGGCCACCAGCTTCAGATGTACTATCAAATCAGCAGGGGTAATAGCGACGGCTATATAATTCCCATTAACAAGGAAGGATGTATTCCAGAAGGGGATGTTAGAGAAGGACAAATGCAACTGGTGACAAGCCTTTAATAGAGTAGCAAGGAAATATTAAAGGCCACGTACAAGTATTAAAAAGACTTAATTGGCCCCATGCAGGCTCCCTCTTACCTGCTTGAAGAGACAATTCTGTTGACCCTGTGGTTCTCCAGTAACGGGGATGACTGGACCTCGCAGTTCTGTGAATTTTTATAAAACAAAAACTTTGTATATACACAGAGTATACTAAAATGAATTATTTGTTACAAAGAAAAGAAATACCAACAAGGTATTTTAAGATATCCTCTGCTGCTGAATTTAACAAAATTGTGAAAAAGAGAAATAAACACTTTCCAGCCATTTTACTGCAGCAGTTTGTGAACTAAATTTGTAAATATGGCTGCACCATGTTTTTTTCCTAGGCCTACATTGTATTATATACAAGACGTAGGCTCTAAAATCCTGTGGGACAAATTTACTGTACCTTACTATTCCTGACAAGACTTGCAAAAGCAGGAGAGATATTCTGCATCAGTTTGCAGTTCACTGCAAATCTTTTCCATTAGGGCAAAGATTGAATACATGTCTAACCACTAGCAATCAAGCCACAGGCCTTATTTCATATATTTCCTCAATTGTACAATGAAACGTTCTCATTAAAAAAATGGCTAAAGAAATTATATTTTGTTCTATTGCTAGGGTAAAATAAATACATTTGTGTCCAACTGAAATATAATTGTCATTAAAAAATAATTTTAAAGAGTTTGAAGAAAATATTGTGAAAAGCTCTTGGTTGCACATATGTTATAAGATGGTTTTCTTACACTCTGTTCATAGTACAGTAATATGTTTCAAATGCAAGCTCTACCCATTTTCTCTTATTTTTCACTGTAAACAGCGTTCTGCTTTGACAACTTAGTTTTTATTCTTTGTTTTGAATTTTTATGGCCAAAACCCATAATTATGGGAGAAAATTGTTTTAGAAGCCTATTATGCCAAGCCTTGCACAAATTTGGTATAGCTAACAAAAGATTGTAACTCAATTCCCTGTTCATTCTTTAATCACGGTTGGGGGGGTAAGGGTAAAGGCGACACTGGACACTTCTCACAAGCTTTCTCATGAATAAAAGGTGCCTGTCCTTTAAAAAAAATAAATAAAACATAACTATTACTCTTCCATATTCCTTCTGCCTATATTTAGTAATTAATTTATTTTATGATGAAAATCTAATGAACTGTAAATTGTTTCAAGAAAATTCTGCTTTTTTTCATCCCTTTGTGTAAACCTGTTAATAATGAGCCCATCACTAATATCCAGTGTAAAGTTTAACACCTGTTTGAGAGTAAATAAATGTGATTTTTTTTTTCCAAATAGGCAAAATGTGCATTATTATGTACAAAGAAAGCATAATTGGCATCAGCAGTCCTTCCACCTTAGAATGGCTTCTTTACATTTCATGATTTAAGTGTCAAGAGTACAGTAGAAACTTCCTGTATAGCTCTACAGAAGAGAGGTCATCTTTACTATTCAGTAGTCTAGTAACAGTTGAGTAGGATCAAACTCAGACATAGCAGGGTCATTAGGAAAAATGTACTGTAATTTCATATATTTAAGTAACTTTTAAGTGGGTGTCTGTACTGAGTTTAAAAATAAGGTGGTAAACACCACTATCATGTTCTCGGCAACAGTAATTAGCAGCTAGTTATTAGTGATGAAGATACATTGTTGCAGTGGGGAAAACATAAATAAGCAGCAAGTGCTACCTAAATAATTAATCCATAATGGCACTGTTTTGAGTTAGATACTCATTACTGTCCTTGTTTTTATCAGACTAGAGAACTGCAGAAGGCAGCTGATGCCCAAGATGTTATATACAAATCAGTGGCAAAACTGGAAGCCTCTTTTATCCCTCTCAACTGTGACATCTCAACGATAACACCAGGGACTTCATTTGTCACCAGTTCTAATATAGTGTTCTTCTAAATAACTCTAAAATTAATGCCTTGTCATCACATAGGCCATGGTTTCATGTGTGGCCACTGTAACTACATATGAGATGACAAAAAAAATTCATTTGAAAGCTCTATCAATCCTGTAACTTCCTAGTGCATTGGAATATATAAACTCCATTAGGAAAATAAATCAATGCATTTTGAACAAGTTTGTATTTCAGAATAGTATTTGGGGCAGATTTCCTGCTGTTGGAGACAATTCAAACTCTATTAAAAAAAATAGTATTGAGATAGAAGAGTGTGGTTTACATAACCTCAATATATCTGTAGTCAGGACTGTGACACTGTAGCAATTGTTCTTGAAGAAAAAGGCATCTTCACCATCTACCATACTGGTAACTCTTGCTAGTATGTTCCTTAACTCTTAATAGTTACTATGTTTGCAGTAGAATCTCTGGAACATTTAAACTTTAATCAAAAACTGTTTACTTCTGTTTAGTAGAGATGCTTTAAAGGTCTGAAGTCTCTATGAAATAGGAATTTGTTCTGATTCAGGGTATACAGCAGATTCTTTGGAGCAAAAATTATTCCATTGGTCTGACAACTTAAAAGCTTACTTGCTGCCTTCGACCTAGGAAATCTTGTCAGGGATTTAAAAATGGTGGTGCTCAAGTAATTACAGTACACAACCTAATAATATCACCAACTTTCAGCAGAATCTTCAACACTTGTTCAAGCAAGTACACCTTTGTGTCTAACTAAAGCTGGCAAAACTACATGCTGGAAAAGGTTTGTAGCATTGTGATCTTAATTATACATTCAATTGCAAATGTAACAAGCATTAATAAATCAAGACAATGTAGCTGATGAACCTAAGATGAACCAGCTGAACCTAAGTATCATAAGGGAATTCTTTTGTTAGCTTCTTTGTAATGTAGACGTTGCTTTTAGTGAGCCTGTTTTTTTTAATGTTATGCCAGTGACTGTCCTGTGTTTAGCTAGCAGCCAATACCTTGCCAAATTTCTGTTGGTGTAACTTCTCAGTGTAGTAGGTTACAGTATAATTATATAGCCGACAGCTTACTGTAATTTCTTTATGTTCTCTTCTCACGTTCCTGCCATCTTCTCTTGGGATCAGAAGGACAGAAGAATTCAGAGGAAGAGTTCAAGAATAGCAAAATAATAACAGCAGAATTAATGGAACCAAGTGCTTCTTCAGGGTCATCAGTTAACCAGTTCCTGTGATGGTGCCAAGAATATGCTGCTATTTCAGGCACTGTCTTTCAGAAGACCTGTAATTTTCTTATGGCTAGTAAACTCCTGTTAGTATCAGTGTTAAACCTACTGGCTCAGTTCAATTCTTCCTTGTAACTTCAGTCCAGTTATATTAATTCCTACAAAAGATTAAATGGGATGTGCATTTAGTGAACTGTTGTATAATGGTGCTATGCATTGTTTAATATAAAATACATCTCAATTCTACATAAGTGAACCATAACATGAAGAAATGCAACACTGGTAATACCTTTATAGTTAAAATTAACCTTTATCTGTGAACTCTACAATACACCTTTGCTTCTTTTAAATTTGAAATGAAATTACTAATAAAGTTTACATATATTCACTTATGTAGGCAATAAAAGGTGTTTCTAATTGACAGAAGTTATGGATAAAAGATGTGTCATATTTTATGTCCTAATTTTTAAGGATTTTTTTTTCTGAACTACTCAGAACAGATATTAACAGAACAACAACAAAAAGTAAACAGTCCCTTTGTAGTGTTGTTATCCCACTTTGCCTCAAAACTAACAAAACTTGTCTTCTAGACTTGATTAAATGACAACATATGCTAGTGTAAAGTTTTATCCCTGAATAAAATTACTTTTTAAATCAAGACAAGATACAGGTAGACAATTTTATATATATATGTATATATGTGTATGTGACATCTTCACCAGGGTTTTAACTCAGTAATTGTAGGGGCCAATTGAGAACGAAAAGTGATGGGACACTGCAGTAATTCCTCAGTTCCACCTCAACGGTATTCCTGCAAAGACACTTGTGCCAGGGAAGTCACAGTAAAGCATACCTTAGGGTTTTTTAAAATAGGTTGTGAATGTCACCTTCCACATTTATGAAGAGCATTGCTACCATTTCAGTAAGCAAGGCTCTTGCTGTATGACTGCACTTTCAGATAAGGACCCCAGATTTATGGATGCCACTGTCATGCTGGGTCTCCACAACTACACTACTGGTTAGATTACAGCTTTGCACTGAGTTGGGGATAAAATTTAGCACCCCCACAGTCCTGGACGCAAGAGATCTGTGCCTGTTATTTATATAAACACTTCGTAAATTAGTAGAAATTCCATTAACGGCTCCAGCTCAATCATCCAGCTCTGACAAAAAAAATGGAGTAAAGGTCTATTAGGACCTTGTCTATTTCAACAAAATGTTTGCATTTTTTTTCAGTAAAATCCTTTATGTGGATGGGGTTTTTTTAGAAAGACAACTTCCAAATCCTTTTATTCATGGAGGATAAATTCTCAATGGTATTTCATTAATTAATGCCTAAGAGCATTACTATCTCTTCTTACTGTATTATGTCATCATGAATCTCAACTGTTCCTGGCATGTGAAACAGATCACTCCATGGTGCAGCTTGAGTGGTTATAAATGCTACCAAAAATGACACAAACCTCAGCTCAGTAGTAAGGAGACTTAAAGGACCACTCCTTATAATGCACCAGCTGCTGAAGTCATCAGTCCAATATTCCAGACACAGGAAGTCACAGCTGCAGAAATGCATTCAGAATAGGTAGTTTTCTCAAGAAAATTATTCTACAGCAAAGTTTATGTAACTCCTAACCATTCCTTCCTTGGTTGCACACTTCCTTCTGTATGTTGAAGCATGCTGTTGACTCTGCACTGCCAGCCAGTTTGAAGTTTACAGAAAGCAAAGGTGAGCAACAGAAAAACAGCTATGCATGTTAAAAAAATCTTACTCACAAACAGGAAGCAGCAGGTTAGCATCTGCACAGCCTTTTTAACAGAGAAACAGGATCTCCGAATAAGCAGCACTGAATAGATATCTGGAATAGTTGTTCCAGTGCCTCTTGTAGCCTAGGAATTGCTCTAAAACAGCATAACGCTGCTGAACTTTCAGCCTCCATGATTGCTGAAGGGAATGAGTCCCAAAGGTTAACAAGGTTTTCATGAAAATAATCCATTTTAATTCACTTTAAATATACCACGTTGCTTCTTTTTTGCATTAGCAGGATAAACAGAAAGTTCTTAGCCTGCTTTCTGTCCCACTCTTTATACCACTTACTGTTTTAAACACTTCCTCTCCATCTCCTACTGGTTGACTCCTTTCTAAACAAATCCTTGTTTTTAGTCTCCTCCATTTCTTTAATCATTTAGCTTCCACTCCACAGAATCACTTTTTATAAGTGTGCTTTAAGAGATAAGGAAGAACTAAATTATGAGTAAATTATTGTTGACTTAAGGATGGAATTGTATTTTCTATTTTGTACGGGTTTTTTTTTTCACCACATGGTCTTGCTTCATCATTTGTTTTCATAGTAACCCTTCATAACACAATTTTTTCCCACTAAACTGATTGTAGCAAGTAATGATCTAAAAAGTTATGGTTAATTTAGAATGCTGCAAAGCCTATAAATACTTCCAGTTACTCCCCTGAATGTGTCCCTAACCTTGTATGTGTCAGCACTGCATTTCATTTGCATCACACTGCCCATTTATTCACTTTGTTAACCCAGGTGATTCATAATCTTCTTTAGTTCTGATTAACTGAAATAATTCTCAACAGCAAACAATGCCACCTTTCAGATAGCACCAGTTTGAATAGAGTGTTGAGGCATTATACCATTAGACTTTTGCCATGATAAAAAAAATGAAAAATTACTATTTAATCCTGCTATACTACTTAGTTTCTAATGCACAACTACTACTTTAGCTCTCACTTTCTCAATACTGGTTTGCTTTAATGGCTTCTTGCTAGTGATGACTTTACAAGGATTTTTCTTTTTTTCCTCTTTAAGATCCAAATAAACTACAGTAACCATTCCCTCTAGTCTCAGTAACTGTACAATTAACATGTTAGAGAGGCACAATTTTCTTGCCCTTAGCAGTCACATCTTTTTCAGCAATGTTTCTTCTGCCCTGTGTGCCTAAATACGGACCTGCTAGATGTCAGAACCAAAAAGCACTTAACTGTTTAAAGTGAAACTTAGATGGAATTTAGGCATCATCCACAGGTACAACAGGCATTACTTCATGGGTAGAATTAATTCTAACCTTGTAGACACACACATTTCTGTCACTGAAAGCATTTTGTCATCTCAAGTTTGGTTTCAGTGTGTGTACAGCCACATCATCACAGCAGAGGTGCACCACAAGCAGTGTCACTGCCTCGTTGTGTGTACCAGTACAGTCTCTGAATGCCATAATCCAGAAATTAGGTTACAAAGGAGTTCCTTCCCTCCCCTGCTGTAGCTACTGTCCTGACAATAATTACAATTTGTCTGGAGATAAGAGATAAGCCCTGGGAGTCTGTGTAAGTTTGCAGTGCAAATGCCACCACTGAAGCTCTGCAGCAGCCACTGATCTGCCTGTACTTCAGCTAACTCATTGCAGCAACAGCTGCATTTGCAAATCTTTCCAAATCTGTATCCCTTTGCTATGGAAAACAGGCTATGAAATTTCTCCCAGCTCTTTGTTTTCATCACATGGCAGCTGAAGTCTCTGACCATGATGGGTTTACTGTTTATGTTATGAAGGGGTCAAAGATTCTGCCAGTGCAGATCCGAAAACGCCACAGATTTCAACATAACGTACATCATACATGAATAGCTGTGCGAAGATGCTAAAACGCCATGCAGCACCGTGCTTGTGGTACCAGCCATGCCACATGGCCTGCAGGGTCAAGCCAAAGGTGGGCACCACAACACTGAGGTGTACTCAGGGCTTTCCATTTGCCACACACAGCTTCCAGATCACAAAGTAAAAGTCTGGCTGGCCAGAGTAGTTAGCTCCTCAGTGCGCTACTGAAAACCTGCTCACAGCAACTTACTTCTTTTAGTATCTGTGCTAAGTTACAATCATGCTACTTCTGCAAAAGTTAACCTGGGCACTCAGCTCTCTATTTCTCTCAGGCAGGAGTAGCTTTATGTGAAGCTATTGCTAAAAACGTTCCTAAAGGAGAACATCAACAATAGGTGAAATGGCTACTGGCAGGGTTGTCTCCATGACAAAGCACAAACACATGCACATTCATATGAAACAGTGAAAGTTTCCAAGCACATTAGAGGCTGCAGGAAGAGCCTGAGCCTGGACTTTTTTTACAAAAGCTGGTGGGGGGGAAGGGGAATACAGATAGATGGAGAAGAAAATGAAAGGATAATATGAATCAAACAAGATACAGAATTAATCTTGACTGTGCTCATTTTTTGTCTTCCCAACACCACCAGCTGCTGCCCCTTCAGGGCAAGACAGAAAAACCTCACTAGTGCCCATCTATCTGGGTAATTTGACAAAATACTTGAGTTTAGTGAAGCATTTCTAACTCTTCCAACTTGTTAATTGACATAGCCTAGTTTTACCAGATCACAATATGCTTACAAAAGCAGTCTAGTAATTTATCATTCCAAGCATGTCTTGAAATTTTCAAAGCACACTTTCAAAACTGAACTTAACCAAAACAACTTATTTCCATGAATCAAAACTCTACCACTCACAAAAACACTGAAAATTAAGAGACCAGTCAATACACTTAGCGAGAGAAACTTTGTTAGGCTTTTGCCCATAAAGTAGCTAGCCCAGTTTCCTAAAGCTATGAATACCTCCTTCCCTGAGAACAAGACTGATGAGTACCAGCAAGGCAATGTTACCTATTCAGAGACACTGGAAATATGCACAGTATTGTTCTCCTCAGCATCACTTAAGAAATCTGGTCTACGTCCACTCTTAAAAGCTGTATCTCTGCAGAGACAATGTCTCATAGTTAAAGGATTGTTGGCCTAAAGGAATACTAAGAGTAAACAAGCAAAAGTGTAAATAAAGGGACACCTATACATAAAGAAGTCTAACCTACATTTATGGCCAAAACTGCTCCTCCAAAGTACCAAGTACCTTTCCTGATCCAACTCATGTTCTGCGCACAGAAGTTGCTCTTAATGCAGATGCAGAGAGTATAAGAAGCTTCATTCTGAATAGTCTGGCATCTAAAGTAAGCAGGTAGCTGCTGCAGGGAGTTTCTTCTAGGTCTCAGCAAAAGTTTGTTGTAGATTAACTGGCACTTAAGGGATTACTTGGTCTCCTCACGTCAAGATAAGAACATGCTACATGCTGCTTATAGTTATAAGTGTTCTAATTAGGTCGACTTGATTATTGTTCTGTGGTTTGATAGATGCTGTATTTAAAGCAATTTCAGATACTAATTTTTAGACCTTTTTTGTGAACTAGTAAATCAAGTGCATGTTATTCACGGAATTATTCTTTTCTTTCTTAATGCCTAGTCCCTCTGGCTTGTAACTTTAATTAGAACCTGAGATCTGTTCATATTAGTAACAGTTGTCACTGGAGTACAGATGCATAGATTCAGCTCATATTGCCACTTTGACTTTATACTTAAAACCTAACAATCTTCCCAGCTATACATCTGAGAATACCATCCATTAATGCTTTATTTCACTGCCACCCTGAACTCCAGACTCTAAGCACTAACAATCTGATCATTTTTTAACCATCAAATAATGCATTTTCTAAAGAATAGAAACTTTACAAAAAATAGCTTCATTTGGAGATAAATATCTGCCTGAAAAGGTTATTCAGCGGGTTATTCATCCAGATTTCTTCTTTATTACTATAGATTTTCCCAAGGCAGTATTGTTTCTTGAATAATTATTGATCTAAGCAATTGTGTGCTAAAGTAGGCTGATTCATTCATTAAACATACACACAGAAGAGCTCTTTGTTGCCCTAGTAAAAACAAACAACTCCTCTTTTTGTCTGCTCCTCAACCCTTCCCTAGAATATGATGATTACGTTGAAAGATAATCAGTTAATATTTGATTTACATTTGTCAAGAAGAGGAACCATAAAATATATTTCTTTGGAGCAGAAGAATGAGAATCTGGAAAATCATTCAAATAACACTACCCTTGTTTGGTTTGTTTCTTTACACACTGATTTTCAAATTCCAGTAATTTGAAAGGAGTCTTCCAGCAACTGGTTGCAATTAGTGAGGTTCTAAACACTTGCCAACTTATTTAGATAAACTTTTCCTTCCAATAAAAACTAAATACTTTTTCATTTTGTGAAAAAAAAAAATTGTTTCACATTTTTCTGATTAAATATATCAGGAACAGAATAGCTTTCAAGATCTCTGTTCAGTACAAAGAGACAGGCAGGCTGCTCGTTAAATGGTCTGCATACTAGCCAGTATACCTTGTATAAGAGTCAGCAACACCATCAGGGAGCAGGGTTAAGAAAGCATCCCTTAGCAAATGCTGAAATGAAAAGCAGCTTTTAAAATTTACTTATGTACTCCATGGATGGTGCTAAGTTGCATTCAGCTTACGCAATCTACATATCTTCAAACTCCCAGCACCACTTGTTACAGAAGAGCTGTATTTCTCCTCGATGAATGAATGGTGATGATGCTTAAGCAGGGAAGGGGAAGGGTTCCCACATGTCAAATATTTAGTATTTGATTATCCTCCAAACAGGACAAAGGAACGTTCTCAAGCGTCTCCATGTGCAATGGTGGATCTGCATGCTGCTGTCTGCTATGTGCCCTAGAATGAAGCGCAATAAATTATACTATTGGCAAGAAAAAAAAAGTGGTAGCTGCAGACAAACAATGGCTCAACAGCTGTGAATCTGTTCAGTGTTGAAATTTGTGAGTCCTTGGTGCTAGAGGCAGCAAGACTTACCGAAAGCATCCAGTTGAAAAAAAGTCAGTACAATGACTATATTTAATTCTGTAACTCCTACACTTGAGAGATCATGAAGATAGCTGGTTGGCTTTGGTGAATTATGGAAAAAATACTGTGGCCTCCTGCTACAGCTCTCTGTGAATATTCTTCCTGAAATACTGAAATATTATCACAATTGTTTCAGTGTAGTTACAAGGCAGTACACGAGCAAGCATTCTGTTGCATCCAGGGGTGGCACAGCATGCAGGATCTGCCCAAATAAATTTTGACTCAACTTATGCCAATGAGAAATGAGCATATATTGAGTGAGGTCTGTGAAATTACTCCAGACCTGCACTGGTTAAGGGAAACAGAGTGAGGTTTGCTGTCTGGTACTGTCTATTTCCTGCCATTTCTCTTCATTGCTCATCCTCTTTTACTGCCTTATCACAAAGCTGGTGCTGTTCCACATCCACGCTCTCCTTCTTGTAGAATCGCTGGTAAATTTAATGCTCACTACTTAATCACTTTTCTCTCAACAGGTAAGGAATAATTGAAAGTCAGGAGGTGGGGAATGACAAGTAAGTGTATTATCTCTTCTTAGAAACAAGACAACTCATCCATGTATATTTACACATATTCAAATTCTTCCATTAGCCATATGATCCTATGAGTAAAGGAATCCAGATCAACTAGTCCAGTTAGTAGAAAGTAACAGATACCACATATTCCAAGCCCAGCAGTGGGCCACAGTAACATCTTCAACATGAGGAAAAGTGAAGACAGAAACTTTTGCCACCTATTTCTTGTCATGTTTTGTTGTGCCATTAGCACCAAATCACTGTTCATAACAGCAAAGCCTGGAGTGAAGCCTTGGCCTCAGTTAAAACAACGGTAAAAGTTTTTTCTGACTTCAGCAAGACTACTATTTCTCTTCTGAATCATTAAGAAGATCTTTTTGTATTTCAGTTTGTTGATTCTTAGACTTGGGTACTGGACATTAAAAATAAAGACAAAAAAGACCACCACTTTCCAAAATGCTTTCCAGCCATAGAGAAATGCTTTATTTCTCTTCACTGCTTCTAACCTTGTTCCTGCATGCCTCACTCCTAATAAGTGCTGTTTCACAATGGTGAGTGTACACCGTTTCCCCCCCCAACTAGATCAATACCTGTCTAAAAATATTTACTCACCAAAAGGGCTGTGATCCTTTTCTTTGTCACCCTTGAACTTCTCTCCTGCTCTTGATTTTTTTTTTTTTGGTTCTTTTTTTGACACAAGTTCTTCTTTTACTTCCTGGCAATTGCTTGCCTCTAATAGGTTGGGTTTTTTTCTTCTTTGCACTGGCATTTACTATAGAATATACATCACATCTTTTCCACTTGTCTAATCAGAGGGCTGGTCCAGCACTGCAACTGCAGCTGTTTAAAAATACTACTTATAAGCACAAATTTTATCTTCAGTTCCTATTCACAGTAGTTTAAAGGAGACAAGAAGATGATGATCAAAATAGGAAATGGAAAAGACTGACTGGGAGAATTGGTTTATAGAAACAGAAGAAGGATAGAAGGGCAAATAAGACATATAGATAATCCATTCTATATTGGAATAGGGCAGAAGTTATTATATCATACTTCTGTGAATGCATTCAACTGAACCACTTATATTCTGACTAGCAAAGACTAAAGTGATGAAGGAAGCCGGAATAAAAGGATATTAAATAAGCCCTGGATAGTCGACTGCAATATTCACAGCTTTTGGAATCTTTTATATTTCCTGCAATTGGCTGCTGACATGCCATTTGTCTTTAGAAGAGCTCATGCTTCTGTCCAGCTGTCTGAAAAACAAATAAACCATGTTCACTGTCAGTAGGGACCTAAAACCTGTATTCTTGCAGTATCTAGAACAAAAAAAAGTCACTTGTTCACTTCCTCAAGTCTCACTGAAAGCTTCTGAAGTCCCTGCATTGACTCAGCTAGAATGGATTTAGTAATGGACCCTTCAGCTCAAGGAAGAATAAACCAGTTACAGCAACACTGGGTGCCCAGTACACACTGCCAGCTCGCCCCTGCCCAGGTCCCAGCATGAAATGACCACCAGAACACCTGGTTTAGGAACGAGCTTCACAACACCAAGACTCCAGACTCCATCAGCTAGTGCCCCAAATCTGAAGTTTTATGTAACTTACAACCTGAGAACTTACCTGCTACACCCTATCAAAAAAAAGAAAGGTGACTGACTTATTTCACATTCCAGACATCAGAAAATTTACTTATACCCTGACCTCACCTCTCCAACGTAAAGTTGCTTCCAGAGGCTACTAACTTCTGTTCTACTGCACAGAGACAACATCATTTACAGCCCAGATTTTGACATGAGACATATATACGACTTTCAAATAAAACTGGAGTGAACTTCTGTTAATGAGTTGAAACAATAAGAATACATTTTTTTCCCAAAGGGCAGCATTCTAGAATATTTCTGAACTCAACATAAAATGGGAAATTTGACAGTGCTTTCTTACATAACAACTTACATTAATTAACTCACTTTTTCAGATTTCTGTGGCAGTTGCCTTTTTCAACCTTAGCAACTAGTCAGATTGTGATAATTACAGAGTACACAGTGCACAGCATATGATAAGAAGCATATAATGTACTTGAAGTGTAAAATGCTCCAACAATAAAGGTAGAATAAATGTATTGTTTAGTTACTGGCACAACTGGTACACTTAGTTGCATCCAAATATCTCTGACTCTGAAATGAATGCCTGTGCATAGTTTTTGCAATTTGGTGCATATTACTTTTCACTTATTAAGCCACAGGTTAAAGCTGGAGAGAGGAACAGTTTAAACTACAAATATATTGTGGCTTATACTGTTACATTCATATTTAGGGGGTTTTTTTACTAGTGGGGTAGCATGTAGGGGGGATAATGAAGACATTTTACCTTTGCATGTCAGAAACCATAATGAATAACTGCAGAGAAACCTACCTAAACCAAAACACAAGACAACTGCCTGCTCAAGTCACTCACTGTATTTTCTGCTCAAAGCCTACTGAAAGATTAGGTAAATTGATATACAGAAACTGAAGTGTCATCAGTTTTTTTTTCTTGCATTCAAAGACAATTGCAGTTAACAAGCATATTGCTTTTTCTTTAAAAAAGTTTAAGGTCACCTTGCCACTCTTAGTGCTTCAACTTACTTGTGTTCTTATTTGCTACTCGCTCCTTATGCTTCATCTACAAGTGTCAACTGTGAGCTTTCTGAGAAGTGACTACATCTTTCTCTGTAGGAAAGACAACAGATGTTGACAACTTAAATACAAATAATGATGTCCTGCCATTTTCATTCATTGCCCGACACTCCAACAACAAAGTCAAAATGGTCTCAGTATCTTCTCCAGTCCTCATAACAAGAAAAGTTCATTGAGTCAGTGACCTTGCCAAAAAGCGCCAACAGCATGGTGTCTTACAGCACCGCAAGAAGGCTAAATGTATAATGTAGCAGATTTTCAAGACTATTCTCAGTAATCAGCACAGTAAGAGGAGAGGACAAGCATATCAGTATATTTTACATAACTTCTAAGCTAGGCTGCCATTCCTGTATACCATAGCTGCTTTCTAAGTTCTCATTCATTTCATAACCAGAAGCAAATGCGGGTGTTAGCAGGCAGAAACACACTCCTGGTTTGTACCATTTTCTCTCTGAGCTCCTGCAGTAGCAGTGTCTAATGCAGCACGAGTGACTCAAAGCACATAATACCACTTGTAACCTAGCAGCTGCATAGACCCTTTTCTCCCTCAGCAATAAGATGGCTATAGCTGACCTTGTATTAGCCTAGTTTTAAAAGAGAATAGCAATGAGAACAGTATTATAGCAGGGCCTTCATTCTATTGCTGTAGAAATCAGCTGTTGAAGTCAATACAAGTTCTACCCAAGTACATTTTAACTTCTCTTTGAGCTTGGTTTTCCACCACTTGTCTGCCGCAAACCCTTGCTGCCCTGCCCTCCCCAAAGAAATGTTAAACTTACTCCATGCATAAAAGATCTGTAAGAGAGAAATCCTTGATTTCAGAATTAAAGATAGCTCAACCAATTTCACAGAATCACAGAATATTAGGAGTTGGAAGGGACATCGAAAGATCATCTAGACCAACCCCCCTGCCACAGCAGGATTCCCTAGACCAGGTCTCACCCAAAACTTAAAACAAAAATAAGAATTCCACAATCTGTCCATAGACCACACAGAGACAATTTTCAGTTCTGCAGTACTTAAGACTATATTCTGTAGGTTGCAAGCTAATTTGCCCATATTATTTCAAGGTGACTGCATTTTTATATAGCATATGCCTAACACTACGGGTACGATTACTATTACCATGTAAAGTCAGGTTTCATGGGTAATTAATTGATAGATGACAGCCAATTCCTTCTTAGTTGCTACATAAGTCCTTTATTAACACATTTAATTCAATAAAGAGTAGGATAGTACAAACCATAGTGAAGGACAGAGATAAGTTTGTTCATTTTCATACACTGACTTGTGCAGCACTCAGTAACAGAGCACAGCTCATTGCTTTCTCTTACAATGGGCCATCTGCACTCAGGAGAAAACAACAAGTAAAACCAACAGACATCATTCTTTTTCCAGAATAGCTTAAAATTAAGCTGAGGAAAAGACAGGAATCTCAAAGGTCTGTCTTTTAAGGTTATTCACGGTGGCTGCAATATTACATGAGGAAAGGCAAATGAACACACTGAACAAAGTATGAGCCCTTAGAAAATAAAAATTTACCAAAAGGAAGCAGGATGACAACAGATAAACAACAATTGCAGAAGAATAATGAGCAACAAATATTTGAAAAGAAACAAACAACAAAACAAAAGTCTCCACAAAACCCCAGCCCAAAATCCAAAAAAGAATTGGAAAGTGTTGACTAAGGAGGGCGAGGATTTTAATCACACACTAAAATAAGCACAAGTGTTTGCCCAGTGAAAGATTTAGGCATGAAGACATAATGGCACTGAGGGAGGAATCCAGAATAGATCCTCCTTCTGTGGTGTCAAGAACAAAGAGGTGGTGGAAATCTTCATTATAGCTAATTTGGTATATTTTAAAATAAACCAATCCTGACAAATTTCTAGTAAAAATAGTTTATTAGCCACAATATCACAAAAACTCCTGTTCACTTTTCTGATTCGAAATTCTACTTCAACTTTAAAAGGAACGACCTAGAAACATTTGTTAAATTGATTTTATGAGAAAAGGTTTCACAATAGTTGCATGCAACTAATATCCATGTACCCTTCCGAGGTTAGTACTTGCAAAAAGAAGCTGCAAAATTAATACATGCATTTCTACAGTGTGTTAGAACTATGTTCCTGACAATGCTAACTACAAACCATGTGCTTTCCTGGAAAACTTTTAAATTGTCTTTCTGCACCCAAAGAATAATACAAAGCCTGTCTAACAGTTCTTTATTCTAAAATAAACTGAATTTGGTGGCCTTCTGACAGACTGTAAAAGGCACCTACCTGACTGACCTTTCGGGGGCATGCCAAAATGAAAAAGGTACATTTTAAAACATGCCTTTAGGTAGCCAAATATCTCTAAAATATTTACAGCAATTAAAAGCTATTGGCCAAATTCCCGCCTGAGTCATTACAGGCCTGCTACAATATTGTGGCACTATTAATTAGAAATTATAATGACTTGGCTCAGATTTAAGAAGACAGTCAGGCAACTATGTAACACCAACCTGTAGAGCTTTTTAACGATTTTGTCAATATGAAATAAACGAATGATAACTGAAGTGATTTTAATGCATCATACTTTTTCTTTACTATACCAGCATTTCTTTGCTAAACAACGTCTAAGTTCTGGAACTCCTGTTCAGAACAGAATGAATACAGATGAGCTGCTGTTGCGATTTCACTTCTGAACCTGATTTTGAACTCTTGTTTTACCTGTCTTTATTGAGATATGAGCCAGACTCTCTTTTCAAATACTTCTTCAAGCTTATGTGGAGGTTAAAAAAATCACAGGTATTCTGCTGTATTAATCCACAGAATACAGACAGATTTAATATGCACTTGGTAGTGTAACTCAGAAAACAAGACATTTAGGAGAACATGGTCCTCATATATCAGAAAATTCTCCCTCAACATTTTAATTTTAAATACTTTTTCAGAATTATGAACCAGACACTTTTACTATTCCTGATTTTGTTTAACTGTGCATGTTCTCCTACCTGGAGCAATTCATCTGAAGAAAGAGAGAATCAAATTTCTTGCCACATGCTCCAGATCAAAGGCTATAGGGAAAAGTCCTTTTACTTGAAGAGACTGGACCAGCAAAAGCACCAGTTGCAAACTGGGGAAGAGTCATCTGGTGCAGGTTCCTTCTAAAACAGCCGCTTTCTACCAGGCCATTTCTAAGCTTCAGGAACAGCTGGGAAAAGCCACAACTTAGATCTGCACTCATATGGCAAATCTCCAGGGCTGCTAATTACATTCGAGATTTCTCTGCCCCTGTAAGACACAAGGAGCAGCCAAGCAATAAACAATCAGAATAATTCTGTGTTTAAACAATGGTATCTAGCGTCATTTCAGACACTGAGCGAAGACATCTGCCCAGAGAGCATCCCAGATGGGACTGTAGGGGATCATTCCAAGAGACAGACCAGTTGCTGCTCCATGTCTAATTCCTTTAAACAAAACCCAGAAGTTTAGAACGTTTCCATATTTATTATTTGAGGCCATGAGGCTTAGAAAAAAAACCACACACAATATTTAATATTAATGATAGCAAAATTATAAGTGAAGATAAGGACTTGCACTTCTGCTGATTTGAAGGTATTAGTAAAATATGTAAAAGTGGTTGTGAAGCTCAGTTTTCAGAAAATTCAGAAGACTCATTATTTAACCTTATCTTAGAACTTTTTGCCTCTAGACATTTTCCTGTTAGAGATACACAACCTTATGAAGAGATTTAGCAGAAAAAAGTGAAATATTGAAACTTTTTGCTGTTTTATATTCAAGTACATTATCATTCTACTAACCAAGGGATAATTAATAATAAAAATTCTTTTATGTTTGCTTTTAATTCTGTGGTTTTAAATTGGAAATATTGTGAATTATGAGTCTTCATCTTTGTTTCAATCACATATGTATTCTTAAATGCATAAAACAGTTACCATACAAATGCCATACCATACCAAACAAATGCTGTACAACTGTTAAAAAAATATCGGTATCAGAACTAAATAGAACATATAAATACACATCTCATCTCTCTTTTAAAGTCTCACTCTTTATTCTCAAAGCATCAGCAGCTCTTCTAATGTCCATATCCTCAGCCACTGCCAGCTGCAAAAGGTCTGGTATACACAGAAATGGGAACTTAAAGACAGGTAATGGAGAAAGTGTAAAAAGTGGTACAAAAGGAACCATTACTTTCTGAAGTCCCAGTAAAACCAGAAAATGACTATTTTAGACTGATCCAAAATCTTGTCATTTACCTGCTCAAAGTAAAGACCCAGATCATTCCAGTCTGGTAATAAACATTTTCATCTACAGAGTTTGGGTATGAAGAAGTAATCCACCACGAATGCGCTTGCCTGTACTTCTGGAGGTCAGGAGCAGCCAGGAAGGAAAACAGACACTGCTCCTCTTCTTGCAAGACGCATCTTCCCAAGTATGCCTGCTTTTCTATACAGACCCAAGTTACTGGTGTCAACTGAGTCCTCCTCAATCACAAGCAAGCTTTTGAGGTTATGATTCTCCTGGTGCCAAGAGAACATGCTGGAAGTATTGCATTAGCCTCAAGCTTTGTTCCTCACCATGAAGATGGGGGGGGGGGGATTCCTCCAAGAAAGATTAGCCATTAGGTGTGCCATTGTCACATTTCACTATATTTAGGAATAAAATGGAAGAAAATGGACTTTAATTCTGCTGATACCTTGAGAGTCTCAGTTTTCATCTCCATTTTCCTCTTCTATCCTACAATTTTATCTGTTATAGTGGGGGAGGTGGGGGGAAGTGAGAAAAATGTGATCTGACAAATTTTAAAGCCAATCTCGGGCTGCAAAATAAATCCTAGGTCAGGACTATTGATTACTTGGCATTCATTGCTGATGCTGTCAAATAGGTGAGGAGGATGAAAACCTATCTTGAACCTAGCATTGTTACTAAGGTTATTAAAAAATAAAATAATGAAATGTCACAGACTATATTTGACATTGCATTGCCACTGGACTTCTTGAACCTGCGTCAAATGTTTGAAATAAATATGCTTTCAGTTGTAATTGAAGATTCCTTTTTTCCAGGTAAATGTGCAGTCATATAAAAGTTGATCCTTTAATTTTGCAGGTGGTAGGAACTAAAAAATCATTGCCAATGAGAAGACAGGAGGCTGGGCCTAAGTCTTCAGGAAGATTTTTCAATAGAGCTACTCCATTTCTGAAGGAATGTGTCCATTCCTGGTACAATCATTCTGTGATAGGAACTCTGCTGTCTGTGTTTTATAGGACACTTTAAGAAATACATCAAAATAGATCTGGTTCATCAGAGATACCTCTGCCACTCTGTGTGCGTGTTCATATATGTCACCTTTTGATTTACAACTTTTGCCAGGAAAAAAAGTAAATCTACTCCAACAACAGAAGGTAACTGTCAATTCCAAAGTCCATCAGTTTCAAAATAACTTAGCTGATATCAGCTTGTCAGCAGCTGCTACAGCAGAAAATGCTATGGTCTGAGAATCTACTTCATAACAGTGGTACATTGCAATTCTTAGCCACAACAGGCCATACAGCACTGCCTAAGAGGTGATGTTCATCCCATGCTGATAGCTGATGTGCAGGTAGCTTTCAAGTTACCTTCAGTTCAACAGAGTTAAGTGAAATATTGAACACAATTAAGTGAAAGTGGTACATAAACTGCATAGGGACTGCACATAAAATATAAGCTTGCTGTTGAGTAATGAAAGAGCTGGAGGAAGAAGAGCAAAGATCTGAAATAAGGACAGTTCTAATTAATATAAGCATAACTATAGCACAACATACAAGCCCTTTGGAGATCACAGGTAGTGACTTATTAGCAGTTTCAGAAATATAATTTTACACTTTAACATACCAGCTCAACGCCTCCCAGAGACAAGGCTTCTGCTTTCACTACTGAGCTGTTATTTGGCTTGAGAGTTACAGTTTCTAATTTGTTCCTGCCTAAAACAGAAGCTTCCATGGTTGGTAGCACTGAGAACACAAATTAAAGCTTTGAAAAATTGTATTAGTGGAAAACATTCACTCTCATACACCACAGCTTTGTTTTGAGTCAAGCTTCCTGAATTTAACCATTTATATCCTAGAAGATTTCCATTCTCCATACATATTCTTAATGGGCACCATCACAGGTTCTCTGTTATTGCAGACTACGAAGGAACTAAGATGATTAACAGTATGACTATACACCTCCCAGCAATTAGCTTTTTAGTTCAGAGGTAGCAATTACTCATGGAAATGCAATATGTAACATACACTTATCCTGGGAACATGCTCCTCATGTGGATAAGTATATGTTGCACGTTGCTGGTTTCTTCACATTTCTGCACTTCTAGAACAGGCTAATGGATCCTAGCTCAGGCTTTTTTTAAGCTTACCACGAGTTAGGAAACCAAGTCTCTTCTGACCTCGGCATCACAACAAGCCTCCCAGTCTTCAAGGCAAGATACTTAGGAAGATAAAGTTGTGCCTTTGAGAGTAAGAGGACCTAAGAGCTCTACAGAGGCTGTGATATCAATTGGACCTTTGTAAAAACAGCTGCTTCTGGCTTCCAATCTAAACTGAACTCTGTAGCAGCCCAATCACTAAGCCTGATTTCAAGACTAAACTCTCCCTTCAACCGCTACCTAGCATACAGCAAGCAAAGATCTCAGAACAAATAAAATGTTACATATCTAGCAGCTGTACTAATATTATTCCAACTAACTTCTCTTCCCTAAAAAAACCCCTTTAATTCCTGGATTCCTCTCAGCTTGTAGGGAATTGTGCTGATGCAGGTAAAGGGGCAAATAACAGCAATCATTTGCTCTCTTGCATTGATTCTGCCACAGAGAAGCATAAAGGCTTCAAAGGGCCTGATCCAATCTCTTGCTATAAAGTCAGCTCCATTCCTAACTAAATACATAAGTAACACATGTTTAAAGGAAAGGTCAAACATCTGTTCACAAGATGTACATAATCCTACACAAAACCAGCAATTCATCATCTTCAAGCAGATAATATAGATATTTTACTATTAAGGATTTAATTTCTTAGTTCAGCTAGGAATTTACACAAATTAAACCAGGAAACCTAGGAGAGGAGGCAATTGTAAAGGCAATAGCAGATGCTGTATGTGTTTAAACAAGTTCTGTAAATCTCCCGAGAAAGCTATACATACTGTATAATAGTGGGAAGCAACATGTGTTCTATGAGTAGCTGTAACCCAATGAACACTTTTAAAGTGACAAACCAAGTATATTAAAGAGTAGTGCTTAGACCAAGACCACATGATGCTGCTGTTAATAGGTATACTACATGGAAAATAAAAATTAAACAGAGCGGTTTGGCAGGGTGCAAATTTCTTACTTGTAAACAATAAGAATTCATTTGAACATAGAAGAGGAATGACTCAGAAAGTAGCTTAATGTCCCACAAGACAGGCCAAACCCTTGAAGTCTCTAAGATGGGAAATATTTAACATTCTACCACCACTCCAAATAATCCCTTATTGGACCAGCCTCAGCTTCGTCTCCTGGGCCATAGATTCATTAGAAAGTTGCAAGCAAAGAATGGCATTGCAAAGGTTTGGGCCCTGGGAAGAAATTCTTCCTGTCATGTGCAGGCCAAGAGCACTCACATATGAAAAAAAGAAAACTGTATTTTGTGAGAAGCAGTGTATATAAAGGCTTCCAGGATCAATCAAATGTTATCTTTGTCTGTGCTTAGGTAGGAGAGAAGGAATGAGAAATGGCCATATCGTTTGTTTCCACTATCACAAGAGGTACTGTAGCCAGGCTTCCTAATGTATTTTTCTCAGCTTTATTTGTAACATAAGAACAACAGCAACAATAAAGAAAACATGCTAATGGGGAAGGAGAATGAGGTGCCATACAAAATAAATAAAGACCAGTGAGTCAGACCACATCAATAATGTAGGTCAGCAAGAATGTCTAGGAATAAGCTTGTGTAATGTTGCTGCAATTAAGAAAAGAAAATCTTTGACCCCATGGCATGTCTTCTGAGATGAATATCCCATGGCTACAATTAAAAATTTTATTTGGGTTGGGTGACCCTCTCTGTACATATACCCTGAGCTTTTAAAGTATTTGTTCTTTAAGGTGAAAGGAAGAGATCACAAGGTCAGGTCTAGAACTAAACTCAAATGGAAGCTGCTGCTGGCAAATTTTACTTCATTTTTTTTTCTTTATTGCTAACTTGACTGTTTAAAGCAAACAAAAAATAAAATAAAAGAAAAATATTTCTTTTAAGGCCAGATTCAGTGTCTTTTCCCCTGTTTATCAACATATTTAATTTCAATAATTTGATTTAATTAATCAGCTGATGTATCTTTTAATCTTAAACATCTTCAGATGTTCAGAATGTTGATGTGTATCCAATGACTAGTAAGGCTCTCTTGATAGAGGTTAAATGCTCTCACAGCTACTTACAGTCATGCTTTAATCTTTCCAGTAGCATCCACAAACTTTGGAAGACAACCATAAGGAAAGCAGAAGTCACAGCCCCACTGTTCAGAGAAAAACAGCAATACACTTTTCTTTAGGTATTCCAGTGACCCACAGCAAAGCATGTAGAACTACATCTGTTTAACACAATGCTATGTGTCCTACAGCCTTCCATATAATTCTACACAAACTACTTCAATAGATAAATTAAATAATTATATCTGCAGTTGGTATAGAATTATCAAATCATAGAATCATTTAGTTTGGAAAAGACCTCCAAGATCTTCAAGTCCAACCGTCAACCCCACATCACCATGCCCAGTAAACCTTGTCATAAAGTGCCACATCTACATGTTTTTTGAACACCTGCAGGGATGGTAACTCCACTTCCCTGAGGAGCCTGTTCATGTGCCTAAACACTCATTCAGTGAAGATATTTTTCCTAATATCCAACCAGAACCTTCCCTAGCACACGTCATCATTTTCATAATGAGCAGGTCTAGGGGGGCGTCTCCCCTGGTAGGCTTAACTTACCAGCTGTGTCAGAAAGTTATCTTCCATATACTTCAGCAAGCTTCTTGACTGTTTCCTCTCTGCTGTGTTGTTTTTCCAGCAGACATCTGGTAAGTTGAAGTCCCTCACAACAGCAAGGGCTAGCAATCATGAGATTTCTGCCAGCCACAGAATGCTTCATCTGCCTCTCAGTCCTGGTTGGGTGGTCTATAACAGAATCCCACTAGGATATCTGCCTTGTTGGCCTTCCACCTGATTCTTACCTTTAACTACCCAACCTTACAATCACTATCGTTGAGCTCTGTACAATCAAAACACTCCCTAGAGTACAGAGCCACCCCACCATATCTCCTTCCTTGCTTATCCCTTCTGAAGAGCTCCAATCATGACAGTCATCCCACCATGTTTCTGCAATGGCAACTATGTTGTAGTTCCCCTGACATGCAATTGCTTCCAGGTCCTCTTATCTGTTGCCCATGCTGCATGCACTAGTATAGACACACTTAAATTAGGCTATCAATCTTACCTCCAACACTAGCATACAACCCCTAAGATCATCTTTAGTAAGCCTCATTTTATCCCCTTTAAACTTAATTAAGCCCTCTCAGTCAGCCTCACCAGGTCATTGGCTGGAGTAATTTTCCCCCTTTGAGACACGTGAAGCTCATCACTCCTGTCCCCACCCACACTGAGTCAGAGTTGCTACTCAGTACAGCTCAGCAGTACCCTGTATTCCTGTGCTTTTGCCTTCATGGTTTTCCTGCTTTCAGAAAGGTTCCCTGGCACAATCCTCTGGCTCTGGAGCCCTTCACCTCAGTGTCTCCACTGTAAAAAAATCAACATAGTTTTATTACAGTTCATAGAACTATACTGTTTTATGCCAGCATACATTTTAATTAAAAGTTTACCGAGCCACAATTTAATGCAGAGACATTGTTTAATTTGTTCTCTTTCTTCAAATTTTCTTCCCTACGAAATGTAAGAGCAGAATGTTCCCAATGAAAAATTAAGAGTAGCATGGACACACCAAGAAAAGGTGTATAATGTTCATGAAAGATCCGTAATGGTCCTGATCTTTCTTATTTTATAAATTACTTTTGTAATCCCACCATATTTCTGTATTCCATAGCCAAATTAAAATCACTAACATTACTTAAGCTTTGAAAGAGGTAGATTTGCAGAGGCCAAGGATTTCCTATGATTGTTCCTTTTACCAAAAGTCTCCTCCTCTCCTTTTCATTATTCTGTGAATTGAAAAAAATCAGGCTGATTGCTACATTGCATCACGAAAATATGAACAGAAGAGAAACATCTGTCCATTAGTCTGGAGGTGTCTGGCCTTCCAAAGCTCAGCTTCCTGTAGCATTTAACTGTGCTGAAGTAATCACATTTTAGTTTCTAGAAAATGTACCTTTAATTATACAGCTATCTTAAAGACCAAAAAAAAGCAGATAGCTTTTCTTGCTCTCAGAAGACAGAATTTCATGCCCCAATGATTTTTTAAAAGGAATTGAAAAAGTAAGTCTGAATAGTTTGAGAATAAATTACTCCAACATAAAGTGAGCTATCATTCACCAATACTTACAAATAGCTTAAGTAAAGATAAAATAATGTGTATTGTAATTAATATTTTAATTTTCTAAGAAAAGCTAAATAGTGATTAAACCCCCTCCCTTTCTCCATCCCCCTGATAATAATGAAGTTAGGCAATTTCAGGAGAAGCAGAGCAGCCAGAAGTTTATTGTCGTTGATTAAGAACATGTTTCCATGGTGGCTATTATGTCCCTCTTTAAAAGATGATAACAAAACCAAGCCTTAGTTCCTTTTAGAGCTACAGGGTTTCTTCTGCCATCATGAGACAGACAACAGAAAAAGTTTAGGGATAATTAAAGGCAATTAGGCTCATCAAGGCTCATTTCTGGTCTAGTTCTACTTCTCCCTACAATGTGTGCTAATTGCTGCTTCAACATACCAAGTAGCATGGGT
Source organism: Galbula dea (assembly GCA_013399015.1). NCBI lineage: Eukaryota > Metazoa > Chordata > Aves > Piciformes > Galbulidae > Galbula > Galbula dea. Next base: position 893,579 of record VWZX01000485.1, read on the forward strand.
TATTTTTTTTATACTTCCACAAACAAGACTATTTGGTCATTACCAGCTTTGACAGTGTGAATAAGAGACCCTTGATTAGCTTTTTGTTTGGTTTTTAAAGATTTATACTACATGTCCTATTGAATCTGATAATAAAGAACAACAAATTAACACTTAGGAATTGTGTAGTACCTTCTACTAGAAGATCTCAAAGTTCTTTATTCATTAATGAATTAAATCTTTCTACAGTTCTCTATAATAGGTATCATCACCATAATAATTTTGCAGACTACTGAAAGCAGACATGAAGAGGTTAGGAAGCACATTCAGCGTCACAGTCAACATGTTATGATGTTGGTTTCCCATTGAGACACAATGGAAATATTAGCTTATTTGCCATAAGCATACCTCGTGTAACTTCTGTTATACCTGGTTTGATTCATTGATAGCCAGATAATTTAAGGTATTTAAATATATAAACATCAAAGAGAGGTTTCAAATGGGAAATTAGTAAGAGGTAGATAACCAGAACCAGATACAAAAATATTTAAGTGCATCTACATTATTTGTTAGAGTAAAGAATATTAGGTAATTTAGTTATTGGAAGCAGAAAAAGTTAATTAGCGGAACTGTCCAATTATCAGTTCCTGACAGCACAGTCATATCACAGCTCAACTTCCACAGACCTCTTCATGTAAAACTGCAGTACATCTACCCTACTCAACAGCTCTCCAGTCTTGCAAGCAGTTGGATGCCACACACATTTAATTTTTCCACCAGAAAATTTCTTTCTCTACTGCTTCTAAGTCCAAAATACACAAGCAAGAAACTTTATGCGTGACTTTATGATTTTGAACATGCTTTTATGTCTTTGAATATTTCTGAACATCAATCAACAATACCTGCTCCAACAGTGATAGATGGGTAAGATCACTTCCATGTACAATTTTCTATATGCCTAGCCCTAACTCTTGACAAGAACATGAGACTGCAGCAGATGCATTAATTTCACTTCATTGGACATAGAAATTTGTTCATGTATCACACATCCAAATAACTATGAATTACATAGGTTCCAAGTCCCCATGAAAGTCCAGTCTAGATACACAAATTAGACAATTGTCCAACCTTCTCATGTTCCAGACCTGTTTAGTAAATACAATCAAAAGATTACAATTCCCACAGAACACAAGTCTCATTTATCCAATGTAAAACCTGGATACAATTCTCTGCCTTGGAGGGATTTAGCTCCCATGTCCAATCTCCTTACTCACAAAGTCATGAGGGGGAGGAAGAGAGATACTTAACTATTGTTTGAAGTGTTTTGTTTTAATAAATATTTAATAATTAAGAATAAAATAAGAGTACAGGCAACTACATGAACAATAGCAATTGTACATCAGAGCTTTGCCACTTAAAACACGATTGCAGTCCCACCTCTACTACCCATGGTGTCTAACACACTGTTTTGTGAGGTAAGAGAAGGGCCAAAATCCACAGAAGATGAAGAAAGAACTGTATCCGGTTTGCCACATGCTGGCTGATTGCTCTGACAACACAAAAACTATGTGACAGGATACCATGGTGTCAGCCATGACACAGAATGAATCACAGAATTATCAAGGTTGGAAGAGAACTCCATGATCATCAAATCCAACCACCAACCATGTTCCTAAGACCAAACCAAGTCCCTAAGTACTACATCTAGATGCTTTTTAAACACCTCCAGGAACTGTGACTCCACCACCTCCCTGGGCAGCCTGTTCCAATGTCTAACAACTTTTTCAGTGAAGTCATTTTTCCTGATATCTAATCTAAACTTTCCCTGGTGCAACTTGAGGCCATGTCCCCTTGTCCTCTCACTGGTAGCCCGGGGAGAAGAGACTGACCCCTATCTCACTCCAACCTCCCTTCAGGTAGTTGTAGAGAGTGATAAGATCTCCCCTGAGCCTCCTCTTCCTAAGGCTAATTCCATTCTCATAAGAAGAGATTTAGGATCACAGCATTTCAAAGACATGACAACATAAATAATTTCAAACATCTTCAATGACTGAATGGCTCAGCAATTTCCCATAGCATCTGAATTTGGGTTTGAAAACCCATCCAATAAGCAGCATCCTGCTGCTACTTTTTTGTCTTTCACTTATACTGCACACCAGTTCTGTAGCTTTCAAGTGTCCTGATTCGGCATCTATTCCCAAATAACTAGGGAGACTTGGGATTATTACTGACATTAGTTTAGCTACACCTACTTATGGTTTCTCTAGGGTCTTGTTCAACAACAACAAAGGAAGCGATATGGACATTAGGCGTTCTGCAAGTCTCTTAGCTAGCATCTTAATGCTCATATGGAAATGGATTGTATGCAAGTTTAAATAGACATGGCATTACCACTTCCTGTAGCGTTTCTTCAAGTAAAAGGGCTTTGTTAAAGAAAAGTATGCTTAATAACAGATACAGTGTAGAGAAGCAGTTTGGCTGGAAATTTCAAGCAGTAGGCTGTGCTTTTGTGCAGCCAAAAAGTGAGGCTGAGAGCCACAGTCTTTGGCTCTAAACACAGCTGACTCTGCTGCTACTCATCTGTCTTTGCTCAAGGCAAGTAAGAAATACCATGAACAATGTCTTGGCTGTGATCAGACCATTTCCTAATAATAAAAGTGAAAGCTTTGCACAAACTTTACTGGCTCTACTAAAATCAAGTCATAATTAAGTTGCTTAAATCAGAATGAATTTTGTACCTAGACTTCATCCTAACATCCTAGACTTCAGTGTACCTTAATTCTTCTGGATAGTTATATCTCCCCAAAGACATTAGTACAACTGCACATTGCCTTTTACTGAGAAAAGTGTCACAAGCCTTGCTTTGCAAGTTCAAATATGAGAGTGTAGTCTATTTACAATTCTCAATAAGGTGTACTTTGGGATGAAAGCTGAATGATTTTTTTTCCTTAAGTGAACTTTAGTATATTCTATAGATATAGTGAAAGCAAGAAGCATCCACTTGGATTTCTTAATAAATAGAGTATGGTTTAATAAAATAATACAACACATTTGAAATGGGCAGAGATGAATAAGATAGTATGTCCCATTTTAAAAATACAATTTTCAATGCATGCCCCTCCACACTCATCACAGAACCATTGAATCACAGAAAGTCAGGAGCTGGAAGGGACCTCGAAAGATCATCTAGTCCAACCCCCTGCCACAGCAGGATTCCCTAGACCAGGTCACACAGAAGAGCATCCAGATGGGTTTTGAACGTCTCCATAGAGGAAGACCCCACCACCTCTCTGGGCAGTCTGTTCCAGTGCTCTGGCACCTGAACTGGGAAATTTTTTTTCTTGTATTCACACTAATAATATCGGTGCAGCTAAAATAATAGTTACACGGTGCACTACAATCTATTGGTTCCTTGACATTTATAACCAGGAGACGCAGAAGAATTTTTCAGATTCATAAATTGAATAAACTTTAAAAAAAACCTTTACAATAGATCAAGTATTTCCACAGTCCTCTTCTGCAGACCTGCTGAGTACCACTTAACAGACCAGATATACAAACTCCCTGAACAGAGTCTGATTTAAGATTCTAATCAACCATATGCTGCATAAAACCTTGTTCATCAAGGATAACAAATTTTCAACTTGTTTAAAGTTGTTTAACTGAATAAGAATTTAATAGCCTTCTTCCTGTCAGCCCTCACACCTGTTCAGCAAAGAAAGCCTGGCTAGACCAGTCTTTCTAGCTTCCCTTTCCCCTATTACATCTACAAATATTTGTTTTGTAGGGCTTGGGGACATTTTGAGACCCTAGGTTGCAACATCCTCCTCAGTCACATCTTCCAGATAAGCAGAAGGTGCTTTGGACTCACACAAACTCAGAATCACAGAATCATTAAAGTTGGAAAAGACCTCTTAAGAGTATCAAGTCCAACTGTCAACCAATCACCACAATGCCCACTAAACATGGCACTAATTACCACACCTATATAGTTTTTGAACAATGCTTTGAAGTAGGTGGGAATTAGACATCTTCAAAAAGGGATTTAAACCACAGGTTACAACAGAGATACACTTAATGCAGAAGGGCAGAGAACTCAAAAACTTCTGTTATTTTCTAGTCACAGGGACCAGATCCAATCTAAAAGTACCTTCAACTAATTATCATGATTTGGTTACTGACTCAAAAAGCCAGAAATCACTTTGATATTCAGGAATTGAATCCATGCTGCTTTTTATTCAAGACTCACTGAACACCAAATGGTGAAAGGCACCATGGAATTTCCTCCATGTAAAACTTCACATGGTTTTCCTATCCTAGAGTGGTAGGATACAAGCAGGCTCAAACAGCAGATCAGTCATCAGTTCAGACAGCAGTTCATTAGAGGTTAAAAAGTGTTTTGAAATGATGTTTACTGGATATGCTTCTGAACTCTGGTTAGTTCACCAATTACTTTCCATTGTTTTTGAGGTGGTTTCTAATAGATGGCTTATGTTTTCTGATGGTGACAGCTTCAGAACTCATTTCACTATTCTAACAGCTGATTAAGTGGTATTCTTGTTTTCAGACAAACCCATGGAAATTCAAGAGTTCCATGAATTTTTTCCCACCCAGAAACTAATTTAATGATTAGATACTTGTCTTCCTCTGAAATCTGCTACTGCATGACATAAGGACAGAAAAGCATTGTGCTAGTACATCCATTTTTTATGATAAAAGCTAGACTATTGTTTCTAGAAAAGCATGTCTTTTTCCTATTTGTCCATTTCTTTGAGAGGTTAGGCCTTTCCTACCCTAAATCTCTTATTGAGATTTCAGGCATAACCATACCATAGATGAAACATCACCTCTGAACAGTAGTTTCAGCTGGTGAGGTACTGCATAAAGATTTCAGTGATGTTCAAATGTCCCGTTACATTTTTCAGTCCTAACCAAAGAAACTATTGATTTTAAAGTACAGGATCATGGATGATATTACTGAAAATGAATTAGGTAGAAACTTGGGTCAATAACTGAACAGAGCTGAAAAGGGAACTTAGTTCTTTGATTATCTGTGATTGTGCTTTCTGCTTCAGCTTTGATCTGCATAAGCAGGTAGATAAATAGTTTACATGGAAGGTCACACAACTTTATTCACTTAGCACTGGAAGACTGCACTACACACACACACACAAACACACACATACCAGGCATTTACCTGATGCTCACACTCCAGGCTTTTAACTGAATCCAGTGCAAGTCTTGAGTGCTCTCTAAGTTCTTTAGCTCATAATAAAAGTAACCTATGATAGAATTTCCAGAGCCTACCTGTAGGACTCCATCCACTTCTAACTTTCCTTTACCTACTATACTTTTGATCAGGGACAACAGATATCTTCAAAGGCACTAGCTGAGACCATTGCAAAGTTTTTCTTCTCCTGAGAATACAAGTCCATTAGCAGAATCCCTGTTCTTATGTATTCCCTTGAAGCCGATCTTTTCAGCCTTTACCTACAGCAAATATCAGCCACAAGTTATTGTGAAATAACATGCTCATGTTTTCTAATATTAAACTTTCTGGGTCTTAACTTCTTTTAACTCAATTACATAAAAAAATGCAAACCCAATTCCTTTCTAATCCCCCAAATGTGATTGTCTAGATCCACAGAAGATGGAGATGCCATGTTTCCAGCTGGAACTGTACACATATTGCAAGGAAAAAAAAGAGAGAGGGAGAAGGAGAGGGAGAAGGAGAGGGAGAAGGAGAGGGAGAAGGAGAGGGAGAAGGAGAGGGAGAAGGAGAGGGAGGAAGAGAGGGAGGAAGAGAGGGAGGAGGAGAGGGAGGAAGAGAGGGAGGAAGAGAGGGAGGAAGAGAGGGAGGAAGAGAGGGAGGAAGAGAGGGAGGAAGAGAGGGAGGAAGAGAGGGAGGAAGAGAGGGAGGAAGAGAGGGAGGAAGAGAGGGAGGAAGAGAGGGAGGAAGAGAGGGAGGAAGAGAGGGAGGAAGAGAGGGAGGAAGAGAGGGAGGAAGAGAGGGAGGAAGAGAGGNAACGGAGGGCAACGGAGGGCAAGGGAGGGCAAGGGAGGGCAAGGGAGGGCAAGGGAGGGCAAGGGAGGGCAAGGGAGGGGAGGAACAGTGGGCCACTAGTGTCTTGAAAGATCTAGAATTTAAGTAAGTAAAGTACTTCTAAATTACTAATTGCAATCATTTTGCCTAGCTTCTGCTCCCCAGTCAAAGGGATAGGTAATTTCAGCAACCCACACATGCTTTTTTATCCTCATTTACTTAGCTTGTGTATTTAACCTCCAGGTATGCATCCAGCATTACCCCCATATTGACTTTAAACATTGTGGCATTTTATTCTATTGCTTTGACATGAGCTCCCTATGGGAGTTTATGATGAGGGATTTTTCAAGACTTAACCCATTGGAAAGCACCACACACATCTAGTATTCTAAACTTTCTTCCATTCCTTGCCTTTCTTAAGAATCCAAATCAGTTTTGGTTTTGATGATCTGTATATTGGTCTTTCTGCAGGCAGATCTATAGTTGTCTCATAGTCTCCACAACAGACAGATTCAGTACAATTTGGACTGTGCATAGCTGGTATTATTCTTCCAGAAAAAAACCCACCAGTTTTGAGTCAGTTTCTCAAAACCAATTCTTTACATAAATATGACCTTAGTACTTAATGATGACTTGGGTTTTATGTCTTTTTAAAAAAACAGAACAAATGGACAAGTAACATTTTCATGATGTAATAAAGCATGTGCATCCCTATTTTATTTAAAAGAATGAGAGTTATTTAGAGTAACGGCTGCAGAGCATCTGGTGCCATCACAGAAATCACCTTCACTGGAAAACAAAGCACATACTTACCTATCACTAGATGGAGGCAGTACAAAAAGGGCAAAAATGACAATGCCTGTGAAAAAGGAATAGTCAGTGCTTCAGATTTCCAATTCCAGCTCTTAAGTATGGTACTTCTATTTTTTATAGTATATGTTTTACCACACATTTCTTACATTACAAATGAATCTATTCTAGGGTCACAGAGGCTGGGTACAATACGACTAGATACATGGCAATACAGTAGGAGTGATTTAAAGCATGTCATTTGTGTGAAACAAATTGGCAACTAACCTATAGTATCTATGTTTGTATCTAGCTGAAGGAGATAACACTGTTTGTGAAGTACATTACATTTGTTATCTTGCTATAACAGAGATTTCCCTTAAAATGACTTGCTCTTGTATCACTTGTGAATAGAGAGAAGAAGAAACTTAGCATGGGTGCTTTCATCTGAAGAAAGCCAACGGATGCCCTTGCACTAAGATCTCCAATTTAATTCCTAACATACACACAATTTCAACTTGAGTTCACCTAGCGGAACAACTCTGACTTATGATTTACAAAAATAGTTCTTTAAGGGATCCATAGCATTTTATTTTTTAATTTGTCCTTGGTTAAAACCCAGATTATGATCCATGAGCATAATGCTGAGTGCTGAAATCACTCATATGTTTTGAATTGCAATTATTACTCAGTTGCATATGAGTAATTACTCACAAGTGGGAGAAATGGCTGCAAGCATTTCCTTTAATCCTGAAACTTTTCTCTTCAGAGAATCTTTCAGCCTTTGGCTTCTAACTTGGTTACATGATGAACTTCTGTTCTGCCTCTCCTATTCTTCCTTGACATTTTAACTCTTGTTGTTCTCATTGAGTAAACTTGCTCCAGGATACATTTAAGAAGATTAACATTGTAACCTGGTGAAGGTGACAAAAGTTGTTAAAATGTAAATTATCTTATCTAAATCTTTTTGCCTATTTTAATTTACTGCCAGTAAAGGGGAAAAGAAAGGCCCAGGAATGCCAAATTTAATACTAGTAAAATAAAATTAAGTGAAACCAGCTGGCAAGACTTACGAATTGAGATATTTTTCCTAGTCTATTTTTTGATTTTTATTTTATTTAAAGGAGTTTATCAGTAAAAGTTTTGAGGTGACTATCTACAGAAAACAGGAATGCAAAAATAAAAGAAGAAAAAAGTGAGGGAAGGCTTGAAACTGCACAAAGTTACCTCAGTAGAAAGCAACTCACTGTACTTTACTGTGAGTTGAGAATGCCAGTTGCAGAGAACAGAGTTTCTGGTTTGTTTACTTGTTTTTTATACAAATAAAGGAGGCTAATGTGTCCTGGGCTGCATTTGGCAAAGCACTGCCAGAAGGCCGTGGGGGGTGATCCTTTCCCTCTATTCAGCACTGGTGAGGCGACACCTCCAGCACTGTGTCCAGTTCTGGGCATCCCAGTGCTATCTCAGTCTTTCCATTTCCATTCTTTTTCTTGGCAGCTTCTAGACAATTATTCCCTCTTGCCTTGGCATATCTCTGACAGTTAGAAATAGCAACTCTTCTTATACAGGTGTTTCTGCATCTTTATAGAAAATTTTACATAAATTAAATGAGAAATATCAGTTTATCTAGAAAAGTTAGTTCAGAGATTATAATTTTGTATTCCCAGCATTTGGGAGTAGGACTCCAATCAATGTATATAAGCCAAAATCATAGGTAAAATTTTCACTCAAGTTACTCTGGGCAAATCCAATTTTAGGGGATGGGTACAAACACACCAGCTGAACATTTTTACATAACTATGATTAGTCAGGCAAATTATTTAAATTATTCTGGGCATATCATGTATAATTAAAAAACATTGGCCAAAGGTTTCTTCCTTAATGAATTTTCCCTAAGAAACAATCTTAGAACCTCTGTTAGAAATACCTGGAAGCATTACACTTTAAAATTGAACCAAACCAAAATATATTTTTTTTCCAACTGCATTTTTTTTCCTTCCAGAATAGAATAGTGTAGAATAGCTTAGTGTACTTCTTTTGTTGTTTTTAGTGCAAAGCTTTCCCAGGATGCTATATCTAGTCAGACCCCATTAAAATCACCAGCAAATAGAAATGTCTTTAACCTAGACTTAAAACCACAGCCTGATCCAGTATTTAAGATCTTGGCCGGGAATTTGTTCCACAGTCACCATCCATAATGACTGAGAGGTCAGAGGCTACTTTGCTACTCTCAAGGGTAAATGGAACAGCAAACATACTGGAGTTCACTTGCTGCCAATTGTAAGGCCAAAGCGTGTTTTGCAATAGGGCATGGAAGATTAAAATAACACAGGAAACTTGGCTAGAGGATAGGTCCAAGTGGACCTTGAATTACTTTGTCCTACTGTACTCCCTCTTCCTCCCTCTGCTCTTTCACTTCTTGATGTGCTTAATTGTAAATCACCTTCCACTCCTTCTATCCCTGTTTCAGTTTTCCCTTGTTCCAGTGAAGCGATACAAAAGTGCCGGTACTAAATTACTGCTGTAAAACCAGTGCCAATATTTGGTGCCTATGAAGTTCAGAGCAGTTTGAGCACTGGAGCTAGTGACATTACAAAGCTTGTTAACGTAAAATCTTCTTTGTGTTACATTTTTTTTTGCAATACATTTTACAAAATCCACCCCAGGGAGCCAAGGGGCAGTTGCTTCTTTATTACATTTTAGAAGAGACACATTATTAGCGTTCCAGTCTATATATTATGAAATTAAGTGGATACCCTTGGGGTTAATTCCTTGTTGTAATTGTAATGAAAAGAAACAATTTCTAACCCTCCATTTAAGATCTATAACTATTAAAATCCACTAGTCTTAGTGACTCCTGGGGCCAGTGAAGTACTTCAGTGTATATGAAAAAGGGCACTCCTACAGTGTCCAATATCAGTAATTTATAAAAATAACAGCCTCCAAGTGGGAAAACTAACAAATGAGTTTCCATTGAGCCCCTCCCTGCTGTTTACCATTGCATGCTGGATTCATCAACTACGTAAAATAATATGCATATCGAAATTATGGAACTGGGTTCTGAGATTATATTTTGCCTGGAGTAGGAAAGGTAGAGCTGGAGTCACACAATACAATGATTAAATACAAGGAAACCCCATGCAATACAGCCATAGAGAATCCTCTTAAGAAAAAAAAGTTTAAAAGCCACATTTTTTTTCCAGAGGCTTTTCTGTAGTAAATGATCCCACCTCCTTCAACAGAGTCTAACTGATAGTAAAGTACTTTAAAAAAAATAATCAAAGATTAACCATCTCTTTCCAAAACACTCTGAAAATGCTTAATTTATTCAGTTTGGAAGATGCATAGTACTTAAAATGCTATTGTCTGTTTTCAATGTCTTTATTATGTATGTGGCTGCACTTTTTGTGCCAATTCCTACTCACTAGTGTTTTCCTACTGACTTTAATATGGCCAGCTTTTATGCTATTATATTTGGAAGGTTTCATCATCTCTCCTGCATGCTTGTACCCCTTTTCACTTTTCATAATGCTCAAAAGAGAGAAATATTTTTATAAACAAGATGAGATTTTTAAACCACAGTTATTAAAGGGAGATGCAGGAATACTGCACTACAAGAACCTGTTATTAAATCATTTTATGGACTGACTAGCTTTCAGTTTGACAGCAAACCTTTAGCATGTAATTCGGTTTGTTAGCAGCAAACTAAAATGCACATCATCAGACTGTCTTCCAATTTAGTATGCTTATTAAGATCATTGTTTCTATTAAGCTAAAAATTGCACAACTGCATTATTGCCTAACATAGCATAAATTCCCATTTGGTATGCATATATGCTGAATGGACATACTAATTTAATAGTGGGAGAGTCTTCTAGGACTTCGTTAGAGTTGCCTTGTGAAAAAGAACATGATTTCAGGAATTGTCTTTTTGATAAACATATTTGTTTAGCTGTGGTTGACATAGCTTTACTACCATTTATCTCTCTCCTTTTATTCATCATAGTATCAACTCCCTTAGGAGAAAGGAAAAGGGTCTTACCAGACATTAAAGAAAAACAGTTGATGTTATTAAAAATATCACTCTACTGGCTAACAAAATGTGATGTAAGTTGCTCTGGACTGAGGAGTTTAGATTCTATTGATTATTTTTAAGAGAAAGAAAGAAAGAATGAGACATCATTTTGTATGTCACTGATCAGTGAAAAATGGGTTTATTTTTATAAATATTTATTGTAAATTCATGTTAATGTCACCCATTACTATTGGCAAGCGATGCTGGAGAATGTCTTTATTTCTCCAGTATCTACAAGCCATTTACAAATCCAATCACACAGCTTGTGCATTCTCTAGTCATCACACCAATCAGTGAAACTACCACTGCCATCTCAGGCTGGTATTGTTGTGAGACTTAAATTTCTAGCTTGAAAGAACAAAGGACCTGTTACTCTTGCTTGCTTTTACTGGATTTTAGAAAGCTATAATACAGTAATTGCAATAAAAAAGATGAAATTGAAAGGCTGGTAAGGAACCAAACTTTTTTTTTTCAATGTCATTGTTTAGTGTGCTGAGTTATGTATCTTTGGCAATTGATGATCACTAGAATTTACATAAAATGAAAAAGGTGGCCTCCATCTCACTGGACAGATGCTAGCATCACATCTAATGTAGTTAAACAGAGCTTTTGTCAATAGAAGGCTGTAAGTTTAACACTTTTCATGATCATTACACCCCTTTTAATAAACCAAGAGTTCAGGAAATATGTGGCTATCCCTAGGAAGTAGAACACTTTCTAACATTGATTGTGCAGATGGTAGAAAGGGCTGCACTTCTCAAGGCCAGTACTAATTATTCCCAAATATGGATAGGAGAACTACTGGGCAAATAACTGAATAGAATGTTGATACTGGGAACCACAACAAGAATCAGAAATAATTAAAAAATTAAACAGGGAGCTCTTACCTTTGAACAACTCATTGTTTTGTCCTTATATTTTCATAGAAATGGGTTTATTCAAATCTATCTGCAAGTCCCTGTGATTTCACTGTCAGTTATGTACTAAAGGGAGCTTTCCTGAAGTGGGACAGAACAACACACTAATAAGGCGAGGGTGCTTGGAAACTGCTTTCCTAATTTGCCATAAGAAGCATATCCATTTTATTCTAACATCTGAAACATTATAAAGAATTTTGGCATTAAAATTCTACAAATAAGCCATGTAAGTGCTGAGAATGGGTCCTTATTGTATGTGAGGGAGCATGCTTAGGGTGAGTGATAGCTCTGTTTAACAGACAAAGATGATATAATACTCCTGAGATGCTGAGTCTGTGGATTATGCCTATTTACTGTGATAGCTGTAATAGAGATTTTATTTGTACTGTGTACTGCACTTAGTCAAGGCAAAATTCATGTTAGGAAGTTGAAAATAATGTAAAACACTGCACAGATGCTAACATCCAATTACAACTTGAATAATTACAGTATAATTGCCTAAAATGTTCTTATAATTTCTTGCCATAATATACCCCTTACTTTTTTCCCTTCCTTACATTCCTTACTTCTCCAAATATAAACATCCCTACATTTATGAAAGACTCTATTCACCATATGTGTAATTGCCATCTCTGAATGGCAAATACATATATGATTATCAATATTGCTTGTCTAAGACTGAACAATAGACTAGTAAAAGAATTCAGGGCAAAAAGCCATACTGGCGCATTTCAAAAAGGTAAAGAGATGCTTACATTTAGTTATTATTTATGAAATTATGACTTAAACTAGGAATTTGCTTTCACAAAAAAAGAAAAAAAAAAAAGGTTCAGCTTCAATGGTTTTTGCTTTTGTTCAGTTTAAAAACTTGCCATCTTAGCTACTGAAGTAATCTCTTTCAAACATACCCCTAACACAAGATAGCTGCATTTTGCAGACTGCATTTTGTGGCTGAGGAAAAAACCCACAAGGTAAAACCTCTTTTGTCTTAATGTGTACTGTCAAACCATAAAGATGAGAAAAACTGCAGTGCTCTTGTCTTGTGATGGAAGCTGGTAACACGTTTGTAGATAGTGAAAAGCGCAACAAAATACCAGTACTGGTCGATTCAGTGAAAATCATAATTTTTTCCCACTGAAGTGAAACTATTCACTTCCTTGAATAAATGGACAAATCTTACTCATATAATTTGCTATTACATCCTAACCATGAAGAACAAATATCACTCCAGAACCTAATTTGATCCAGCACTCACCTGGAAGAAGGGAATTCTGACTTCCAGTTTCTGCATTGAATTAATACGTGGGATATCTCCATCCCAAATCACCAGAGGATGGGAATTCAATCTTCAAGCACCGACAGAAGCTGAAGCCAGGACTCCCACATTGCTAATAGCTCTCAGCACCACTGTGCAATCAAAATAAAATCAGGCACTTCGTAGATGGGTGCAACCCAGACTGAAGGGCAGACTGGGATTGCTTAAGTCTTTGACCCTTTTGGGGAAACAAGGGGAAAAAAATGCCTAGGACAGTAGGCCAACATATACAATAAATAGTATTTGAAGTCATATCTGAACTACTGAACCCAACCACACAGCACAGAGATTACTTACCCATGGGTCCTGCAGATTAGCACCATTGTGACATGCCAGGCTCGAATACAAGCTATCATACACTGCAGCTGAACTTGCTGTAAAAGGACTATATCTCCCCTTACTTTCTGATGAGTGTTTTTTGAAACATCACTGCTCCAGCCAGAAGAATGTTGAGCAGGAGGAACCACACACCATCCGTGCTCACCTCAGCACACCACTCCACTCAAGCACAGCTGGGTGAAGGTCTTATAAGGGCAAAAAGAACATCTATTCACCCTGAGGAGCTTTTGCATCTCTTTAATCTCACATATTTTCATTGTGATTAACTTTCTACTCACTTAATCCATGACAGATTTTATTAAGAAAAATAAAAATAAGTTGAATAGCACCTCCTCACAGATGAGGAAGCTGTTCTTCAGCGTGGTAGATATTTGGAGCTCTTTACAAAGCAGGGATTGCAAGCTGAAGAGCTGGTGTGCTAGACAAGTTTCACCTACAAGCACTTAATTCAAGTGCATGAGGAACTGCCTCTCTTAGTACATTTCATTTAGAAACTGTAATGGTCTTCACTGCTTTGCTCTCTATGTATATTAAAAGCAGATTCATCACTGAGTTGAAGAAAATAACCAAGTACTGTCTCGAAAGACTTTCAAATAACAGGTTCTCCCCTTTTACTCTTGGCATTGCTACAGATGAACAACAGAATATCAGATGCTTGCTACGGATCCTTGGGTTGTTCCATTTGCAAAGAAAATTTGAGCTCTTTTAAGGAAGCATGTCACAGTTTCAGCAGAAAATATATCACTACTGAAGTTTCATTTTAATGGCTAGATATACCCATAGATCTGGTATACATAGATCTGGTCAGGTTTTGTTTTTAATTTTACACTGGAACTGTGAAAGTTTCTCTTTCATAGTCTGTAAGAAGCAACTAATAAAACCATCTCTGCTCAAGTGTGTTAACTGCAAATCTAAAACTTAACCCAGTTAATTATGCTGTGAGGGAAACATTCTGAAAAAAACCACCTCCAAAATCACAAATGTTTAGCCATTCTATGATACGTATAAGTAGCATTCAACTGTAGGTGGTACGAGGGATAACATAAGTGTCACCAGAAGCTTTGTATCTCACACAGACTTGTTTCAGTGACAGTTTAAAGTTAACTAGGATATCTGTTAGATTTTCCTCCTGGTCAAAGCCTGATATTTATATCTTAAACATTTATATCTTAGAGTATTCAAATATATAAATATTTATATCTTAGAGTATTCAATACTCTACTTTCAGGCCAGTTATGGATTGAATCATTCACAGAATCACAGAATTACCAAGGTTGGAAGAGACCTCCAAGATCATGAAGTCCAACTGTCAACCTATCACAGTCAGCCACTACACCATGTTCCTAAGTATCTCATCTATGCTCTCTTTAAGCACCTCCATGGACAGTGACATTCATTATATCTCGAAGCCTTCTTCAGGTTTGCTGAAAAACCTACTCTTAGATTTCCAGTGATTTCTTACTAATGACTATAATATTGAGTTACTATCTCTCTCTATTTTTCTTCAGTGTATGTAGTATTTTAAGTACTCTGTCACAAGTTTTTGACAGCAGCAAGTACAAAGTTCAGAACTCAGAGTTCTCAGAAAATGTAATTAAAACCAGCTCATTACCTCCCCCAAAAAAAACCCAGGAGAAACAAGTATTTTCCTGGGATCACTCACTATACAACACATCCCCACTTGCAAACAGAAGTTTTGTTACAAAACAGAGTTTCATTAATTGGAACTGGAACAAAGCATTGGTTTGGGAAAGCACAGCAATAGAGTGTGACGGACAAGCTCCTCTCCAGGTTGCAGGAGAAAGTACCTCTTGTCGCATGCACTGCCTGCTCTGATCTCCAATGCTAGGTGATCTCTTTAGCTGAAATAGGGCCATTAGCTCTTCATGGGGCCAGCCCAGCCTAAGCACTTCCATAGGTAGTCTGAGGGATTTCTGTGGTGCTGGATAGGTGTCTTCCAGGCCATCCACAGAGATGCAGTCCCTGTTGCAGCTGCAAAATAAGACCAGGTGCTCAATCAATCTGTTGCTGACAGAGAAAGGCAGATTTCAAGGCAGCATGTTTAGATCCTGAAGTCTTCTGTAAACTACTCACTACCTTCCACCATGCTGCCAAGTCTCTCTTTTCATCCCCATTCTTATGCTTTGGAGAAGGCTTAACAAAATAGTACAGTCCAGTTTACTGAAGATACATTTCTGTAATTAGGCAAAGGCTCTAAACCCTTGTTTACATCCTTAACGCATCCTCTGGGCCATGCATGGCCAGGCTGGAGTACAGTATATGTTTCCATTCATTACTCACAAAAATAACATAGCAAAAACCCAACAGTCAAAATTTAAATGGATGTTTGCCCTGTCACAGGGCTTGTTATTTGTGTTTGTTCTATCTGTTCTTGCAGTTCATGAATATATGAACAGATTTTCAGCTGTCATCTATACTCAGCAAACTACATCAAATAACAACTGCAATTAAACCTAGCCATATTTCTCTTTAAATTTCATTTAGATTGCATTGTGATAATTTTTGGATATACGTCTTATACTTTTACACTGATCTTTCATACATATTTTTCACTTCATTTTTTGCATGTAGATACCCTTCAAGAATTCCTCCTTGGTGACTTCTTTCTCATCTTGTGGCTGTTTTCTTAAGAAAACATAACTCCATGCATATTTGTATTAAGAAATAAAAACCAGTGTGATGAGTAAAAAATTATATTGGAGATGGAAGAACTCTATTTTTAATCATTGAGTAGTAATTAGTTTGAGAACACTGAGTTAATAAAACACGAAAAAACCCAGAAAATAGATATTATTCAGTCTTGATTTTTTTTTTAATTCCCAATTCTTGTATTGGCCACATGTCGATCCCCTACCTAAGTGGCTCACAAAAAATACTCATGTTAGGAGTTTTGTTACATATAATAGAGTATGTTAAAAGTCTTCTCTGGTTTCATATTTTATGAATATGAAATATGCTTGTACTTTTCAGGGTAAGATCACAGATCTTAAATATACTGAAAACATATTCCAATTCCTTAGTTCTGCCTCAGAAACTGACTGAGGGATAGATATTGCAAGCTATGCAATATTAGTACAAGGATTTTTCAGAGAGGTAGCACTGCATTTCTACCACTGTCTCCATGTGGGTAACAATGAAATACCAGAAAGTTTGGCACAAAGCTGATCTTTTACTGTACTAAGGTCAGATCACTTTTCCTACAACAAGAAGGTAACAAGAACAAAAGAAAAGCTGAATATTTTTGAAGTTTCAGAGACTGTGAATCTTTGATTCTTGGAGGTAACTTGATTTTGTTGTCCCCCTCCTTTCCACAGACTTTTTGATAGTTCAAAAAAGAATGAAGTCTCCAAATACAGGCCAGCACATCTGTGGCCCAGATAAGGAAACTGATAAACAGTCCCATGATAAATGATATCTCAGGGAAGGATACCAGATATCTGGATAAGTACTAGAGAATTTCCATGTGGAGAACAAATGTCATCAGAAAAAAGGAAGATATGATAAAATCAAAACATTTCAAGGACATAAGGCAAAAGGGGAAGATGAGGAAATGTAACAGTTATCTTTGAAACTGCACTGGAAGTGGTTCTGTAATGTTAATGCTTTTCAGACAGGGTGTCTGTAGCTTTTATTGAAACCTTCATTATTCAAGTTAAGCTGGATCACAAGCCTTTTCTTCCATTGGAATTCTAATATTCTATGAATGAAACTGAGTATTGCTTTACAAGAATTAATAGAAAAGCTTTAAACCTTTCAAAAAGACTCTCCTTAATTTCATTTTTTTCTTCCCCAATATTGGCAATTGCCACTAATGCCTATTTTTTTTCCCACTTTTTACACATGAAGTTAAAAGGAAAATATTTTCAGAATGACAGAATTTTCATCATATGAATAGTTAATTCAGAATTTGATGGCACTTTACTGCCCTCACTATGTATATTTCCCATTTAGAAAAGCCTTAACCCTAGAGTTATAGTAGAAGCAGTGCTTACTTTAGTATTTTTCTTCCTTAATCCAAGATAAATCTCTATAATTAGAACTGACTGCTTTTTTAAAGAACAGAAATGGCAAGTGGTTCTATCTTAAATTAAAAGATCTATTACCTTTGGTCTTCTAATTCTTCTCAGCAATGTGCTGTCTCAGGAGGTACTTTCTCATCCTTATGAAAACCACCTTACTGCAGGTATAGAGGGAAAAACACTTCATTGGAGTGACTGCATAAGGAAGATATATGCAAGTTAGACCAATGGAAAATAATTGTCAGGTATGTCACCTATGAACATTTTATTAACAAAATTCTGTACCAAAAGCTATTCATCAAACAAGGCTACATTTTCATTCCCTCATGCAAATGGGATATAGGAAAGTAGAAAAACTCACCATTTCTACTTTTATGGGTTGAAGGCCTAAAAGCTTAGTGGCACTTCTGGTACACCACAGCTTTGTACAGCCATATCCCAGAAACCCTCATGGCCAGCAGTAAAAAGTGGTATGCCCTGCCAGGACATCAAGACATGTATTTTCAGTTAACTGTTCGCTCTTTTTGCTACCAGGATTTTCTTTTTTCTTTTGTCCTACAAGCTTCTCTTTTTAATTTCACTGTGTTAGTCCTCCTTTGTCCTGCTCTCTACATGATGTGCATGGCTTTAAATCTGGACCTTAACTATCCTCTGATTTTGTATGCTTATCAGTCTTTCTTTTCCTAGACAGAGAAGCAAAAGATGACCGGAAGTCTGCCAGATGATTTGAGATTTTCAAGACCTGTCATACTGTGGAATTAGTGAACACTGGCAGCATGTACAATAACAATGCTGGAAGCTATCTCTTGTCTGATGCTTTGATCATTTATATAACAGTAACCAAGACCATTTGTCTAACTACTCACAACATTTGGTGGAGGGTACATACCTCATATTAAAAAGACTTGGATCCAAACCAGTCCAGCTTCTTTTTACCCAAGATTAAACAATAATAATAATAATAAAATTACCTAACCAAATGAAACATTGCACCAAAGCAAAAATAATTCTCTCACTGGTCCCTCTTCCAAATGTTTAGTTTTGCTCATTTGGACAATTATTTCATGTAGATAATGCAATACACTCTGTACTTCAATGGCTTTTGATTTTCAGACCTGTATGTATTGCCCTTTTTAAATTACACTGTAAAATCACACACTAGCATTTGCTGGAGGGATTTTAGAAGTCATCAACAGTCCGGATAGCTTACGGTTGCTGAACACAAGGTATTTTGACTCTCTTGAATAATTTCACTTATTTCAGCAGAGCTGTGCCAACAGTGAATCTGAGCCCTCTATCTAAATTTAATCTGTTCATTACCTCCAAAGACTATTGCAAATAGATAGGCAATCAAGTAGTTAGAAGGACAGAGAAGAGGGATACAGCGTATACTAGGTAACCTTACAGTAGACAATCAGAGCACGGATTCTTTTCCTTCCAAACAGCAGACAAGAATAGTTCAAACTAATCACAATTCAGATTTTCTTTTTCATATTTAATTGACACCCTGGAGAATTTATTTAGCTCACTTTAAACCATTCCCTGGGTAATTGACTTCACCAATAACTGGATCAACCTGCAGGTAAGAGCTGGATTGGAAACTGTAGAGCAGAAAGCCCTTTCCTTTACACAGCAGTGAAAGCTGCTCCAATACATACACAGTTTAAGCAATTGTTGAGAAAGGCTTAAGATGCCTCAACAATATATTTCACCTTCAACTGGTAAAACAAGCTCAGTATTTACCCAGTTCTTGGCTTCTTCACTCCTGCTACACTGAGAGTGACACTTATGAAATGGGTATCTTTCCCCAGGGAATGAAGTTAAGAACAATTCAGTTTACAAACTCTAGGCAAAAGAGGACCTTTCAGATACTGCTTTCAGTGAGGACTGACTGGGATGTCTCTTTACCCTTTCATGTCTCTTTACCACTACACTCCTATGGAATCCTGCCACCTGTCTGGTACTTTCTAGTAATTTCTAAATAAAATTCTATCTGTTTAGAAAATTTCAATAGATATTGCTTTTTAAAAGACCTTCCAAAGACAGAGCAGTATCTTTGGGTCAAAGGATAATCTTAACTCACTATGGTTTCTACATCTGTCAGGTTTTCTAAGGAATGAAGCGTTGAAATCTAATTGCTGAGGCTGTGCAACAGGAATGAAAGCTAAAGAGAAAGATTAAAGATGTTTAAAGTTCAGATATATCTTTACTATCTTTCTTGGCACACATTGACATAGGGATTAAATACAGTTTCTCAGAAAAGTGAAAAAATCATTTTAATAGAGTCTAGTCAGAGTTAGGTAATGCAAGGATTCTTATACTCACACCTAAAAGAAGAATATTCTATCATGAAACAGAATAGTCCTTGAAGTAGGATATTCAATAATAATATTCTTAAAAGTGCCTGTTAATTTTTGATCAGACTTCAGAATGCTGTGGGTTCTTTTTACTTTTCAGGGTAACATGTATTAAATTTTGGCATCCTCCTGTGCTCATTCATCTAATGTGTTGCATAAGCTTCCATTTTACTAGATCATCTTGGCAAAACCATTTAGTCTTTCTAAGCTCTTGTACACAGCCCTAGCATATGGCTAATGCCCAATAAATTATTTAAGTTCACTGGAAGAAAACCATAACTCTTTGCTGCAGCTACTCTAGAAATCCGCAGCATAAATTTAATGAGTAACCCAGAGGGGTAGGGACGGCATAAGAAAAAACACAGAGTAGCCCTGGTTTACAAAGCATTTCTCTTAAGCTAATATTTTTCTTCATAAGGCTATTAGATACTCTAATATGGGTATCTGATCCTTTCAATAGTTGTTTTTTCTAGTTAATCATTCATAATGGAGTTGATTCCCAATCTATTCCCATGGTTGTTTTTAGCAGTTGAATACTCAATAAGAAAAGGTGTGGGGGACTTCTAAGGAGGAAAATGGTGAATTGTAAAAAGGAAACAGCATTTTACTTTAAAATACATTTGCATTTCAAAAGATTAGAGTAAATCATGTGCACTTAACTGGCACTTGCTTTTTAAATTTAATTAATTCTAGAAAGACACTTTAAGACACAGTGCTCTAAAGGTGCTTGGAAGGAAAAAAATTGTCCCCCAAGTGTCTGATGTGAAGAGCTCCTGGGTGACACTCAGAGTAATGCACTTTTTGAGCACTTCAACTTACTAGTGTCTTTCAGTGCTTAATTAACATAATTTGACACAATTATAGATATAAACACTTTATAAGCACTTGGTACTAGGAGTGTCAAAAAGTGTTGATCTCCATCTGCTTATACTGGAAACAAAAAGCTCTAGCACAGCACTCAAACAAGTGCTTTGAAATGTTCCATGGTATTAAAAACCTTCAAAGAACAACAACAAAGGGAAAAAAAAGTTTCAAAAGTGTCTTCTGGATCAAGTCTTTAAATATTTTACCCATGCATATACCAGGCTAGCTAAATCAATTAAAACTGTATGAAGTGCACAATCAGACTTTCCCAATTCTACCACTCACTAACTAGCTGGAATGTCTTGGTTAGTAAATCAGCAGTATTTGGGGGGAAAATAGGAAAACTAAAACTGGTGCCATTTAGAATAACAATTATCACCTTATCTATCATATTTACATGTTAGATCTTCTGAAAGGCGATTCACAATATATAGCACAGGCCCAAGTCATAGTGCTTAAGGCAAAACTGAGTGCAGGAATGCCATGTGACACTGTACCTAAAGAGGTTTTTTCTGTTTATGGTCCTAACTTACTTGAAAATATTTTTTTTTTTGGGGGGGGGGGCAGGGAGGGAAAAGCCCAAATGAAATGCACTGTTTATTTTCTTGATACAGCTACTGAGTCCTCCACTTGCTTAATGCACAGAAGAGTGCATCTTTTGAAGAGAAATGTTGTTCTTCCAGAAGATACTGGTGAGGACAGGTTCCAACAGTTTGGCCAGCAGTGAACCCACAGCAGCTGTGTGCTATGCATGCTTCATTTCTTATCTGAGCAATGCAATATCACCTCTCCCTCTCTTTTGATCCATGTTTTTTCTTTTCATGGAAACTGCTCTTAATTATTAACTTGTTAATTGATAACTTCTGTGCAGTCCAAAATTTCAAATCAGGGTGAAAACTATGTTTTGGGTAAACATACAGTAAAAGAATCTGTTTCTAAAGATTGATTTGAAATAAAAAGTAAAAAATATTTTTAAAAAGCTTGCTTTTTCCCCTTTTCTATTGTCTTCATATTTATAATTCACCATACATTTACCCTAGTCAGAGGCTGTGTTTGCAAAGTAAGTGAAGCACGTAAACCCTGATATGGATTATCTCTTTGTATGTGAGGTAGGTCAGTTAAATTTATGAATATTTCACCTGACAGTTACATTAATCATCTTAACACTTTGCAATCTTTTTCCTAGTAAAGTGGAATGACAATTGATCATCCTAAAGACCAGTCATCACATTTAGAAGATACTGTCTATGTAAACTAAAACAAACAGAAAATGTAAAAGGTGACATTTTCAAAGTCATAATTTGCTTTCACTAGTGTTAGTGCCTAACTGCTTTTGAAAACAACCCATTAGAAATTGTCTCTATTTAACTTGTTAAATGCTAGAAATGTGTTATTACAAGAACCATCCATTTTGATTTACAATTTACCTGATTTGCCTTGAAATTATCTCTGTCATGTCTCATGGCAGACAGAACATCTCTTTTAGGTTTGGAATACAGCTGGGAGTGCTGTATGACTGAGGATCTTAAAAACAAGAAAAAAAAAGGGGGGGGTGCCAAAAGAATAAAAGAAAATTGAAGGCATTAGGAATTACAGGATCATCTGAAAAAATCAAACCAATTTTTTAGGCACCTACCAGCAAAAACTGCAAAAACTGTGGCCTTCCTTTCTCAGTCTGAAATTTGCCATCTACCAATTTAAGGCACTGTTGCAGCAAAGCACTTAAGCACTGCTTAAATTCTCTTGAAGTCAGAGGGATTTAAGTAAGTGAATAAAATTATGTGCATACTGAACTACTTGGCTGGGCTGGATTGCATTGTTGAATTTGGCTGTGGACAATTTTAAAAGATTACTCTAGGACTGAAACTGTTATCTGTAATTTCCTTGACAAAAGAAGATGTATTCTGCCTTTCTCCCTCTAATACATTTGAGATAAATAGGAGAACAGAAACAGCTAAAATTGGTTATTTTTCAGGAGTAGGGGGAGGGTAAGACAGTGTCCAAGTGGAAAAATGCAAGCTGTTTTTTGATTCCTCTCTGGATAAATATGGTATGTTTTAGGTACTTGATCCATCTTTTCTAACACCAATGTCTTCACATTCAAGAGTTCTGTCTCTCTACCAAGTTGGACACTATGTCTCTTAACTTTTTGGGTGTTGCTATGAAAAACACTAATGGTTAGAGATTTCCCCACCCACCCAAAATAAAAATAATCCGCTCCTAATTCCCTGAATTCAACTGCAGTTGAGGGAAAGCCTGAAATTGTGATTGAAAAAGCTCCAGCCTCGCTACTATCTAACCACAGAGGTATTTCTTTCTTTCATAGAATTGTCAGAGTTGGAAGGGACCTTAAAGATCATCTAGTTCCAACACCCCTGCCTAGCAGGGACACCATCCACCAGATCAGGTTGCCCAGAGCCCCATCAAGCCTTGTCTTAAAAGCTTCCAGGGATGAGTCTTCCACAACCTCTCTGGGCAACCTTGACTTAGTCTAATTCCTCTGGGATCTAAGAGTTTGTTTCAGACATGTTCAAAACTACTCCAGTCTTAGCAGTACATTTAGTTTGTCTTAAGCTTAATAGGAATCAAAAAATTATGCAGAGAATTCCTTAAATCCTGAAGGGTGCAATCTGGGAGGAGACAAATGGAAAATATACATAATGTGCAAACAGAATTTACTCTCAATAAAATATAGCTAAATATTCTTTGTAAAAAATGCAAGAAAACGATGATGTAATAGCCTAGGAGGGAGATCAGCCACCACAAACAGGAAATGTGTTAAACTCCTTTATCCTGAGATGGTTTACATGTATATCTCACAGCAGAAAAACCTCACACTTAATCACGAGTTTCCCACAGGTGCATCTGAAAAGAAAACTGCTAACATTGTTCTGGTTTCAGAGAACAGTTGTAGGTGTATTGCATGGGGAGCTTTGGTACTGCAGATCCCAAGTAGGTAGCGTTGAATCTTAAAACTCTAGATAAGGCAACTTAGCTCTAGACAAGAGGAGGAATTTAAACTACATTTCTTGAAAGATATTTTACTGCACGGCTTCACATACCTCTACTTAACATGCAAGTGTCTAGATAACTTTTCTTAGGTCAAAATTCCATTATGTTCTAGTCAGGTAATGTAGAAGAAATTAAATGTCCAGATCATTAGACTCCTAAAACTCAGTTCCTGAGCAAAACCACTTTTGGATGGTCATGGTTTATATTTAATTCACCTATTAGAATGTAGATTTACCCCTCCTTATGCAACTAATGCTTTCAGCTTAAAGGTCGGTAAGACTGGTTTGGTTTTTTTTTTTATTAGAAAGAAGTGACAGAAACAGCATTTTTTGCCCTTTTTTTAAAAAAAATAAAATTGTAAAGTGTTATTGTTACATTATACTAGCCTATTCACCTAATCCCACTAGCAAAAAATATCTTTTTCATGTCTGGTTAAATATAAATAAAACTCTGTGGTGGAACAGTTGATCTGAATGACAACTGTCTATTATTCCCCAGCTGCCACTATTTCATCAAAACACTCTGGCATTGTAAGGTGCCAGTTATATGACAAATAGGGACCATTTACATGTGGACATTATGTGCAAAACAATGCCAGAGTTCTTAAAAGCAGTGCTAGAACAATCAACCTCATCTCCTTGCTCATTTTCAAACCCTGAATACATTCAATATATATTATAAATCACTTTCTTCCCCAGACAATAGGCATTTGGGAACCTCTGGCATTCCAAGGCCTTTTACTCACAAAAGGTCTCATTTTTTCTATTCATTGGTTGGGATTTTTTTGTTTATTTAGTTGGTTTGTTTGGGGTTTTTTTGGTTGCTTTTTTCTTCTCTCCTCACAGCTCTAGTCATAAAATAGCCTTTTACTTCGAAGAAATGCATTAACTGAAGATGTAAATACCATTACTGAGTAGGAGGGGATATGTAAATGGAACTATACTAAGAAGATAATCAAACAGTAAAAATTGCAAATACATAAAGACACTGATGAAATGATTATGACAGCACTGAACTCTGTACATATACACACCCCTATAGTATTACTTATTTGGTTGGACTATGTATCTTATGACTGTGTTTCTCTTAATCCACGAAAGGGTTATAGTTTAGAATGCCAACACAGTACTCCTGTGGAAAATGTAAAGCAACCTTAACAGCAACACAATCAAACCCACTTAAAGCAACACAGAGTCATTACATTTCATGAGGCAAACACATTTGTTCAGCACCTACCTTATTGTTTTGACCATGATTAGCTTAATTCTGGCACACTGCAGAAGAATACCAATAGCATATTGTTGAAGTGATATCAGCATAAATGAAGCTTGGCTTTTTTTATTATTATTTATTTTGTCAAAGGCAATAAGATGCATTCAGTAAATTGTGCTATATCTAGGCCTGTAGCCCACACCACAACCCAGATACTGATGGAAATCAGGCACAGCTGGAGTTGATTCTCATTTACTTTCTCTGTGCAGCTGGATTTAATTCACAACTACCTCTCTATGCTTTTGTCCAAAAAGAACATGCAGCTTTTTCTTGTCATTAGGAGATTTTGATGATAGTCTTGACAGGTATCATTTATTTTAATAGGCTGAGTCGCATTCAAATCTCCAGTTAATTCCATGGTCATTTATTATCCACTACAGGTATGTTACTCCACTTCCTACTCGACCTTTGCTCAGGTACTGACTTGCCACCATGGACAAATGGCTGCTTACAGCTGCTGAGAAGAAGGCAAGAAAATCCTTTTCTTAAGCCTGTCAAATGTTTTTACTAAAACTTGATGCTTACCTCTTGACAAAGAGGGAACACAAATTTGCAATAAGCTTGAAAATGTTCTGCCGTGCAGACTTTTTTCCTCCTTCCTATCATTCTCCTTGTTTCTTCTTCCCCATAACCCTACTGCTTATAATGAAGAGAGTCTGCAGGTGTACTGAACTGAGCAGCTAAAGCCAATCTGAGAGAAATATTTCTCAGAAGCACCAGCATCAGCTACAGCACCAGATCAGCTACAGAAGCATGGTGATGAGTGTCAGATGTAGCTGCTGTGTATTTCATAGAAACACAGTGGTTGGGTCATACTCTGGAGGAGATTTTTGATTGAAATGGATGGGGAAAAGAGAGCTGTGCAGGAAATCGCAATCAGTTCATGTGATGTGGGAAAATAGGACATGCTCCCTTATGCTGGTAGGTGAGAGGTGGAGAACTTCTGGAGATATTCTAGAAAAACTGTGCCTTTAAACAAAATAATAGGTTATTTTTTGTTGGTTTAAAACATTACAAAATGAATTAAATTATCAAATTTACTCACATTTCATCTTTAAACTTGCAATAATTTTCTTCAATTAAAAAAAATCATAGCTATTGTATGAAGAGGGGTATTTAGTAAGTAGCATCATCATGTAATAAGTATATTATAGTAAGCAGAATTACAGAATTAAAAATTAAGTGGTCTTGGTAGCATGAAAATCCACTGGACTGTGTTAACAAGGACTCTCTAGATAGGTGTACCATGGTTTTAACAGATGATATCAAGATTTGAACTTTGTCCATAGTGATTTAAATATTAATGAAGCATGACTATACAGCTTTGAATATCCAAAGATGACTTTTAGTTTAGTTTTATGTAGCTGAACATATTATCTTTATTACCATATAATCAAGGTTCTGAGTTTTTTAATATTTACATGATTGGTTCATGTATATAGGAGCAATTTGCAGATCATTCCTTTTTTTGTTTTTAACTATTTCTTCCTCCGTTATGAAAACCTGCAAATTTACCCATTCCTCACTGCATTGGAATTTACCTTTTGTGACTTTGATTAGATCATATTTTCAATACTGAAAACTTACCTCCTAACTGTATTTTTGGTGACAAGCCTTTTGCTTTTCTTTCACTTCTTTTTTTCAAATAAGAATAACAATTACCAGTTGTCTCAAGGATTACTTACTTTCTCAATATTGACAGGGTTATAACTGTTTGCCAGGCAAGCAATAAGAAAACTCAGTAATGGGGGGGGGAAGCAAATATATTTCTAATGAAAGACCTTATATTCTTATCCATTCTACTTTCAAGGCACAGTAGATGAAGGTACTAGGAATGCACATCTGCCTCTGTAAAACTGTATTCCCAATTGCTGCCTCACAGAAAGGATATCAATTGAGCTTTTACAGTATTTTTTCTGCCTCCATACATACAAGGGAGCAAGATGAAATGTTTAAAGGCAGTAGCACATACAATGCCTTCCAGAAGAGTTTTGATTCAAGGCATGCCTGCATAATAATATCAATAAAAAAGGACAAGCCTACTCATTAGCAAATTATGATCTAAAACTCTAATGAAGTTTAGGAAGGCAATAATCCTTGTTAGCACTAATTTTTACTTAAGTAATGGAAAAATGCCCCCGTCTACTCTATGGCATTTATCTAAAGCATGAAGGAAACCACACTCATAAGGGAATTGGCAGCAGCACTGCATATATACAGGAAATATTATGAAAAAATATGGAGATCTCCACTCAGAGAATTATTTTCTTGGAGAGTCTTTTAGGATACCTGTGAAGTTCTGGAGACCTTTTAGGCATTGTGAACTCTTTCTTTATCTTCAAGACAAGCAACTCTAATCCTTAACATCCTGAAGTATGCAAAGACTTCACAAAGACCACTTAAAGTATTTTCTTGAAAATTCCTTGTAAAATTTGAAAAAATATTAAGGTAGTATGCTAGAATAATCAGACAATTCACTAGAATAACCAGGGAATTCCAGGAGCATTAAGTGACTGCTTCTTCTGGAATAAAAAAAAAGCTTTTAAAGGCCAAAGCAGATAAACTGAAGAATCAAAACTTTAGCTCACCAAAATAATTCATTCTCCAGATTATGTAAATAAATGTCCTAAACAACAGAGAAGCTCCTACTATCTAAGACCTACTAAATCTTTAAAAAAATTCCAATACAGTCTCTTAGTCACTTTGAAATACACCTCACATACATTTGGATCAGGAAGAATTTAACCAACTATTTTATCTGACTTTTATTCCCAATGCATCGCTAAGTAACACACATACGGAAAAGGTTAGAGGACTTTACCTCAGTCTTCACTGAAAGGGCTCCAGCCACACTCCTGAAATCACAGAAGATAATGGCAGGGGCTGGAAGATAGAACTGCCCTTGGTAAATGAAGATCAGGTTCATGACCATCTGAAAAACCTGAAAGTTCACAAGTCCATGGGACCCGATGGGATACACCCAAGGGTACTGGGAGAATTGGTGGGCAAGGTTGCTAAGCCACTCCCTATTGTATTCTAAAAGTCATGGAAGTCTGGTGAAGTCCCCGCTGACTGGAAAAGGGGAAACATAACCCCCATTTTTAAAAGGGAAAGAAGGATGATCCAGCAAACTATAGGCCAGTCATTCTCACCTCCATGCCTGGTAAGGTCATGGAGTAGATCCTCCTGGAGGCACTGCTGAGGCAGAAGAATAACAAAGAGGTGATTTGGTATAATCAACACAGCTTCACCAAGGGAAAATCATGCTTGACAAACCTGGTGGCCTTCTATGGAAAGATATAGGCATTTCAAATCACTTGTGTATCTTTCTGTATCTTCCTGATACATTTGTGTTTCTTCTTTCCCTTCAGCTTCAGGAGATAAGGTCAGAACTGTGCATGTACAGGTGAGAAAATACATTACACACATAACTGTGAAGATGTAGGGTATTAAAGAGTTAATACAGATCAAAGTATAAGAAAAATCTCAAGCCATTTACTCAGTTCATATTCATTTATCTCCTACAGGATGAATTATGACCTGTTGCTAGTTATTTCATAGTACAGACTGTTAAAGCCAACAGAAGTCAACCAAAAAAATGTTCCATCTTACAAAGCATACAGCAAAATATCCCATGATTTTGAATACTGGCTAGTTCAATGAAGTGATAATTCATTTTTAAATTCAGTATAATCACTGCTTAATGAGACAGCATTTTTCTTCAATCAACTTGGATAAAAATTTCCTACTTCATAAAAGACTTCCTTTATGTAGTCTCTTCCAGAGACATCTGTCAGAATAAGAACTTTATACTCTTTGCTGTGATTCATTCCAAACAGGTTCATTAACAGCTGACAGAGAGGGATGACCAAGTCTAGCCTATGGAAGTGGGAGGTAAAAAAAAAAAAAAAAAAAAAAAAAAAAAAAAGACTGATTCCATGGAATCCTGCTAAAGCAGACTGGCCAAAATCATTGTTAAGAGTTATATACATTAAAAAGTAGGGCTCATCCCATTCTTGCTTTTAAAAGTGTTTCCTTCTCTAAGCTTTGAACTTAGTCCCATTATATCAAATGTTGCCATCAAAGAGGAAATCAATCCACATACTCAAATCACTGACATTTACCCTACAAGGAAAATAATCAGTATTGTCAACTTGGGTCATGAGCACAATTTTCTTGTATGTTACAAAGCTGTGGGTATCTTGTGATCCCAGTTACACAATAACTCTAGTACACAAGAAACAAAGCTTTGTTATATTATGAAAACATCAATACATATCACACAACTGAGTAAGACTTCATAGGTATAATAATTAATATGTGCAAAAAGGAGAACAAAAGATCAAAACAACTTAATTAAATGTCAGACTTTACAAGCATATCCTCAGCTATGATACACAGACTTAAAAGCATGTAGGCAAAACTCGCAGTAGGCATCATTCTTTGGTTTTATTAATTACTGGAATAGTCAAATACCATTTACTGAAGAAAATGTAGGAGCATTTAATGGAAATACAGAAGTTCACAGCAACCTTCAAGGTGCAAAATCATAAGTGATTTGATCTTGAACCAGTTGCAGCTGTTAAAAATGTTCTAGGAAAACTTTCAAGATTAATTCCAAAAGATTAATTTTTTAAGAAAAAAAAATTTACATTTTGAGTAATTTAAACAAAAATGACTACACTATAAAATTCTTTAAATTACAACAACTAATTTCAGATTAATTTTAAATTGGGAAAATATCCAGATGTGAGCTCTTCAAATTAGAGGACTGTGGCAAGTTCTAATTCATATAGTTAGTTCCTTACACACTAGAAAATGCAAGGTTGCTTTGTGTTGGCACACTTCTGGGATAACATTTCCTAAATGTGTTCATCTGGAACTACTTTTAAAAATATATGGTACAAATATACATTTCTTTAAGACATTATCAGTGTTTTGTAGAGCTGTGAATTAATTGCTTACATGTGTGAAAGACTAGTGGAATGATTTTAGGTCAGCCAGGTACTGAAGACCATATTCAAGACTCCTGCTGAATTCCTGTCAATGGACCTCCAAAGGTCAAACCTTGGCTTCTTCAGTGAGGACATATGCAGATACACAGGCATAGACAAACACAGAAAGTAACAAATTGCACAATTAGAGAGAAAGGTTTTTATTTTTTTTTCTTCCCCATCCTCCACACCAAAATAACCTCCACCCAAACCAAACCAAAACTCCAAAAGACTTCCTAACCTCCAGATAGGGAAAAGGGGAAAATGAGGATGGAATGCTAGTTAATTGGGCAAGAACAGTCAGTACAGCTTTTTTATTCTCCAAAGCATCTCTTTCTTATGCAAATAAACTTGCACATAAATGCTGTCTGATTCTACATGGGTCCTCCAAAAGTTTTTTAGTTTCTTAAACAAGTCTTACAGAAGGATGGAGTCGTTAAAGATCATTAACTGTGCTCAAATTTCATGAAAACATCCAGGCCAAGTAGTAATGGACCATACATAAAAGTTGCAGCATGGCCACAAATGACACCAGATGCAAGAAAGCCTTATGAAACTCAGCAGTGAGGAACATTTCTCAATCTTTTATTTTTGTAAACATGAGTGTTCAACAACTGTAAGACTCAAATCAGTAGAGACTATAGCTTAATAGACACCCAGAGCTTACGGAACTATTTGTCATTTCATTGTAACAACAGACTGACTAGTACATTTTTAAAGTATCTACAGAAAAATGTGGTGGTCATTCTGGTTTATGCCCAACTAGAGCACTGAGAGCTCGCTGCTCACACTACAGAGCTGTCCTGGCAGCCTGTGGATTCCTAATGTTAGTGAATTAGCTGCCTCTTGAAAATGGTCTCCAATCTTCTCTGACATTATCTATTATTATAAAAATAGTCTGATATTCTTTCCAGGAGCAAAGTATCTAAGAACATAACATAACTGGTTACTGGTACATGAATCTCTTTGATAATAAACTATTTGTATAATTTAAGTAACTAGGAAACTGTTTTTCCAGTTTCCTTTACAAACTCAGAAAGTTTAGAATCAGCTTTAGGAACACTTGAGATAACTTGGTGATTGCTAATCATTTACATATAGAGATTTGGGCAAAGATATTAGGTGTGGTTTAGAATAATTTGAAACAGAGGTATAATAACTCATGATTGATGAAAAGTTCCACTTCATATATTTAATGACAAGGTTCAGAGAAATCTGTCAATAAAGCCCAAACATTCTGGGTCTGAAGAACTTCAGCACTATTGCACACATGCTAGCAGACTGCATGTTCAAAAAATGAGATGTTATCAATATACTAGGATACATCCATGAAGGAATGACTTCTTGAATCCCTGAAAAAGGTCCTTCACTGTGCCAGGAAAGAAAAAGAGATTAAGGAAATCTACCAGTGCTACATATACCTCTCTTTGAAATGAGATCCTAATTCCATGTTTATGCACATTCACCATATTCCTCCTAAACTAGTAAACTACTAAAGACAAAAAGAAAGCTGCATTATAGTACCATGAAAAAAACAACCATTATTTCTGCAATTACATTTCAGTATCACTGGTGAGATACTACTGGCAAAAGATCTGCCAAAAAAATTAGATTTATTCAGTTTTTATAATCAACAAATAGGATTTTAAGAATATCAGAACTTAAAGTAGTAACAAATTCTAAATGCATATTATGCTGTCTATTGTGCAGTCTGGAAAGAATATAAACTTTAATGAACAAAGAAACTGAATTTATTTCTAATTTGACATCTCTGATATCAATTTATTTAGCAGTTCCAAGCCACTCTTTATAAAGTGATAGCAAGCAAAAAAACACTGACACTCATCTCATGATTTAAGTTACAGAATCACAGAATCATTACGGTTGGAAAGGACCCTCAAGATCATCTAGTCCAACTGATAACCCTACACTACTCTTATCCCTAAATCATCCCCTGAAGAAACACATCTATCCTCTTCTTAAAAACCTCCAGGGATGGTGACTCCACCCCCTCCCTGGGCAGCCTATTCCAATATCTCACCACTCTTTCAGTAAAGAAATTTTTTCTAATATCTAATCTAAACCTACCCTGGCTCAGCTTAAGCCCATTCCCTCTAGTCCTGTCACTAGTCACAAGGGAGAAGAGGCCAACACCTGCCTCCCTAGAATGGCCTTTCAAGTAGCTGACGAGAGCGATAAGGTCTCTCCTCAGCCTCCTCTTCTCCACGCTAAACAACCCCAGCTCCGCAAGCCTAACACCTTTAATTCCACTAGGTCAAGTCACTTGCATTTCTGCATTTACTAAGTGTTAGTAATCCAAAACACGAGAAGGATTTACCAATCCTAAAACAGAATTCTTCTGTCTATCTCCAAATCATTGCAGTTGTCTGTTACAGAATAAATCAGGAATAATAGGATTCTTGTTTCTCTAGACTATAACTATTTAGCAATTTAGAGATAAAACCAATTAGCATTAAATCCCTTTTAACATCTCATTTTAATTGGTATTATATTGAATATTCTTATTCTTCATTGGGTAGCTCCACTAGCAGGATTCTAATATTAGCATGTCTTTGGTACCTTTTAACTACCTGAAATTATTCCAGTAACAGTAATAATAAGACTTCCTAGACATCTTTTCCATTTAATAGTCAGCTAACATTGTAAGACTAATATTTAATGTTATTAATAATTCTCAATTCAGGAGTTAAGGATTAAATAAGGGATACAAAAGATTGCTAAGTTTAAAACACCATTTAGTTTTGGTAGAGGTATGCAAATCAAAAACTGGAACAACACCTGGGAGAAAACTGTTTAAACATGCTTGAATTGCTTAGTTCTGTTTAACCCTCAGGTTTTTTCTCCTGATAAACACTTGCCCTAATGCCTGCTGTGCAAAGAACAATAAGAATATCACCAGAGCTCCCCAAATCATATCACTGACTCATCCTGGGTCATTATCTTGCAGCTACCATAAGTAGCATGAAAGGTGTGATTTCTACCATTCCCAATAGGGATCCAGTACAAAATATTTAGCATGATGTCTCACAGCGAGAAATCAAGATCTAGTAGCTACAACAGTACCTACCTAAAATCAGCCTCCAACCCTCAATGCTAAAAGAAAAACATTCCTAGTACAGTTATTGCATGTAATTCCATTTCCTGTTCTTGAGTAAAACTGTAGCTATATGGTCTCTTCTTTCGTTAACTTGTTGATGGGCCCATTGACTTCTCTACTAATAACAGAGTCAAGGGGGAAAACAAAAATCCTAACACAATATGATAAAAGGTTTTCTAGGTGAGAAATCATATTCTGAGAATGAAAATGCAGTCGAGAGTATATGCTGAAACACTGTAAGTTTATTTAACGCAATAAAATATATCAGCCTTTTGAATACATTAAAAGTTTTCATTTCTTGGCAAAAACTTTAATCTTAGGGATGTCAATACAGTTTTTTTGGGTCTTACAGCCATAAAAGCAATTAAGGGGATTGCCTTAGAAATACCTGGTGATTAAGTTTACTTTTTAAAATATATACTTGGTATTTTTATCCTGAAAGGATTTTAGGTGTGACATTAATTAAAATATAGCTGTACATTATTTGAGCAGAAACCAATTTTTTATGTATATACATGCACAGTAAGATACATATTTATAAAGATAGACAACGTGGTTGAAAGAATGATTCAGTAACATGTTCATTGCCCTCAGTTCTTGCAAATCCAGATTTCCACGGAAAAAATACTGCCATGTTCTCCAATTACATAAATAAACACAGTATTCTTGGAAAGGACAGGAAAGTTGCTCTTCAGTCAATGTAAGAGGAACAACAGAGGGTGACTGTAAATACTAGGTTCATAGCAATACCATACGCACCTGTGGTTGCTGAATGCTTTTGCTTTTGGCTCAGAATGTAAAGCTCCCATCAACTACCAGATGGCAAAACCTGCAACATTTCCAACTAGCAAATATAATATACATAATTCAGCATTTGATGAAGGTAAAGAAAGAGATGTAAACAGTCATATATATTTGAAAAATAAAGACTAAGTAAACAGAAATCAGAGTTCTGTGGAACTAGATTATATACATGACATTTCATCCAATTGTTTCTGTCTCCCCTGTTATTCTTTGCTGGAGATCTGAAGGTATAAAACTTCAGAAGTCTTACAGGGACAAAGCTCAGGGGGTGTGAGAGAGAAAAATAGCCTGGATTAAAGGTCATGTGTTGTGGAAAAGGGTATAAAGTAGAATCCAAAGACAAGTACTATGTATGATAGATTCCTAGGCAAATGCTTTCCATTTAAATTATCACTGAAAAATAATTTTGAAAATAAATGCACACAGGTATGCATAAAACCAGATAAGCCAATAAATCAGTGTGAGAATAACCACCAATGCCACAAGACAGTGAATTGTAACTGATAACAAAATATAGAACACATACACAACATAGAACATGCCAAAGACTTTGTAGTACTTTTGACTGAAATTTTTTGAGTTTCAAATTGATTTCAGTTTTTGTGTAGTAGGAATCCAAGGGTTATTTTATCTTCTTTAAAAACCAAAACCAAACCCAAACAACCAATGTTATTTAAATCAAAGTTAGGTGATATAGAGTGCTGTGATACATTTTGTAAAACCAATATTTCAATTAAATTAACACAACAAATATACATATTAAAATATGCAAATATATTTATAAAACAATATTATTGTAATCATAAAAGTGTATCTACACCATAAAAGTGTATTTTCTGGAAAATTAATTATGTCCAGAAAAGGCAAATAGTGTCAACATGCATTTTTTTTCTCAAAATGATATCCAGGAACATGATTGTCTTTTCAGATAGAATACTTTCTGAATGAATCTATGTAAATACTTAAAGAAGATCCTTTTTTGTGTACAATGATTGCTTGTATAGTTTTAGGTTAATAACAGTATATATAAGCAGAATTTTTAACACACTTTAGAAAACAAACTATTAAACCTGTAATCTACTAAACTTTAGCTAAAAGTTGTCAAATGCTGGGGAAGCCACTTCACAGATATAAGAATTCTTATACTATCATTAAGAAAATAAAACTGAAAAGAGTTACTGAGCAGTTTCATAGCCACGTGAAATAATATTTTTTCTAAGTCTAACACATAATCAGAAACTAGCCCATAAAAATCACACATACTTATTAAGACAAATAAATACTCATGGTCCTAAACAAGGAGAAATCATTTAATTAGTTACACTGTATAAGGCCTTCATCAAGCAAAGATTTATGCATGTGTTTATGCACACAAACAACCTCATGGATAAATCTCACACATGTAGTTCAAGACAGATTAGCTGTTACAGGATTAGGTCCTAAATAAGTGCTTGCTCAGATGATTGGGAAACTGTTCCTGAGATTGATATTCAGCCATCCTCAATGTTGGCTAAGATTTAATTGAGTAATCCAAATGAGTGCACTTGATTACTTGTGGAGCTAATGCTACACATTATGAGAAAAATGGCACCATTACACCATTAGAAATGACAATTTTTGGTTGATCAAGTTGAAGGTATAATCATGCAGCAACATTAGTGAGAAGCCTGAAAAAACCTCAGGCAAAAGAATCAAAGAAATGTTGCTTTAATTAAAAGGTCTGTTAAAGTCTTTAGTCATTATTATCATCAAACCATTGTCATGCATTGTTTAGGAGAATTAACCAAGCCAATACTGGAGGCATCATAATGTCTTAAACCCTATAAACATGGAACAGAAAATTACTTAAGCACATAAGGTTGGCATACAGAAAAAAAAATAATCTTACTTACCGAACTTTGTTCCTGATTAGTTTCAGTCTTGCAGAGGCCAAGATGATTATGTAGCCAGTTCACAAAGAAACTAATTCTATAAAATTCTAACAACAGTTCCTAAGTTACCAGTTGCTTTTAAAAATGCATCTATCCTGCTGTGCCATTACCAGCTGATGAGCAATAAAGAGCATCAAATCAAAGTAGTTAAGGTCAATACAAGAAAGATCGTGCCTCTTAATGACAGGGAATATTAATTATACCCTGCAAATGTACACTACAGCTCAATGGTCAATGCAGAAAAAATTATTAGTGGCAACTTATTCTGATTTTGTGAGCCATAGTTCAATTAAATTGTATGTGCTCTCTTTGAGCCCATCTAAACATTCAAATGATTGTTTTAGCTCTCCTTTTATACCTCAAAATGTGTACATTTGATAAATAAGCATAAGGCTTTCTGCCATAAAATGGTGGCTGAAATAGAATGGCTGCCCCATCTTTGTGTGGGGAGGGACTTCCAGGTCCTCATACTACATGACCAGAAAAAGGGCAGGATTTCTGGGGCAGGCAGCCAATGTGACTGCCTGCAGCAAGCAGGGCACTTCTCACATCTCATTTTGAATCTTGGGGTCTCCTATTACTATTTGCTTCATCACATTCATTTGATGTTTTTCTGTTTAAAACAGGTGCACTCAAAGAGGAAGTGCACCACACGACACAGCAGTGATCAGCCACACACCACATGCAGTGCAGAGCATACATAACCCACAGGCTGTTTTCAAAATACCTAGTGAAAACAAATACACAAAAAGAAATCAAACCCTGTTTGCTGAATTCCTCACAGAAAACACGACCACTGTCTTCCAGCACACATGGCATGACAGCGAAGGATGTTTGATTAGCTCTTCAGTGTGTTCATGATGACTCAGATTATTATTCTATATTCTCTGTTGGTGATGAGTAATAGGATTCAAGCCATATGGGGACAAATCAATCTCATTCACCTCCTTTTAATAGAAGGTGTGTTTAATTTAGTAGAATTATACCCACTTAGGATATGCCTTGAGTGGATAAAAAGGTGCTGGCCAAAACTGGCAAGGTGCCTCCAGTTTAATCCAACATAATTTCCAAATTCTTAATGTTTGGAAACAGTGTTTTTAAACATGAATTAACCTAGTTTTAATTCATTAGAGTATTTCATATTAAATGCATCTTCCTAAGCAGCAGTAGGACGATGGACACTCCAACCAATTCAGGAGGCCAGTTTCCATTTAAACCATCTGGGACTAACAAGTCTTCAGTAGGTAAAATAATGAAGAAGGCAACCTAGAGGTTTGGTGTGGAAGTTCTGAGATAAGGAGCTAATACAACAATGTATTTTGTGAATGAGATTTAAAAAAAAATAAAAGAAACCTAAAAACTTAAGCTGTTCCCCAAAGAAAACGCATTGTAAGTTAATAGCCAAAGTGAAAAAGAAAATCCCATATGGAATGAATAATTTTCCTAACACGTCTTTTTTAATTTGAAATAAGATTTGTGATAACAATGTTAATGCTGGGGATTTTAAGTGACAGAATATTATTCTAACTCATTCCTTGAAGTTTCCAAAAATCCCCCACAAAAGCTCCTTTGTTAGGCCTAGTTTAGTCCATCTTAAAGCTCCTTTCAATCAAAGTACAGCTTCTCATTAAGGGAAAAATGATTATTAACATCCTCATTTTGCTTCCTCTTGTGAATTATTTGCATTCAAAAATGTGCATGGCATCAGTTTCAGGGTAAATGCAAATATGACAGCAGGATTTCTCACCAAGCTCCTTTTTATTATTAGCTCTTTTTATGCCCTTCATTTATTATTCCCTCATCATTTTTCACAATGTATTAAAACGTTAAATTTCCTAAAATAATAATATTTTCCTTCATTTGATAATTGTTTCAGTCCAGTCTACAAAAGTCTCCATCACAGTGCTTATTGTCTATAATTTAGAACAGTTTATAATAATTGTTCATCATTGCTTAGGGGAGCCTTGGGCATTAGCTATCACAGTTACAGAATCCCCTCCCTCTCACTGAGAACGTGATTATCTTAGGTGAAGTTCACATGACAGGGGAGAGGGCAGGGGCACTGGCAAAGCTTCTACTGTGA
Organism: Galbula dea; assembly: GCA_013399015.1. Lineage (NCBI taxonomy): Eukaryota > Metazoa > Chordata > Aves > Piciformes > Galbulidae > Galbula > Galbula dea. The sequence goes on from VWZX01000485.1 coordinate 931,511, forward strand.
CTGCCCACAGTAGACTCTTAGTCTGTGGTCTGAAGATAAATGGAGATGTTTATCAGTTTTTTAAGTTTCATCTGTCCCCTGTCTGCCAGAAACGACAAGGACCTCTCTGAAACATATTTTTGTGATTATTTTAAATAAAACACGAACAAAACAAATAAACCATTACTCCGACTTCTCTTCCTGACATTTTAAGAGGAATGATCCTGGATGTTGAAGATTAGTCAAAATATAGTGTATTCAGTTAGAAGAAAATCAAGTTACCAACGGCATACTCTGCCAGGGTTGTATTTGATAAACTGATTACAATTACTTCTTTTTTCCCTGGTCATATTAAAAAAATGGAAATAGATCTGACTAATAAAAGCAAACTAATAAAATCATTTGATCATCCTGATTCACCGCACTTCATTGTGCAAGCTTCCCTGTTGACTCCCAAATTGTTATTGTCAAATTCTCCAGCATTTACTACACTCAGGATGACTTACATGTCCTTTTTTTCCTGTCACTGTGTTGATGTCCATCATCACACCATCACCACCATCTAACTACAGCAAAGACCACTCTGATACTGCCCAGCGAATATAAGATAATTTTGTTTCAGTGTAACCTATGCAATAAAACAATCTAATTTGATCTGTATTGACAGGAACATAGATAGTATCTAAACACATTTAGACAGAGTTCTTAGCTGTTATAATTTTTAACTTCCAGGGTAGTCCCCAAGATTTATCATAGGATCATTTATCAGCATGTAATCGAAACATTACTGCTGAATTTGACCTACTGATGTTGAAAATTACTGAGAGGAGTAGAAACAATAAAGCAGCTACTAGCAGGATGTACGCTAAAAGCAGATCATATCCTATTTAAATCTTTCCTATGCCTTATTCCATCTCACTTGCACAAACGTATGTGCTCATTTTGTACTCATGAGTGTCAGTATGAGTAACCTATGTAATTCCGAGTTCAAGTAGCATGACCCACTGGCTTCAATTTGTTCCTTTTCTTAAAGTGTTTTCTGAATAATGGGGAATTAGTTTTCTGCAATGTTTTGTGGGAGAGACTTAGGTTAATTTAGGGTTCATCATGATATGGTACCACAAAGAGCTGGAAGAGCTGAAAAAGGCAGAAACATAGTGTCCACATCATTCGGTGGTGATCCATCTAGTCAAATTTAAAGGAGTATAAATGAACTGCAAAAATGGTTCTACCCATGTGAAATCAAATGTGAATTTGGGGGCTGGGGAGAGAACTGGAGAATGGGTGTGGCAGTGAATTCAAGATACTGTAGGCTAGAATCCATGCTCATCAATCTTCTTGTTAACAACACTGTTAAGTATTACCATGTGCACTTCTAGTGTTTGTAAAGGCCAACAGAGGATTTCACATTGAAGTAAGCTTTTGAACCTAAGAAATTCCAACAAGTATGCTTATACTTTATTTTTCTTTGTATTTTATCTTCTTTCCTATAGTATATTTTCATCTTTCCTTCTCTTTTTTCCTATTCTGATATAAGGATATTCAGCAATTACCATTATTATGTGGTTTTAGAGACATATTTGGTTCAACAGCATTTCTGTCATACTTTAACCATACATAATTACATCACTAACTTATATTAATAGAAAAGATACTGGTTGTACAGAGCTTTTTCCCCTGTTCTTATCAGGAGGTCCTTCAGAGAACTGAGCCTTTCATTTGGGCAAGTAGTACAGCTTATTAAAATAAACTCAGTTTAATGCCATCTAATTCTGCAATGATCAGTTAATTATGGACTCCTGTTTAGTTTCCAATTCCAGATGATGACATAAAATCATCATCTGACGATCAGAGGAGCATGTTTCTATGATTTAAACCATACTGTAGTACTCAGATACATCTTAGGTATCTCATTATTTCAGGAATAGTAAGGAAAGGAGCACAGGTTGTGGCACAAGGCTATATGAATTTATTAACTCTTGCCAGTCATTTCTGCTACCACCTTCTTCACCATATGGAGATCTTGTGAACCACAGGCAATAAAAGAACACCTTCAGTACAGATCGGTCATGAACACAAAATCTGAACTCATCAAAACTAGTAAGACAATGCCATTTTCAAGTAATTGTTGAAAGTTAGCATTTGCAATAGAAACTCTTTTTTCCAGAGAAATTCCATAAGTTTGATATTTTCTCTTAAAAGTAGAATCACAACAATTAAACAATCCTTCCAAAACATTTTCAGACTTTTCTTACTTGGAGATTGGTGTTTTTCCATTTTGTAATCTGACCTACTATATGCAACCATTCTCCCCGCTGGAGATAGCAAAGAGTTGTTACAGAGCTATATTACAGAAAGAGTTACCTGTCATAATGCTTTTTCTAGGGAATTATAGTCTGTTCTGCGTTTCTGTTCCACAGAGCAGAAAGCTTCAAAACCTTTTGGTTGGGGAATCATGAAAACTTTAACTATGCCAGTCTCTGTACAATAAATCTCTCTTCCTCTCAGCATTTGCCATTAGCCATTCCAAAGCCTGTCATAGGCAATAATCTCTGTTTAGACTTACAGTACCTTTAGATCACAAGCTGAGCCCCAACCACCATATCAGAGATGAAAGAGTTCAACAAGATTCTCTGGGAGCAAGGTCTACCACAAGAACAAAATAAAAACTGCACTTGGCAGAAGACTTACTTATATCACACACAGGCTAAGAATATTCTGTTATTCTTTAGACCTATGAGACCAAATCCTGACCTACACATCTATTGGCTTTTGGCTGCATAAATATGTTTTCCCTGGACAAAATTTATAGAAGTATGAAATCTTGCACAGCTCCAGGCAAAAGCAGCAGCATGAACACTGACTCAGCTTTGCTGAGATCATAGTTTTTACGAAGCCAGTAAAATGGACTGGCCATTAATTTTCTCTCTTACAATTTTACTTTTCTCATTACATATGAGAATTTTGTTCCTGATTAGCAGGCTGTGGCTGTAGGTTGGGGAGAATGCACTTTAGCAAGATAGAACTCATTAAAAAGTGCAATAAACTGCAATGCCAAGGTTGTCTTGGTTGCAAGTGGTGTACCAAAATTAATTCCCAGCCCAGATAATAAGGACACTGACAGTGCTATGCTAATTGTAATAGGGCCTCTTGTAAACTCCACAGTGAGACATAGCCACAAACCCCCAGTACACTTGGAAGCCCTAAGACCCCAACCAGAGATTTCAGAGAGAAAAAAACAATTACTAACAATTATGTCAATCTCTGAAGCTATCTTTATTTACTTATTTCACTAATTTTCCTTTTGCAATCTGACCAGTGAGATATACAATTAAAAAGCAAAAATTAAAAACATCTGTTTCCAATGACTTTCTAGTAATTTGAGGATGGTTCCCATTCATAGAGGAATAATCTGCTTCAAAATATTTTCTAGGGGAAAAATATCTCCTTTATCGACCATGCAATTTGCATGTATTTAACATGGCAAAATATATACACAATAGTTCTGGTTCTCTTAGTTGTATTTACTGAAGAAACATTCTAACACATCTGCAGATTGAGAATAGAATAACTCCTCTTATATGCATTTTAAGATATGATTGGCATAGCATAATATAAAGTAGATACTGAAGCAGGTATCTCCTCACAGGTGACTATCTATGTGTCTTTTAAGCACAGCTCACACAAGACAAGAGAGATAGAAGTCAAGGTGTTGACTCATTTGAGCCCATTCTTTTAGGAATAGGTTTATTACTAAGAAATGGTTTATTATTATTTGGAGCGATGAGGGGAGTATGCATGTCAGAATGGAATAAAAGGAGAAGAAATTAGTGAAATACAGAGCTGAAAGGCTACCCCTGGAAAAGGAGCAAGGAGTCATGGTATCATGGTATCACAGTACGTTAGGAGTTGGAAGTGACCTCAAAAGATCATCTAGTCCAATCCCCCTGCCAGAGCAGGATTCCCTAAGACTAGGTCACAACAAAGCTTCCCTGACTGGGAATTGAACTCGGGTCCCGGTGGTGAGAGTGCTGAATCCTAAGCACTAGGTCTGTTAAGCATTCTTTTTTCCATGAGTACTCGGGATGTCCAAAAATACTAAACATCGTTCCAATATCCAGTCAGAAAATACCACTTCAATACCAAGGAGATACAAATTGCCATTTTAAAAGTACACTCCCAGGAGATTTCTGAGGTTCTTAGCTAAGCCTTTTCATTGTCTCTGCAGAGGAAGAAACACTAATTTGACTCTATCAGGGCAAATGAATTCCTTTTGTTGCATGTAATGATATTACTAAGAGTCTAGGAAGTATTTGCTCTAAGAGAATAAATAATTATAATAATGAACTCAATATTCCACTTTGTTACAAAAAAATCATGGAGTTTTGCCAATAAAATCCAAAGAATCATACAAAAATTTTGTTTGGATTGTGCAAGAGAGGATAAAATATGTTTTGGTGTAGAATATAATGGACCAAGAGTGAAAATGAAAGTGTGAAAATGAAAGTGCTGCAGGAGGGAAAGCTGGTCTTGTGTCACCTTTTGAGCTGTCTACATTCTAAGTGGGCAAAAAGGGGTATTTTTCAATTTATCAGAACTACATGGCTGTAACTGCACTAAAACTGTGATTGCTTTATGTACCACATTCCCTTTTCAGTCCCTATGTGCCTATATATTTTTCTTGTACCTTGCATAACTTCTCTCTCATCCCAGTATGACATCTTAACACATGGAAGTCCCAACATTGTACTCCATTTTGTCATAGGCCTGGAAGTAGCAGAGAGTTGAAAGCATCCAGTTAGTAACAGACTTCACCCATGGATCTCAAAGAAAATGCACCTGTTCCATATTTTGCAGCATGGTTTTATTTGCAGAATAAGGATTTTCTTCTCACTTTTTCAACCTTTGAGGCATTCTGGGAAATAACAATCCATACAGATTAGTGCAGGATATTTTTTGAGGTATAAGGCAAATTAAAGAGTATGTAGGACTCTGCTCAGCTGAACCAAATTTACCAGGCTATTATTGCCTGTAAGCCAAAATATGAAGAAAAGTAACAAGGTACAGTTCATTTTGGTTCACATATATGAGATTAAGAATTTTCATAGATTCTGCATTGTGCTGGACAAATCAAACCCTGAAGCTTTGTCTTGATAGTCTCTTACTCAAAAGCATTTATCTCAATCTTCATATTAATGTCTTTATCAGATGAAACTTTTACTTAGTCACATATATTTATTAATTTTAGTAGCCAGCTTAGTGACTCAGCTTTCTAGGGGGCTATCTTCAGCTTTCTTTTCTTTAAAAAATGGAAGCAATTATTTGTGCTTATGAGAGCAATGGGAACACCAATGCACTAAAGACAAAAATATATGAAATTATCCACATGAAAATTATAGAGAAGCTACAGCTGCAGTAAGTGTTCCCACTAACTACCCATTCACTGACCTCCTTCTTGGATTACTTAGTTGAGTGAATGACACAGCAGAGACACAATCTGAAAGACCCATTTGGCTATCACCCCACCAAAAATGTCATCTGAGCTCGTTTGTTGAGGAATTCTGTTCATGTTGATCAATTGCTGAAAACCTTAATACAGTAAAGGCTTAGCAAGCACACAGCTGACTTCAATGACAGCATCTACATAAATAAAAGCACAGATTTCTTTCTAAGTCTTTGCAGCTTTATCCTTTAACTTGAGGTTTAGAAGTTTCCGTTGCACTGAGAAAAATAGTTTAGAATGTACAAGAATCCTACAATCTTAACTAGGAAACATGGTGCCAAGAAAGTTTTTCCCTTGTTTCTAAATAGAACTGTTAAAGCCAGAATTTATTAATATAAACTAGTTGGCTATTGTGCAAATATTATTTCACTTTAAAAAAAAATACACGTATGTGGTACAATGGGATGGTAGAAAATAAAATATTTATTAGTTTTCAAAACCAATATTTGATTTATAGAAGTGAAAGTACAGCATATTAAGGGGAGAATACTGTTAACCAACTTTGAGTGAGAGTTACTGGTCTTCTCAATGTTATTATATACTGCTGCTGTTGCTAAGGCACCTTTCTTTATTAGTTATACTATTTGTATGTGAATGAATTCATCCAGCAAACATCTTCTGCACTCAATAGAAACGAAATGTAAGAACCATAAGAATGTTGGTGGAAAGGTATTTTTAGAAAAGAGCAAGTACAGTAGAACAGTTGCTTTAGCACTTATTAAAACTTTCCCAAATGGTATTTCATCTTATGTCCCTAATTACTGAACCACACTTCTTATATCCTGACAGACAGATGTGTTTAAAATCTTGAAGGGGCTGAGCAGAAATGATGTATCCAGCCCAAAGCACCTTTCTGCCACATCTCTGACAGCATTCAGCTCAAGGCACTCTGACCTCTCATTTGATTATCTGTGCCTCAACAGTGCTGTCTACAAAAAATCCCAGAAAATTAGTACTTCTGAATGCCTGTTTTGCATTCAAGTACATTATTAGAATTCTTTCGTCCAAAGAAACATACTACATCATTGTATTCATAATCAATGCTCTTTGATTTGTGTGACTTTGTGTTTGTAGTACATCCAAACAAAGATCTTATTTGCTCTGCTAGCAAAAGCTAATCTGTAGAAGGATTTTTTTTCATTATTATTATTATTTTCTGCAAAAAATGCCTTTCTGAGCCTAGAGATTGGGTTAGCTAAAAGCTTCACATTCATTATCTTTAAGATACCATGTTAATGAAAGGATTTTAATCATTGACATTGCTATGTGAATTATTATTGCACAAACCCCTGCTGTTGAGTAAGACAAAATTAACCCAGTGTAAGGGGCATTAAAAAAAAAATTACAGCTAATTAGTAAGCCAACACGAACAAAGAGAATGTATAACAAAGATGTTGAGAGGAAGACACTTACGTAAAAGCTGTAGCTTCCATTCCAACATTGATCTTTCTGTATGGAAATCTTTTTTTCTGTCTGATTTGTTCCATTAGACTTGAGCATTTTTATGTTTTGTAATTAGTTTTCTAAGCCACAATGTCTTACTTCTCACAGACTGTGGAAATCCAAAGGCTCATAATAGAAAATGGAAGGTATTTAAAAATGCTTTTAAATTATTTCCCCAGCGATCTATATCAGAAGCATAAAGTAATTCTCTGGATTATTCGAGGAAATTATTTCCATATCCTCTGCTGTTCTCCATGAATTGCAGAATACTTTAACTAATTTAGCCGGGTTCCATTGGAATAAGCCCTTCATTTTAATGGATTGATACTATTGTCCAGGTTGCAATTCCATATGGAGCAGATAAATGAAGCTATAGGTTTAAATCTCTGCATGGCTTCTCTTCTACACTCCTAGTCATGCTGGTTTCCAATGGGCAACACATCATTGTGCTGATGTAAGAGCCAAGGATGAGATGATCAAACCTAAGAAGTATTCGTGCTGGGTGCCATTTGTTTGTAATTGCTCTTTGTAAGCTATAGTTTCAGATAAAGCTCCCAAAATGGAATGAAGAGAAAATAATAATTAAGTCTGTTTCTCTTTTTGAGCCTGACAAAGGCTTTACTTTTTTTTTTAAATGTGTTTGTCCTTCCGTTCACTATTCCACACATTCCCCCCTTCCCTCTTTTGTTCATCAGCCTTTTCAGCTGATAATTAAGACTCAAAATATTTGCTGCTTTTTTTTTTTTCCCAAGCCATCATCTGTTTTGTGTTGTAAATGTGGAACAACAATCATCTAGTTCTCTTGTGTGGTAGTAATTTAGTATTTCAATAATCTCCAATTGTTGAAAGGTTTAAAACAAATCAACATTTCTAGCAGTTTCCTTTTCTCTGTGGGGAAAAAATATGTGAACATAACATTTGGAGCATATACTCTTATATTTTCCTTGGGTTTTTTTGTGATCCTTATGAGGGAATTAAAACACAGGGCAATTGCTGAGCGTAAAATAGAAGACTCACTTCAATAAAAAAAAAAAGACATTCTTGCACAGGGGCAGCTTTAACAACCAGTATCATTACTTCAGCTCTGCTAGTGCTGGATAATTTCATTAACCCTTTTTACACAAATGAAGTAAAATGAAAGAAAGGAGTAGTATATAGTATATTCTGCAAGGGGCAGTACATTTCTGTTATGTGTATATTTCCATGGAAGAATGTTATAGTGTTTTTTAAAACTAGGTAACCATGCCAAAAAAACTATAAATCAAAATTTTGTAATTTCCACAATGGAAATAATGAGTCCAGGAAGGTTAATGACAAAACTGAAAACTAGATGTTAAACAGCCCTGAACACATTTTAAAGAGTAATATACTTTATTTTATTTTCAGAAACCCTGAGCAATGTTCTTCTCTTTAAATTATCAAATTGTAAGGAACTGCCTGAGTCACTATTTTGGGGAGAACTGTGGGTGTTAATCAGGCCAACTGTCCAAAATAAACTCAGATATCCAGTTTATATAGCACTGAAACCATTTGAGAGTGACTGGCCTAGAGTCAGGTAAATCAGTGGTAACTCCCAGAACAAAACCTACACCACAATCCTCGCTCCCAGTGTATTTTTTTTCATTTGATGTTGATACACCAGGAATGAAATACAGTTTATCCTACATTTTAAGTTTTCCTGTAATACCAGTTCCAGAGCACAGAAAAGCAACACTGAAAGCTATCCTAATAAAATTGTATCAAAATTCACAAATGATTCAACTGCAAACCAAGGAAGGACATTCAAGTTGCAGACGAGAGCCTCTGTGGACTTCTCTGACTCCTTTAGAAATTGGAACTGATTCATTAGTCCAGTTGAGAAATGGCTGGCAGTCACAGAAGACAGCATCCAGTCTCTCATGCTGTGGTCTTTCCCAGTGTGAGGCAGCCAGCTCTCTAGTCCTGGAAGTGAGGAACCGACCAGGGAGTCCAAGATAACAAAGCTACTCAGTAACATATGCTTTCCCTTCAGTCGGTATTCCTGTAACACCATCCAGTCTCCAGCTAGATTACATCCTCTCTCTTTAAAAAATAGTGCTATACAGATGTGGATAAAACTCCTTGGATAATCACACATAATTCACAAGCTTCCTTCCAACTTTTAGACTATTCTGGCAAAGACTTCCTACATATCTTGCCTAGCCAGCAAAGTAGTTCCCTTTCCCTTCTTGTACTAAATAGGTCAGCTTAATGCTGACCTGTTGCGAATCTTGCTATAAGGAAAACTATGGATAGCTTTAGTGGTAACAACTCCTACTTACATATCATTCATATGCCGTATTTACCTAAGCAAGAATTGAAAATAAACTATTTCATGACAGGAAAGAAACTGAATTAATTTTTCAGATGCCCACAGCAAATCTCTCTTGTCTATTGAATGTCATGTTTTTACTGACGGTAGATAGCTACATATTTACGAAAAAAAGGTATAGGTCTATCTGTGTGTGTATAGTTTCACATATAAGTGTGTATGTGCATTTTCCTGTAAGAATTGCATAAGAAAACTGATTAGAAAAATAATACTATCAACCCAGATCCATTTGTGCTTTTCAGTTTCATATACTACACAATTATTTGTTGAGATTTCATACTGATGTCAATGAAAACTGTATGCAAGCAATGAATGCATAATATACAATAGAAACACGCTATTTAAAGCAGAGAGGTTTCTTTTTTCTTTATAAATATTGTTTAAGCTAGACACTAAAATGTGAAAATATTATGGTCCTGACAATGCCCTCTTTGAACAAATATTTAATATTAAAAATGTTTCTAGCTCTGTTTCTTCAAAGAACTTACGTATATACTTTCATATTAGCATGCATTTAAGTGTGTTGCTGAATAGGGTTGAAATTCCACCTTTTTTCCTTTTTTTTTTAACATCACTTCTTTATGTCTTACACAAATAATTTACAAAAGTTTTTGAATTTTCATTTTTGCTCTGCTGCACTACAAAGCAGCTATCAGACCCCATTGCGAACACTTTGGAAAAACACAGCCTGGCTGACAAATTAGTAGTATTTGGTGCTAATATTACTAATTCAACATTTGGAAGGGCTGCTCACTAGGGAAAAATAACACGTTCTCTATGTCACAGGAGAAACTAGGGAGATAGTTAATAGGTGTTGGCTGTGCAGCACATATTGTGCACAATGCTGTTCACATTGCAACTGACTGACTGCAAATAGATGTGGAAGTAATTGTCAACAAGATTTATTGTTACTTTCACATTTATACAGTTAGAGAGGAAAGGTTGAAAGAGTTTTGTGAAGTTCAGTGCTGACTTCTACTGAACCATAGCAACACACACTGATTATCACTAATGCATGTCACTGAAAGAATTTCGTATCTGTGGAGACCTTAAAAGTCATTCTTTTTTTTCAGAGCAAAATCTCCACAATCTGCAGTAATTTTTTTCCGAGATCAATACCTGAGCTCTGACTTCAGTTCTAGCACAGAAACTAGCAATTCTTCTGCATATAACTGGAAATCTCAAACTTTTCTAACAGAACTAGGACACTCAAGGTAATTAAAAAGTAACTACTAGAGAGAAGCAGATGGTTTTTACTCAGAGTTAAAGGTCGTAAGAGGCAGTGGGGGGAGGCAACGGATGATCCATTTACTTTGCAAAGTAAAGACTTTAGCTCACCAGTTTGAAAGAGCAAAGCACACTTGTACAAATTCCAGAGGCATGAATTTCAATGAATTTTTTTTTTCAGTTTCTGTTCCTGTGGTTTATGCTTCTAGAGAATGCTTTTAACCTAGCTTCACTAAGGCAAAATTGTTTGATTTACATATAATTTTATATACATATATATTTTAACTTTAAAATGATAGATTTATTTTACGAAATGCCACAGAATTTAGTCAGAATCTAAGACTCAGTATCTCAGGCATTTTGGTGCCTATCCAGACATAACAAGAAGTTTTACTTTGAAGGCACTTAGGATTGTCCTCCTTGAATCACTGGTGGGTCTATTTCTTTGTTTCAGATGGAAATCAATTGAGGTGAACATGGTTATATTTTCTGCTGTAGAAGACCCCTGTAGCTGTTGCATCTTTTTAACTAGTAGTTTGAGACTGTGACATGAGACAGACTGACAAGAAATAGCCACCTGGATACTTTTAAAGAAAAATCTCTGTGAGGACACTAATGTGGAAAGGAGATAAGCTACAATTTCAGGACTTACCCAGTGCTGCTGGATGTTGCTGCAGTCTGCATCGAGATCTTGGAAGGCAAACAGGGAAGATATTTTATGCTCAGTTATTATGCATGAAACATGCTCTTACACAAACATATATGTACACTTACCCCATCTGTGATGAAGATAATTAACTGCTCAGTCACTGAGATGGACATCAACTTGTTCATTTAGCAGGATATTTTGTCATTTTGCACATAATTAGCACTACTAAAGTCTCCATTTCTATCTTATAGGTGGTACTGATACTGAAAAAATTCTTTATTTTATTATACTTTAAAAGTCCAATGTACCTAAAGGCAGCAAGTATGTTTAAAAATGCTGCCTGGAAGCATGTTTCTGTTCAGTTGTGGTTCTGTCCTTACCTGTTAGGAAGCATGACCATAATTTCAAAAGTAGGCATGCAAACACGTACCAGTCAAACAGCTGATAAAATCTCCCAGTTTGTTTGTTGCCAAAGAGGGTACAGCTTATTGTAAACTAATAAAATAATAATAATAAAAAATCTCTTCTCAAAATCTGATCTTGTCTTCCAATTTCAGGTGGCACTTCCCAGCACTGCTGCAGCTGTTCAGGGAATTATCTTGGTGATGAAGGACACCTGGATAAGAGGCAGAACAAGAATGTCAGGATATGTAGAAAACAGGGTGGAGAAGAGTTATGACAATTCTGAATTGGAACTACTCTAAAGTATCATTAAAAAAATGTAATTTCAGATAAGCCACTTGTTTATCTAACCATCATTTACATAGCAATCATTTTTTGCAGGAAGACATCTGAAATGTTAATGCCAATTTAAAAAAAATATTCACTACTAAGAAGAAAATCAAAACAGTTTTAAACAGTTTTCTGATAATTAGCCAAACACTGTTATACAATATAGGAAAGAGTCTGTTCACATCCTTGTGAAAGTAATGAATTGTAATTTTGGCACTGAATGTTTCTGACAGTTATATTTGGCCTGAAGGTGAAAGCATTTTTTGATCTATGTCCCTCTGTTTTAGGATTCTCGCTGTTTTTCAAAATACTGACTATTTTACATTGCTCTTCATAACCTTCTATGCTCGTATTTCAGGAAAAAAATATATGGGAATGGTGTATTTGAGAATAGTAGTACAAATGTAATCTATGTATAGGAAATATGACTGCTCTTTTCACACAAGCTGAAAGCTTCATGTTCCAAGTTTTGAACATGTGTGCACACAAAAATTCAACTCTGCCTACACTGACTGTCCCCAGAGCCACTAACAAACTATACACCCTCAGGCAAATTTAGTCCATTATAGTCAAATAGTTCCCAGAATTAGCAGAACTCTGAATAATGTGAAGTGTTGAGAAATCACTGATGACTGTTGTGTATCTACGGGAGCCAGAATAAGAGCACTCACATAAGAGAATCAGAAGGTAATGCAAGAATAAAGCAAAGTATTGACAAGGGTAATTTCTGAGAGAATGAGGCCAGAGGGCTAGGTACATGTTGCATTGGATATGGCTAAAAAGAGACCCCCTCTGGCCCTCCACTCTAGCAGTTTGGTGTTATGCATATGACATAAATGAAAACTGGCTACAGAAAGATATGCTAAGTGGAGTAGTTCTAACTTAGTGATTTTGGATAACAGAAATTTCTGTCAATTCCTTTCTCCTGTAGAACATAAAATCCAAAGCTTCACCAGATTTGTCTGAACAGACCTGCAGGACTGAAGTTCTACTTTGTTTGGTCCTCATCCCAGGTAAAGACATGAGGTACTACTCGAGTTTTAACCAAAGCTTTCTCTGCAAAAGGTTGAACTCATGATTCTTTCAAGGCTCACATCACTTGTGCCTCTGGTATTTAAATGTTCTTTTTCTAATGGAAAAATGGTAAATTTTGTAAGAAAACTACGGAGTCAAATTCTATATCCTTGAACATTACTGTGGGCTGATGAGCAGAAATGATCTAAAAAATAAGTTAATTTGTTGGACCATTAAAGATAATTTGTGTGAGTAAAGATACAATTGGCCAATTTACAAAGAAGTCGGGTAAGGCAATGTCATTTGGGAGACAAAAATAACTATGTGATTAAACAACAAAAATATTTACCATAACTTTTTTTTTAAAGGAGCATTACAGGTCTCACTCATCATGCCTACATGATAGAGGCAGTTAACAGAAGAGTTATTTTAATTACAAACAATCAGTGTAGCACATGCCATCATTTGGCAGCTGAATGGCATTAATGTTGAGTAATACAGAAAGTTTTCAGAGATTAACATCTTCAATAGCAGGACTATGACATCCTATAATGGCTTCCTTTTAGGTGTAGGCTTAAAAACAAACATTATAGATGAAATATTCAAACATCAAGAACAATTCCATGTTTGTTGCAGGGAAAGAAAAAATGTTGAGGTATAAAAAGATAATCTGGTGACTGATACAGACAGTCATTTGGTGCCCTGTTTCCCTTTCTCCCAAGCATGTCAGAGGCACTCAGCTGTCTAACATCAGCCCCTGGCCCCCTGCTCACCTTCCCTTTTTTATGTGTCAGTAAAAACCTAGTACAGATAAATTAAGGTAGTTTAGAGCGTATCCCTGGGTTTCATCATCTCCTCGGTTACCAGACATAGGACAGATTACAATTTCACAGATGCTAGGAGAGAAGATATTACAGCAAAGCAGTAGTGCCACTACAGATAAGGTTAAGATGGCACTTCCATTATAAACACCTATTTTCAGTGGCTTATAACTTCAGGCTACAAATTTCTCTCAGGCTGAAACCTGGCATATTTGGGCTCAGCTTAGTAATGGCTTTCCCTGTCTCTTCATACCATTTTGATTAGGTGTTTTCAATACGAGAATGCAAAAATTATATATCTCTGGTTGTTTCTAATGGCCATAAAATACTTTTCTTTCATGGAAAAGCATGGAGAGCAGGATGTTTCTGTCATTCTAACACCCATTTTACTGTTGGCTATTTCCCCAAAAAGATAATTTTTAAAGTGATAAAATTTACATCATTATTTCCAAAAACCATTCAGGACACCTAAGGGATATGGTCTCTGCCAATGTGCTCTGAAGGACATGCTGTGCCCCTCTGAGTGGTGAGAGCTCACAGTGCTCACCAACCCCATGCAGTCTGGGCTAGTCCTTGCTCAGGGCTCTGATAAAAGCTACCCTTAGTAGAATAGAACTTCTGGAAGTTCAACATAATGACCAAAACTTCCATATTTTGGAATGAGTTAAAAACAAGCATCATTGTATAGCACAAAAATCTCCTTATTTTAGTGAGGCATTTATTGTAATTGTCTAATTATTTTGAATTATACCTTATTATTAAAATCCTGTCTTTTCATTCTGATCTTTAATGAAGGATGTAATGAAAACCCTAAATACACTACTGCTTTTTTTCTGTGGCCTACAAGTAACGTACTTGTTACTCTGGTCACTCCAACTTGAAACACGTGGCAGGACCAAAGGCAAAACCAATTAAAAATTGAACAGCTGGGGTTTTTTTGAAAAAGGAATAGAAAAGGAGATATGATAAAAATTGTAACAATAATGACAGAGCAAGAAAATTAGGAAATTCTTACAGGGAACATACCCAACAGAAAGCCAGCCATTGAAACAGAAAAGCAATGATTTAAGTCTACGTGTACACTGTACTGCCAGTACAACAGCAATGACTGCAGTCCACCAGAGAGATACCCACACTAGCTTTAAACTAGTGAGCCTGGGTACTGCCAGCAATCAGCTACAGCAGCACAGAGCTCAGCATGAGCTAATTTACCCAGCTTCTCAGCAAAGTAAATTGGCTGTGCTGAGCTCAGTGCTGCCTTGGTTAGATTGTTACCAGTGTTTGAATTTAAATCTAGCTCAGCTTTCACTGCATTATACTGCAGGCACTTGAATGATTACTGGGTAAACCTGCTGAAAGACTTGTAGAAAGACAGGGTTTAAACAAATTGTACACCTATGGAAGTCCTTTAAAAATAATAAGTTAATAGCATACTGCAGTAAGACTCCTCCCGAAATATTAGATACATAGGCAGTAGGAACATTCACGCTTGCATTAGAGAACAAAATAATTGCAAAGGCTATAAGGAAGAGATTTTATTATACTGCAGGGCATAAACCCCAATTTAAAGCTCTCTGAAAACTGCTGGTCCAGGTAAAATTTGAATGACATTCCTGTATGGTGTATTTTATATTCCTAATTGGATATCCTGATTAAAAGTACCTTTACAGTGATTGTTGTAGAAGAATCTTTTCAGAACAGGTAAGCCATCATTATTAACATTATGTAAAAGCCTGAGTCCAGACTGGTTAAAGAGAATAACTTTTTAAGTCAGCATGGATATGCCAACAAAAAAAACCCAACAAACCCAAACTAAACCAAAATACCCTAACTGAAGAATGTTTAGCATTTAGTTCTAAGTTCCAACTCACAAATGTGACCATCTACCTCAAATTTTACTTTACTAGTGAAAAGATTCATCTGTTGTGGTTATGTCAGATGTATGATTATGTCATATGAAAATATTCCTTCAAGAGATGTGTGCTTTTTCCTTTTTCTAAGAAGGATTGGCTATGGTTCAGTGAGACTTCAAAAATACTTTCCGATTTGGCGTGGCCTGGTAATAATTGTTAGTGATTCAATGTCAAAGAGTGAGAGTGGAAAAAACCCCATATAATGGCATGTGGTGGTATGTGAAAGTGCTGGTTACACTGACACAGTATCACTCTATCAGACTTTATAAATGAAGGGCAAATTAAATTAGGTTAAATATATGGTTATTTAACAACATTCAACCAAACATTTCTTTGCTGGATAGCAAATAAGGCTTGTATTTAACCAAAGATGAGTGCATTTCAATTTTAATACCAATGCAGTTTGTTTTTATAGGAGGATCTAAACAGCACTTTATGTTGACATTTCTATTGCGTACTTAATGAACACATATCAAATATGCATGGCAAATAAATACTGTCTTCCACGTAAACCTTTCCTGCACACTCCCTATCTTTTTTGCTTTGAAATATATCTGTTCTTGTTAAAATGCATATCACCATAATGGAACTAAATCTTACTACAATTTTTTTCCAGACAAGAACCAGAAATCTAGATCATTATAAGTACTGCTGTTTCAAAATGCAGCCCTGCACTGTGCCTCTGCCTCCCTCTAAGCAGTCAGTCTGCTGAGAAAGTATCCTTCTGACAGAACAGATTAAGACTACCCAAAACTCCTTAATCTACTGTCCATACAGAACAGTACTGTGGCACTGCGCATTATGCAACCAGCGAAATCAGATCTGGCAGAATATCCTGTGTTCCTCAGCCTGCATAGCTAAATTGTTTTGGTTTGGTTTTTTGTGCTCAGCTAGAGCAGAGGGACACCTTGTTTGATAGCACCTGGTTACTTCTAGGCACAGGTGGCTACATTTCCAACAGAGTGTTCAGTTTTTCTGGATAAAAGGTTCATCAGGAATTCTAGGGGACATGTAGAAATATCTGACAGACATTTACTATGTTGCCTCTTCAAAGAACTGTTTAAACACATATTGTGAATTATACTATATTAAGAATAAATTAACATACATGTTTACTGCACGTATTTTCTGACTACTTGCAAATAAGTCTAAGGCTATGCAATTTGTTCAAATTTTCTTTTTAAATGATGTAATCTAATCTATCAATTTACTATTTGGGTGTCCTACTTAACTTGAACACAGAGCAGGCAACTCTTTCTCTAGGCAAATTTGTTAACAAAAAGGCAGTAATTGTGTTTGGTTTTCACTTTTTTTTTTTTTTAATTCACAAAGTGTTGTCAAATGATATTGCAGATTTTTAAAAGAAAACACAAATATTGTATTTATTTGGTACCTTCAAGTCCAGAAATAACAAAACCCAGATTCTTTAGCTCAACAGATTCTGAAATGAATGCTTATTTCCACACCCCTTCAGGTTCTGGGATTTTATAAAGGAGCTTTAATGCTAGTCTGCCTAGTAATTCACTGTGGGATGTCTTTATACACCACTGACAGTAATACAGCTCATTTTGGGTGATTAACTTAACCCCTAGTATTGCAAGTGCCTTGCTACATTAGCATATCTTTCAAGGAATAGTTGCAACGTGAGAAAATTGCCTGTAGGATTATTTGCAACTAGGAACCTGTGAAATGTGAAATAAAATTGAAGACTATAAAGTAAAACATCAAAGCTATGTAAAATATTAATAGCCAGTACTCCAAAAAGTAATTTAGAAGAATTGCATGAAGGAGCGAAAATTACTAATTTAAAAACAGATAGCCTTGGCAAAATAAAGTCAGAAGTTTAGAACAAACAATAGATAATACAAATTCACTGTATACATAATATGAAAATAATGCAAGCAGCAATAGCAGCTTTAGGAGATGAAGAATTCTGGTACAGAAAAGCCTGACCAAGCAAGCATCAAGACCTGTACAAACAAAACAACAAAGTTGCATTATATTGAATTTAGGCTACTGGAGAGAAAGAAAAACAAGTACTCTTTAATCCTTCTGTTTTTCTGTTACATTTCATTCTAAATGAACACAAGCAGAATTTAAGGGCAGAAGGATTTTCTTTTTAATTTATGCATTTGGAGCTGAAAGCCATTATCATGCTGTTCCAAATCATGTTTTCACCTGCTCTCTGTGGGACAAATCATGTTGGAAGTTTCAGTCAGGTTTCTGTGGGAGATTACAAGCTTCAAAGCTAACATTGTGAAACCTGTTTCCCTTTTGATATGCACTGTTTCTTTTAAGGAATTTCAGAACAAAGAAAGAAACTCAGATGAATCATAAAGGCATAGAGAATAGAAGAAAAAGTCTTTAGTCTTGAATCAGGCCCCGATTCTGCATGAGCAGATGAGATGATTCTGCAGAGCTTCGAGATGTTTAATCTTCTTACTGAACCATTGTCCCAGAGAACTTTCTTATGTACTTATGCCATGTACTGCTCAGGGCTAACACTGGACCAAAAGCATGAGCATGAGCAAACACTGTGTGAGTCACTGAGACTACCTGCCATCCAGGGCAGCCCAGCCTTGGCTCTCCCTCTTTGCTTGGGACTACACAAGCCAGAAGATGACCTAAAGGCCTATAAGAAATTCAAGACTACTCCAAGTTGCATCAGTTGTGCAGAACACCTGCAAGAAAAAACAATGAGACTACTCAGTCCTTGTCTACTCTTGACTTCATGTGGAAGGATTCCTGGTCGAAGTCTAGGCAAGAAGCTCTGATTAATTGAACACCTCATGTGACTTCTGAAAGTCTTTAATAAATCATTGCCAGGGCTGTTCTGTGAAACTGCATTAATGTCATAGCAGGTGCAGACTTAAACCTTGCTAGTGAAATACACACTGTACAGCAAGAAGGGGCATTTCTGAAGAAGTTGCCACAAATGCTGGGTCATTCCCTTATGCAATTGAATAGCACATGGACTTGGGAGGAAAGTGCAGACATTTAGTATTTATTGTCATATTTCATGTGCGGGTTTTTTTTCTGAAATTGGCAGTGCCCTAATACAGAAGTTTTCCACAGGAGGGCATTCGTACCTGCTGCAGAAAACATCATAGTTTTGGTTGAAAGGGGGCTGACTTAATGACTGAAGAGGTTGGTTTTAATCTATAATAACTGTGATCCTTCTGTTTCCATAGCCATCTAGAGTCTCTAGTACAAGATGATAAAAACTGAACTTTTTGGGGAAGTTCCAGTACTTACAAATATAAAGAATTCTATCAGCTGCTTCTAAAACAAGAAAAGATTTTTCTGTATGAATACCTCAGACTGAATTCTGTAATTTGTGACACTGATTTTTTTTTTTTATCTGTGATTAATGTAACTCAAGACCCTATTTACAATTCATGCTCACTTTTAGATATATCATGATACGATGTGGATAAAAGAATTACAAAAAGAGTATTGATACTACAATTCTAGCTTATATTTAAAAGTCAGGGAAGTAAGCTTTTCCAAACTGACCTATCCATCCAAGGAGCAGATGAAATAACAATGCCAATAGCTATTTTCAGATGAGTTACCAATTGCAATATAATATTTTTAAAAGAAACGTGCATTTTGTTCTTATTTGAGCTGTAATGTGTAGAGCAATAAGGGAAAGGCACTTTACAGTGAATGGCTCACTTTTCTATAATAATGTGTGGAGCCACTTCTTGTTATGCCACACTTACAAGGTAGCAGAAATCACCTTTGAAAAAACTGAATTGTAGAGATTCTTCTATGGATAACCTATTGCAAGGCAACTGTATCTTTTTTTCTTTTCTTCCATCTTCCACAAAGGGAATCTTCATAAAGAACACTGAAGTTCATTGTATTGATAAACTCATGTTCCCATCTAGCCTGTATGCTTTTTTGGACATCCAGTTAACAGGAATCATTCAGAGCAGCATGAAGTGTCATGTGGGCTGAGGGTATTAAACCCACTTCCACCCTTGTTGCATTGAAGAGATTCTGACTCGAATTCTAGAAGTCATCATCAAATGGCAGTACTTTGTCTTCTGAACTGGACTTTTAAGAACAAGGCTATTCTTCACTGTAAAAAAGCTTGCCTGAGCCAAACTTTATAGGTCTTGCTTAATGGTTTCCCTAAATTCTTTCATGTCAGCCTGCTTCTGTGTATAATGAACAATCTGACCACAAATGTTTCACTCAGTGAGGGCAAATGAGTGACCTTTACAGAGAAATCTGTAATAACTACACTGTCCAAACATATTCTAACAAAGGAACAGAAAGAAAGAAAAAAAAAAAAACAAGGAGAGAGAGAATATACTGTGGTTAAAAGGGGACTAAATGACCACTGACTGATTTCTATTAATTTCACTATCGATTTCTAAAAATCAATTAATTGATGTATCCTATGTCTGCTGGATTCTTTACTCAATTAATATATGCACCAGGGTTTCCACATCAGAAGTCAGCACTGATATTTATAAGCAGTGTGTCTCATCTGCTATGAAATGGAAAGGAACAGTTAAGCCAACCCTTACATTTAGTACAAGAACTTCAGAGAGAGAACTATGCTTATTTCAGCCATGAAATACTGTGCCTTGGCAACCTCTATTCTGTGGATCCATGATCCTGAGGCTGGTGGCCACACAGATGCCAGGATTATCCTGAGCAGGCTTATGTAGTCCTTGCAGCAGCTGCATATTTCTGAAATGCATCAGTATTCTGATTCTTTCATCTTTGAGAGTGATGCTTTTTGTGAGGCTCCCTGGCCTAGACTGCTCTCACCTGAGCTGGTGGCTTGACTGTTCCATGCACTTGGCACCCACATACCTGCTGAAGGCAGCAGGAAAGATGAGTCTTGTGAAAATTCAGGTCATGAGCTTTGAAGACATATGCAATACTTACACTGGCACATTACTTTTTTACCAGCGGGGTAGCTGGCACAAAAAAGGCGTAAAACTGGGAAGAGTTTTGCTTCGTTTTCTGACTACCTTCATTCTATTCAGGACCATACCACTCTGTAAGAGTGTATTTCTCTGTAAGAAATATTTATTACTAAAGTACATGACACTTCTATAAGAATTTGTAGTCACTTGACTTTTGTGCATGTTGATAACAGTACTATTTATTAGAGAAGCCTAAAGTGTCTCTTTGAAAAGAAATTACAAAACATATTTCTCTTTGTACAAAAATATCCTGTAAAAAGATTATTTTCATGAATAGCAACATCTTGCTTCAATTTGTATGTCTGTTTGCAATTTCTAAAGACACTTTTAGCTAGATCTCATTTCTATGAGGATTTGATAAGACAACTGAGGAAATAACAAACAGATTCTATTTATAATGGACTCGCTAACTAGCACTCAGAAAACACTTTTATGCATGAAGTCTTTCTCTTTGAATTGATCTTCACTGGGATAAAACTATTACCATAGGATCCTGCTCAGTCCCTAAGTATGCAGGGACTTGATTCTGTTTGAACCCAGATCTAAGGAGAAAAAGTCAATGCTTCTTGCAACAGTAGCTGATGGCAGCACACTGACATTTCCATTAAAAACCATTCATTTAAAAACCACAAGTTACTATTTCCTCCATTTCAGGACTCTTGGAGAGGTCTCATAATGTTGCACCTACAATGTCAGACTGGTTTCTCATAAGGTAGTATTCATACCTAACCAGTTGACCAAGGAAGGAGGACCTGGCATACTTTTCTTGGACTTTACATTGTCCTGAATAAAGACTGCAAAATTAGTGTGTACTGAGACATGGTGAAAAGTTCAGTGGGGCAATTTTCAGAATTACAGGAAGCTTAACATGATTGAATGAGCAAACTGGTGATTTGCACATACAAGTATTTAGATATTTAAAGAGCAGAGGCTCCAGGAGTAACAGCCAACTTTCCAGTGCCTAGTTCATGATGTTCAGTGGAAACACAGAACATTTTATTCTGAAATGCAATGCCCCTGAAGAAGAGAGCTGATATGATATAACAACTGGCCAGATTGACTCTGCTGCCCATTCCCACTCAACTAAACCACCAAATCTTTGTTTGTTCATTTTAAGAGCTCATTTATCTAACCCGATTCCTACAAGATCAAAGACTATGAAAGCTCTAACTTACATTCCCATCGTATGCAGAACTTTGTATTGTAGAGACCAGTGTAACTAGTTTAGACCAACAACAAATTAATTCCTCTGTTCAAGGACCATGAGGAGCTTTCTAAATGTTTTTGAAGACCTGGGGCAGGACAACACAAGGCAGTGAATGAGAAGAATCATCTTGGATTGCAGGGTCCTTTCCCACAATAAGCAGCTGACAGTAACTTTGAAATTTTCAAGCATGAAGAAGACTCCAGTGCATCAAAGGTTAGTGCTTAAATCTTACTGCTGCACACATCTGTAACGATCTGACCTAGCTGTCTAGGACAGACTCAGGAAATAGTGCAGAAACAAATGACACAAACATATTCAAAACAATTATCTCCAAAATATTATGAAGGAACTGCACTTCAGTGGTGTAAAAAGTAAAAAAATAAAAGCTTGACTTTAAAAGCTGCTTTTTTACCACAACAGTTTGTTGAAGAAAATAAAAAGTATAAAACACTACTGTTATTTTAATGGATACATCATGTTCCCCAGCATCAGAATGACAAAGGTGTAATTTGTTGTATTTATAACCTCTGTGCTCATTTGCACTGAAAATATTACGTTTTCTTTAAAGAGATTTCACTACTAATACTTACCTACCTTGCTATTTTGCTCTTACTAGTAGTACTTGTTTTAGTCTATTCTTTCTAAGAAAATAAATGGCAAAAGACTAACTCATTATACAGGATCTCATAAAACTCTCACATTTCTTAGAAAAAAAGGTTTATGCTATGATTGGTACTGACAAGCACTTTTTTAATTGCTGGTAATGCATACACAAAGAATATGGTAGATATTATCAGTGATATTGCTGCAGAGGCTATAGTAATCTTCTCTGCATCAGAAGTCCCTGCCATCATTTTGTTCTCTAGAGGATATGTCTTGATTAGGGCAGTCCTATTGTTTCATCTGAAATCTTAGCAGATTAATACTTTCATCAGGGCATCAATTTGTCCTACTTTTCTTTCTGCTGCTCTTTGTGAGTGACACAGCCAAAGGAATGCACCTCTTTAAACTGTCATTCTGTTTAACTCCTCCTCTGCAATTATACTGGCATGCATAATACATCATAACAAATTGGATTTTGCAAAGAAGCAACAACAGAAATTATATTTGCTTGTGGCATAAGATAGATTGTAATATGGGATGGAGGGGGTGAGCAACAGATAAAGAAATCTAATGAATTTAAACCACTTACAGAAAACAGCAGTCGCCTTCTGTTTTCTCAAGGTTTCTTCTTTAGAATAAAGGGCAGTTGCAAAGGAAAATAAAAGCAAAAAAGGAAATATTTTGTAAAAATGAGATAGTTTTACAATTAGCAAAGGCTTTACAAAATTGTACAGTGTGTTTGTTGTTTTAGCAGAAAGGTTTTCTTCTGGCTTTAGAGGTTAAAAATAACTGCCTTACTCCACGGAAAGCTTTTTGCTTGAACAAAAAATGCTAAGGAGACACCATTAGGTGACAAATTGTACATCATACAGAACAAATATCTTTACCAGATCTCCTGGCTGGAATAAGGAACTTCCATTTTCCTTTGATGAGTAAAAGCCCTTCCCCCATATACCAAACTCTGTGATGGTTTTCCAAGTCTAAGTCTAGCAGACTCTGTGGCTGATTATCCTCCTCCATGCATCTGTTTGCCAGAGTCACTGAAGATAAGGGGCAACCCTGAATATCTTTCAAGTAGCTGACTAGAGCCAACAACATATCCCCAGTGTTCGTGGAACTTCAAGACAGCAATCAGACCAGTCATCTTCTCCAGATCCCTCAAAAGGCAAAATATACATTTGGCAGAATATCACCAAGAAGTCTTTTGGTTTATAAAAAAATGTAGATGAAACAGAAGAATGTTTCCAGTGTAACACTGAAACCATTCTAATGTTTTAACTCTGAGATTGTTTGTTTTCAAGACATCCTTCAAAATTTAAAATCTGTTTTTCCCACACAATTTCTGTTGCCTTCAATTCATTTCAACTCTATGTCAGGTGCTTCACTTGATCTTTTTATCATTTTCAATTGCACTGTTCAGAAGCCCAGTCTTACTCTTCCTCTCCTCTCCTACCCCCCCCCCCCCCCCAGCATCGCACATCTCACGTGTTGATGTGACAAAAGTTCTTGATTCAAACTACAATAATCTAACAGGAATGCAACAAAATTATACTGGCATGAAACAAATAAGTAGAAACACAATGAGCAAAAGCACAAAACTTAAGAACAGTAAACAGTGACATCTTTATGAAATCCCAAGCTTTTTTTACAAACAGACTTTATAGTGATAAAATTTAATCACTTTATAGCAATTAACTGGAAGGTTTCACTTAGCTTGAGGATAGCAGTGGTGACATAGGGGTCACTTTACATGGTGTGGCTATAGTGAGGTGTCAGTGACAAAGTGATACTAGGTGTGGGTTTAGACTGAACATTTCAAAATGCTCATGTTAGAACTATGTAGCACAACTTTACAGATAAGAGATTCATTCTTAACTCCTCTAAAACTGTATCCTTTCCCTTTGTGATGGATAATAGCTCCAGGACCATTGCAAACCCTTACAACATGGTAGCATTATAATACCAATTATGTGGAAAGTAGAAATCAGCAGGAAGATGACAATTTCTTGACTGATTTTAAAATAACCAGGTACTTTCCTTCCTATAATTAAGCCAAGAAGTTCCTTTTCAATTAGACTGGCAGAAATTCCTTCTCAATGAAACTGGCAGGTTGGTATACTGTTATTTCCAATAGTATTAGTGTATGTCACAGGGTAGAAATTAATTAAGAACTGGGAAATGGAAGAGCCTTATGCAAACAGGCAAGTTTGGCTGCCAATAATTTTGGTTGCATTGGCAGACTGCTAGCTGAGATGGAACTATAGTCAGCACTGAGAAAAGTGGCATCTTTGTAGCACATACTGTGTTCATCTACTCTTCATATTAAGAAAAGACACAATTACGCCATTATAATCATATTAGTGACCATTTTCAAGTGCCCTTCAGCTACTGCATTTCCCATGCTAACACTGCTGAAACAAACCACTTGGACTTCACTGTGAGTAAAATTAATGTCTTTTGAGAATGATTAAAGAACAGACCCTAAGCACATTTCTGTAGTTTAGTATCTTCCTGTCACTAGTCTTTACTGCAGTAAAACTGCATTTTCTATAACAATCTTTGGCTTGCACATTTATCTTAATACTAATTACATGACTGTACTGTTACATAGATAATTGTGGGAGTTGTCAGTTAAATTCTCATTTATGTTCTTAGTTCCTCATGCACATGCAGAAAACAAGTCTGCCTCTTGTAAACTGCAGTTTGCTTGATATATGTAGTTGTTATAGTTTATCAGATATTATGCTGAAGACTTAACATTCTCTTCATTTTTCCCTACAATGCAGTACAGTATAAGAATGTAGTCTATATTCATTTTTTTCACTTCATTTTTTAAACTTTAAAAATAATAATGAGAAATTTCCAATGGATTATGTCCAAAGATTATAATCAGGTCTGTTTCTGGGTGAGACATTTTTAAAATCATTTTTCCCTTCCATTGAAGTTAGAGACTGTATTTCATGCCAGTATTCCTTCTTAACAATACGAAATTCACTTCTAAGAGTTAGGCAAGCAGAACACTTGCATGTTAACTGGTAGTGCTTTCCACCACGTAAGAGGGAACCTCCCACAGAAAGAGATATGCTGAGGTTGATCTATCTTTTTATGATTTTCATGTTAATCAATGCACAACAAATATAGGATCACCAGTAATGATAACAACTAAAATAATATTTATGTTTTTAACATTGCTTTGCATTATATGTGAACCCAAACCATACAGTACTATGTAGTTCAGAAAATAAAAGGATCAGTCTTTTCTCTTTATCCAAATTGAACAGGAAGTGGCTAGCAGCAATACATTGCATTGAGAAAAATCTACTGATCTAATAATTTAGGGCATAATTAACAATACAGGAAATTTGATTTATTCTTTTTATGAGTTTTAGCCTAATATGTCCTTCTGAACACAAAGATGATCTGCCACTGAAATCAAAGGAAGTTTTGCAGTTCACCTCAATGAATCCTAAGACTTGCACATCAGATTTTTAAATTATAATGCACACACTGATCTGGAGTAGTGGATAGAAACATTTTGTCTCAAAATTAAAGGCTGGAAAATAAAGACTGCCTTGGCAGCCTAATTTAGAGGCTATATAGAATTGTCAGAGTTGGAAGGGGCATTAAAGATCATCTAGTTCCAAACTCCCTGCCTGGCAGGGACACCATCCATTAGATCANCAGGTATTTAATAGTCTCTGCAGATGGTGAAGAGTTAAATCTCAGAGGACTGGGAGGTTCAGTAAATTATTTAATGGACTTCACCAATGAAACTAGAAATCTACCAGTATTAAAATCCACTACTTCTATCCAGATGAGATGTACCAAGAGAGCAGCTTATATCATTAGATACACGGTTGAGTCTTATTTTCTAACCTTACAAGATAGCCTTGAAATTCTGCAACACCAGGTGCTGTTATTCAGTCATTATTGATTACAGTAAAGATTTGTTTTGAAACCAACAACTCAGTAATGGCAAGGACTTGAGTCACACTTATCACCTTGTTACATTTAAAGATGACATTGCCCAAAAAGCCTTCCCAAATCCCACGGGCTGCACTGCCCAGAGTTGTTGAACAATAGCACACCTTCAGTCCTGGCATTGCAGCACATTCATCACATCACAACACTTCTGAATTCAGCCTGTATCTTTACCAGTTTAAGAAAAATATTCTGATTTTAGGACATTCCTGACTGAAGTAATCAATGCATCATTTTAACAAGGATTATAATCACAGTCTAGCTATGAAGAGTTCAAGCTGTGCAACAGCAGCTGGGCTGGTGGGCCAAAGAGACTAAGGAACCATATCACACACCAGGGAGTGGCAGAGCTGTGAGTGTATGGAACACACACAGTGGATGGAACAGAAACCAGTTTGAGTTCTGGTATAAGAGTTCATGCCAGCCAGCAATATAAACTGAGTGTTCTCCTCCTCCTTCAAATATGCCATAATTTCCCAGGCCTTCACTGATGAGACCACTCTGCATATCCAACTCAATTCAACTAAAGTCTAGTGGTAATCAATACATACTTTAAAAGGCAGAGAAATGAGGTGGACAAAATTTAACTATAAACAAATTAAATATATAATTCATATATATGAATTAAGTAATATTCTAGACCTGAAACAACCTAGAGTAAAACTAGACTATGAAACTGAAACTGTTTAGAAGTAATGATGGCTCTTTAGTTACAAATAGATGGAAGATAATCACCTTTATTGTACAAATGCATTCAAAGACTTCTCAGATGTCTTAGTAGCTTCTGAAAGAGGAAACAAGGGTACACGGATTTCAGTCCTTCTCAAAGAGTAATAATGAGAAGGCTTATTTAATTTATTTGTGGCATCCCTGTCTTGGGTTTGGCCAAGGGTTAATTTTTTGCACAAGAAGCTGGGACGGGAGGGACCACACCCAGGACAGATAAACGAAACAGCCAATGGGGTATTTCAATATCATAGTGACATCATAGCCACTACATAAGGCAGGGGATGGCACAGAAAAGCACAGAAGTTTTTGGTGCATGTAGCTCAGCTTTGGTGAGCAGGTCACATTTTATATCACTTGTCTATACATTACTTCATTGCTCTTCACTTTAATCCTGTATCTCCACTCTTTGTGTTGTTCTATTAAGCTTCTCTTATCTCAACCCACGGGGTTTGGCATTTTGCTCTCGACTCTCCTTCCCATCCCACCATGGCGGGGGGGGAGGGGCAGTGTGTGAGCAGCTGCACGGGGCTCGGCTGGGGCTAAACCACAACAACATCCCACAAGAATCAATTCTCTCCAGTCATTTTCTGTATTTCCCTCAATCGCCAGGGTGAATTTGTCAGATTATCTAGACTCATGTGTCAATAAAACAATGATATTCAGCTCTTGCTACATATTACCACACCTGCAGTATACAAAGTGCTTAGATAAGATCAATTCATTTATAAAAACTCCTGACTGCATTTGAATATAAAAAAGCCACAGTACTGGCATTATGAAGAATACAAAGTAAGATGCATTCTTCTTTGATTGAATATGTTGGCCCCAAATTAACCAATTTAATACATAGCCTGAGGGTATTTGGATTCCTTGATGCAGCTAAATTACATAACACTACCAACAGGCAGCAGTTTCTATTGTCACTGATTGCTACAAAGCTCCATCCCATCTTGGCAGATGAATCCCAACCTTTGGTTATTTACATGTGTCACCTCTCAGCTGGATTACAGCCATGTAGTTCCTGGGCATGAAGCCATCACACCTTAGGAAACTCCAATTAATACAACATGCTGTAATACACAAGCTTCTCCAAGCAAATCAGCCCTCTCTTACATTGACTTCTTATTGACTCCTAAATCAAGGGAAATTCTCAGTTATTAATTTTAAGATTAACAATAGCCTAGGCCTGAGATTTTTAGCAGACTAAATAAAATTCGGGGATCCACAACCTTAAAACACACCTTGACCCTTTCAGTAACATAACACTCAGAAAGAGAGTTGCAACTTGTCTACCTAGAAGACAGAACATCCCAAACAACAAAAGACAGAAATTAATTCAATGCGCGTTTCTGTGAGTTACAATCTTTACAAACGACATGCTGCTATAAAAATAGAAGAAGAAGGTGTAGTGGTTTTGCCCAGGTCACTTCCCTGGTAGCCAGATTGTAACCAGCTTGTAACCAGGGAAGTGGTCAGAAGGTCCCAGTATTCCATGCAATGCCACGTGACCAACAGTATAAATAAGGAGAGCAGAAGCCTGCTCGCTCTCTTCCCTCCGGTGGATTCAGAGACGCAGCTTCTCTGCTGTCGGTCCTGCCCGTGTGGGGGAGTGAGGCCTGGTAGGCCTTGGGAGCAGCGGTTCCTGTACTTCAACAATAGTAGTAGTGAGATTTATTTTCTTTAACTCGCATATCTGTTTCGGTCTCTCTTCTCTGCTTTCTTTTTCCCTTGTCCCTTTTTCCCTTCCCTTCTCCCTTTCCCTTTCCCTTCCCCTCCCGGGGGGGGCTATTTGGGGGCTCTCTTCACTTTGTACATGGTGGTGTTTAGATATATGTATTAATCTCTAATATACTTTAATTATTTTGGACTCTCTAATTGTCCTATAGCGTTTTTCATTACTCTGAGAAGGAAGGGTGGGGGGGAAGAAAGCTTACACTGTGAGTTTGGGTATTTGGCAGAAAGCCACATCCAAACCATCACAGAAGGAAAGGAAAGGGAAGGGAAGGAAGAAAAGAGAAAAGGAAAAAAGAATCAACACCAACAATAATGCTGTCAAAATCATTGCCTCCACACCACACATGCTTTCAAGCCCCTAGGGAGACTACTTTGAGAATAAAATGGAAAATGCAATGAAGAAATAAAATTATAAGAATTAAACAGATGTTTCCTAATAATCTACTGAAAGGCACTCACAAAAGATTAATAAGTGCAGCACAACGCCTCTATAGAACAGAGAGCATGGACTATATGACCATGGAGACATGTTTCCAGTCATTCAGTTGGGTTTTTTTTTCCTTGCACTTATTAGACTTACGGTTTAAAAGGAACATTACTCCTTTAATGAGCAAACTGCCTACAAAAGAGAAGGTGTCAATGTCGTGACAAAAGCTTCATTACTATCTACTGAGGGTTTGCTATCATCTTTCTGAGAAGGGCCCATTTCCTGGTAGACGGATATCTATTTCCAAACTAACACCACTGCTGAAGATCCCAAAACACAGACCACAGGACACCAGCACCTTCTTTTTCCTTCCTTTGATGATCTTCCTTCCTAGTGCAGTGAGCGAGGTAGTGCTGGTGCTGGAGCAGAGCCCACCTGCCACTGCCTGGGCTGCCTGCACCACACCTGCTCCATGCTGTGCCACAGGGCTGCAGTCTCCAGGGTTACCATCCGGCACCGTGCAAAAGTACTAACTGAACTCCAAAAGAAAGAGATTCCTACTGCAACTGCGACATGTGAGGAGATCATGCCAACTCATCGAATGATGAGTGTTCTGCTCGCCATGTTGAAATTTTGTCCTGTTGTGCATATCCATAAATTAAGCAGCTGTTTCATTTTCTTCCAGTTAAACACAGCCCTTAACAATGCATAATAGGTCACTCAGATGTGCGTCTAATCTATCCTCACTAAACAAAAGATTAGATTCAAGCTTATAAACAAGGAGTGAGTTGTAGCACATTCATTTAAAAAAGGAAAAGAAGAAAAAAAAATAGCTGTGGAGATGAATTCTAAAAGGATTAACACTGGGAAAATCTCCAGACCAATAAAAGAAACAAGAACAAGTGTGTCCACACTCCAAACTTGGTGGCAAAACTCCCTCCCAAAACTCTCTGCTATTTCACAGGATAAGAAAAGCTTATGTGTAATTAAAAATAACCATGTATTTGCACTTGCTAAACTGACCTCCAGACCACATAGGCTTTTTAAATAAAGGCTGTACAAAATGCTTTGTTATTTTGTCATCTTAGTATTCAGCTGGTATGCAGATTCCTGTGGACAGGTGAAGCTTGTGTCATAGGTCATTAATCAGATATCCTCCCCCTCAAGTACAAGAAAGAATGTCAATTGATCAGTGATCCTTAAATCTTTTCTACGACACTGAACAGCAAGAGTTCAACTTTTCCTAGAATCTGAGAAGCTGAATTTCATTACAAACAAACCACTCTCCTGCTGCTGAAAGGCTGCATTAGATAACTCAAAAGGAAATGCTGGAATTCCGTGTTGTACACAGAGTAGTCCATCCTTTGAACATATTTATTTCTTCTCTCCACTCCACTCCCCTACTTCTATGCCAATGAAAGAGCACATCTAATCCTTATAACCTTGAGAAATGCCTACAGTAGTAAGCTTTTCTCATCCATATGAAATGTGATTTTCTAGAGGATCTTATTCAATAATTTGTGATTGGTGATATCTTGGAGCAAAGGGCTCAACAGGTAACAATGCAAGCAACATGTCAACAAAAATGACCTCTCCAAACTAGATCCTTCAGACCAGCTGAGTTGGGCCCACTAAAGACTGAAAGTAGAAAATGCGGGCAGAGTTGAGGATGGTGTAGAAGATAGACTTGGGATGCTAACTTCAGTCTCATCCTAGGGAGACAGTTACTTAAGAGTTTAAAAGCAGGTTAGCTTCAGCTGCACCTCTTCATCACACACTGCCCCTCTTTGGGAGGGCTACACAACAGTTAATCATCAAGGAATATTTCCAGTCCTCATCACTGTTTGGTTTGGGTTTTTTTCCAGTCTGTACTTGACCCAATATCTGTATTATTTAATACCTGATTTGGCTAGAAACTGTTCATGCCATTGGTATGTAATGGCCAGCTCTCCGGGGCATTGCCTGCTCTCTTCTTTGCAGGTTTGGGGTGGATAGCTGAGGGCTCATGAGACAACAGCAATTCAGTCAGGATACAGCCAAAAGCATAAGGAAGTCTGGGCAGGTCTCAGATTTCATGAATGCTTTTGGTGTAGTAATTATGTAGGCACTTCTTAATGGATGTATAGGATTTCATACCTCCCCAGGAATATCTGTTTTATTAAAAATGCCAAAGAGCTCCCACAAATTGAAAAGGAACTGGAAAAAAAAAAATCATTAACTAAAATTGAAACAGCCAGTTTGGTGGTATTTTCACCCAAGTTTACTATGGTTGCTGGTTTTACAGGTGCAGACCTTTTAATCTGCCAGAAAACTTTGTCTCCTGCTGGGGAGAAATGGGACTTTTTCTAAAGAAAAGAAAGGAATGGAAAAGAAAATAAAATCTAAGTTATTTTCTTAAAGATATTTTACTGAAACTGTTTGCAGCCCTTGTAGCTGGTGACAATTTTGTCTGGGCGAATAAATCAATGCTGGTAAAGCTGCAGGCTGTATTTTCTCAGGTGACAATGTTCTACTACATCTCCTGGTGTCATTATCTTTCCAGTGACTTAGGGACAGTAGAGAAAAGAGTGAAAAAAGGATTCTGATCAGAACAAATATAGGACAAAAGCAACTGAATTAAGACCTTCTACAGCCATTTCTTCCTCAAATCTTCCCTGTCTGCTTAGACTGCGAGGATGTCAAATGGGGATAGCTTCCTGCTGGAGCTGCTTCAGGGCCCTGGGAGGTCTGGGCACCATACCAACAGCCACTTACTCTCGCCACTCATCCTCTTCCACTCTGATAATCACAGCAGCAGGTTGATTATTGGGTTGTAAAATACAAGGGATTTAGTGCTGACTGCAGCACTGAGTGCCTTCTCAAATTCCTCATTGCAGATCATTTTCATAAAATTTGTCAAGGGTCTTGTCTGAATTGTATTTTCACATAGTTAATCCTCTGTCTGTACAGCAATCTGGCCCTGTGCTGCTTGCACTGCAAAACCCGCCTGTGGCTGACCTCTGTGCGCTCCCGGCACATTCATCAGGATGCAACTTGCCCAGCCACCCACTTAGCAGGTCCTGACAAATACTGCTACAGACACATGTGGACTGACCACAACGAAAAGTAAAGACAGTGAGGAAATGAAAAAAAAATCTAGAGGATGTAATATGAGATTACTGCTGACAGAATTCTCCTAAGTATACCCTGCAATATGTAGGAATAGCCCATGGAAAGGAATAAGAGATATCTCCAACTTTAGGCCCTGAACTTTGGCAGGGTTCACAGAAAAGTTCACAGAGAGCCAAGCTTAGCAGTTTATGATAAGAATGAGCTAATAAAATGGAGAATGAACTTAACTGGTGCACAGTAGTAGTGTGTAGAGTAAGATCAGACTAAGAGAAAATGGAGTATTAAAATATAAATTAACTGCTTGACCTTAATACCAGAGAGAGAAATAGTTGGAATTTTCCCCATCCATTTTCCGGTCCAGCTTGTTCATTTGCTGTATTTCTATTTTCCTTCCTTTCTTTTTATGGATGATGAAACTGTTGCCACCTTTGAGCCTATTTGTGACCATATTCAAGGTATGTATTCCCTGCAGCTAATAGATTTTTTTTTTCCCTCCAATGCTTCAGTGCTTACAGGGCTGAAAAGGACCACGAATAACTGCTTAGAAACAGACAGAACAAGTGAGAGAGAGCACAGTAATGCATTGTGTTTTATCTTGACAGACAACAATACTCTTCTTAGGTCATGTTTCCATCCTAAAAATTAAGTACAGTAGAAAACAATGAAAGTATTTTGTAAAGGAAACAAAGATTATATTACTCAAGAAGGAAAGGAAGTGATACAAAAATAGCTCAGGAGGAGACAAGAAACAAAATGTCAGGTACTTCAATATTTATTTTTGGAAGCACCGTATTTTTGTTTTTAGTTAATAACTAGTAAGTCCTCTAAGAAACAACACTTTCTTCCATACTCCTCTTCAAACACAGGCCATTTCCATTATGCATCCACTTATCTAATTATTTTTAACAAAGAGTTTTCCTAGTAAGATAACGGATTTAAAAAAAAAGAAAAAAGGAAGAGAAAAAATAACAGAGCTTGCTGTGCAGCTGAACTGAGAAACCGGACATGGTTCTCTCTCACTAATGGATCAACTAACAATAAAAAATAGAGGAGCCCTTTCATCTGAAGGACAGCAGCTTAGCAGAATTCAGTGAAGTTTTCAGGTGAATTCAACTGATCTTAACTGAAGTCTATTATTTAACAGAGAATATAGAAATCTATTAAAGTTTCTTGGCTCAAAAGCTTTGAGAAACATATAAATACAAACATAGCTCAAGAGGTAAGATAAATGTGTAAATATAAACCTTTGGACACAAAGTATTTTTGTTTCTGAAACAACATTAAGATGACAAATGACCCAGACTCAACAGCAATGCAGCATATAGTCTTCTACTCAGCAACACAGCCAGCTCTGGCTGTTATTCCTAACATTTCTCTCCTTACATACATATTAAATAGTCTCCATAAACTGCAAAGTAATACTCATAGTTGCAAGCTTTTCTCAAGTGGTATTGCAAAGGTACTTTAAAATAATTTCCTGTGTTCACATCATTGCCTTGTATTCATAGGAAATTCCTGCTGACAAAGATACCTTCATGCTCATATTTATTCCTTTTGCCTGAACATAACAAGTCACAAAATTACAGAATGTTAGGAGTTGGAAGGGACCTTGAAAGATCATCTAGTCCAACCCCCTGACACAGCAGGATTCCCTAGACCAGGTCACACAGAAGCACGTCCAGACAGGTTTTGAACAGCTCCAGAGAAGGAGACTCCACAACCTCTCTGGGTAGTCTGTTCAAGTGCTCTGGCACCTGAACTAGGAAAAAATTTTGTCTTGTATTCACACAGAACCTCCTATGCTTCAGCTTACAACCATTGCCTCTTGTCTTGTCACTGGGCTTCACCAAGAACCACCTGACCCCATGCCCCTGACACCCACCCTTCACATATTTATAAGCACAGATGAGGTCACCCCTTAGTCTCCTCTTCTCCAAGCTAAAGAGACCCAGCTCCCTCAGCCTTTCCTCAGAAGGAAGATGTTCCACTCCCTTCATCATCTTTGTGGCTCTGTGCTGGACCCTTTCAAGCAGTTCCCTATCCTTCTTAAACTGAGGGGCCCAGAACTGGACACAAGATTCCAGATGTGGCCTCAACAGGGTAGAGTAAGGGGGAGGGGGAGGGAGAAGAACCTCTCTTGACCTACTAACCACACCCCTTCTAATACACCCCAGAATCCCACTGTCCCTCCTGGCCACAAGAGCACACTGCTGGCTCATGGTCATCCTTCCATCCACCAGGACCCCTAGGTCCCTTTCCCCATCACTGCTCTCCAGCAGCTCAGTCCCCAACCTATACTGATCCATGGGGTTGGTCTTTCCCAGGTGCAAAACACGACACTTGGCCTTGTTGAATTTCATTCAATTTCTCCCTGCCCAACTCTCCAGCCTGTCTAAGTCTCACTGAATGGCAGCACAACCCTCTGGTGTCTCAGCCACTCCACCCAGTTTAGTGTCATCAACAAACTTGCTGAGAGCACACTCTGTTCCCTCATCCAGGTCATTAATGATTGAAAAGTACTGGTCCCAGTACTGACCCCTGAGGTACTCCACTAGACACAGGCCTCCAACTAGACTCCATCCCATTGACCACAACTCTCTGACTTCTGTCCTTCAACCAGTTCACAATCCACCTCACTACCCCAATCAGCCAGACCACACTTCCTCAGTTGAGCTGCAAGGATGCTGTGGGAGACAGTGTCAAATGCTTTACTGAAATCAAGATAAAGCACATCCACTGCTCTACCATCATCTATCCACCTGGTTATGTCCTCATAAAAGCCTATCAGATTGATCAAACCTGACTTCCCCTTGGTAAACCCATGCTGACTGCTCCTAATGACCCCCTTATCCTTGATATGCCTAATGCTTCTTAGACTTTTTTGTACTGAAAATTATTACTTTGTCACTAATGAGCTACATTACAGTATATCCAATATTTTGCTACATATTCACAAGCCCATTCTCATTTCTGAACTACAGGATTATTACCATATAATTACTTTTGAAAAAAAATTATAATTTCACTTAAAATGAAGTGTGTGTGAAGCAATCCTATTAATTTTAAGGGGTGTCACTCCAAACTTAAAGCATAACTACAATTAGGCTCCAGTACATAGTTTTTAACTCTTGAGGTTCTTACTAAGCTTCTGAGAAATCTACAGAGGAGAAAAGAAAAAATAAAAACCCCTGCTTCTCATTTTCCTAAATTTGGAGTGGTTTAATATAGCAGTGTTACACTGACAAAACGTTGTAAGGAATAAATTCTTTATAAGCACCTTCTATTTAAAATTCTGTATTCTCTTTCTTCCGATAGCAGCTCCTGAAAGAAACAACCCCATATTATAAAACTGAGTAGTGAACAATCACTATCACCTCCAGGCATTCTCTATGTAATGTAGTAGGAGCCTGTGTTTAAACACATTCTGACGTCTGACACGTAAATGCTATACAATAAGCTTCTGTCACGATGGTGCTACGATGGTGCTATCCTAGGGCCAAAGAGCCCACGCTACTGCCTTAACCCGCAAGGTATGATTTTTGAAGATCAGGACTGAAATACAGTAGCAATGGGGAAAAGTAAAGACACTATAGCCCTAGGAATTCATTGCTGAGTTATTCAATTGTGTCCTTTCCACAAAAATGAAAAATTGCCTAAAAATACATAGAAGCTGCAAGAACAAAAAAGTGATACCTTCACTCCCAAGACATGGAGGACTGAAGGCTTGCAACTTCTGGCAACAGGTGGAAGGTTCCTTCTTCACCTGCAGAGCTGCAATTGCAAAATAGGTTCCCTAGTAGCAGACACGGGGAAGAAACCCCTGTTTGGGGCAGCATGACCAAAAGGATCCAGGGGGTGACAGTAGTAGAAGACCTCCTCCTGCAAGGAAAGTGGCACCTATCTGCTGCTAGACTCTCTATGCAGGTAGGATTGTTGATTACTGGGGGCACCATGAGGCCATTCAAGCAGTGGAGCAGGGACCCATGAGGTTGTGCAGTTTCCTTCCCTGTTGATTTCCAAGGACCAGCTGAATGAAACCCTGAGCAGTCTTGTCTGACCTCCAGCTGGCCCTGCTTTGAGCTGGCAGATGGACTAAAGACTTCATGACATCCCTTCGAACCTGAATTATTCTGTGATTCCATCAGGCCAGGAGAACATATTGCTGAAATTACAGGCAAACTGTGTGATTGCATCTTCCCCCAGCTACAGTGGCATTAGATCAAGTCAGAAAAAATTAAGTAAATTTACAGGAGCCAACAAGGGCAACTAGCTGGCAACAGGAACTTGTACAAAAGAGAAGGAGACGTACAGAAGTTCCTCTTAATGCTTTATAGCTTCAAGGCCAGGACAGCTCAGGTACTGTAAGAGATTTTATGCTTTAAAATGCAGCTGGCACATGCATCAGCAAGAAAATTCACCCTAGCTTCAGTAAAAATCCTGCTACGTTAATAAAACCAGAATGAAAAGAAAGGGCAACTCTCATAATTGTGACAGTAAATTGCAACTGTAATACATGAAAGCAGAGAGAGCAGCAAGTGCAACAGCAGGTTCTGCAGTCCTCCAACCAGCGATAGCAGTCACTGATATTGTTATTCCTCTGTCTTTACATCCCAGCTTAATACACTCTTATTTCATTTATCCCCATTCATAAAACCCTTGGTTTACTCAAATACTTTGTCTCTGAGGATCCTTTCAAGAAAAAAGCAGGGAAACCACCCAAACACGTTCCAGACTCAGCTTTAAAACTTGCTCCAGGCTTTTAGCCAGGAAGCCGTAAGTGCCAATGCTTTCTATGGAGAAAAAAACAAAACCAAAAACCACAGGAAAAATGTGGGGTTGGTATGGCCAGACCAGCACATTGTGTCCCTTTTCATTGCACCCTCAGAATAAGGCTAGCTATGAAGTCAGCTTTGGTGGATGGCCACATTCTGAAATTCCAGGTACAGGGAGCAGTAGAGGCAATTGCAGGCACCTGGTGTCAGTGTAAAGCCATTGCTCTTATTCTCTGTCCTGCCCTTTCGATAACCTGCCATAGTGCGAAGAGGGTCTAAACCATTTCCAAATTACAAAGGTAGTATATTACAAGCTCTTTCCCCTTTGCTCTGCACTGGCATAAAGAACCTGTGTTATACCCTTTAGAAGCAGCATCAATGATTTAAACGACCCCTTTTGGGAACGAACCCACTTTATCTCCCTCTGCCTTCCTGATGTGAAACCTGCATGCCTGGAGTTGCAACCTGGCCTGGTTTCTCCATTGGTGACCAAGTAGTATTTTAGACAAACAGCTTCAATGGTCATGCTTTTAAAGAAGCAGAGTAAACAACAATTACTCATTTTTGTTAGGAAGCTGTCCTCCCCTCCCATGGAAAGACACTGTGAGCATATCATTACTAGCTGTACAGGCTGCTTTATTGCAGGAGTGCACCCAAAGAAGACAAATGTAGCTCATATCTTTTAAAAACTACTAATATTAGTCTCTGTCCACAAATAAATATTTATGACAAAACAGCTGGTTTTAGCTGGAGATGTTTAACTTTTAAGATCTCAATTTTCTAATTAAGGCAAACAAGTCCCACGAGTGCAGACTGAAATGTAAACATCCAGTTTGGTGATTCTGACAGAAGAATGCTCTACCACAAATTTACAAATAAGAAAAAAAAGTGTATGTGAGATGATAGGAACAAGCACCAGTAATTTATGTGTATTGTTAAAACATTGGTATAATTGATGAAAGATCAATAATCTCTATTTACCAATAACTACAACTGTTAATGAAAAATTTCAATAGAACAAAGATGCATGCATCTTATTTATTCACTTTCTGCATGACTGAGTAGTTCCATCAGTAACTTTTGCCAGGCTTTCTAGGTTCTGGCCTATCACAGAGCTACTATGCTCCCACACCACCATTCTAGGGTATGGTCAGATTGATCAAACTAAGACTGTGAGATTTCCCACCTCTGCCTACATATGGAACCAGCCTGTACAGATACTTTCACAGGAAAGCCCCCTGCTCAAATGTAACGCAAGCTGGTCACCATTACATTTACTACCAAGAACTATCCAGCTGGTGTTGTTAAGAGGGATCATAAGATTGAAAAGATTATTTATTTATTTATTTATTTTTAATTTCCTTCTCTGCTATGGGATCCATGGATGACTTTAGGGTAGTCCCAAGGTCTGTAGATTTTCAAAGCCTAGCACAGGTAAGGTCCTGATCCATGGCTAAAGTCCAAGCATTTTGGTAATATGTAAGTATAAAAATGCTTTCTGCCTCTCTTCTTGAGAATTTTATTTCTAAATATTGCATTAGTATCTTAAAGACTTTTGCATTGTACATCAAGTAGAAAAGCCTATATATAAGCAAACAGGTCTTATATCTGTATACGTCTAAACCAAGTTGCTGGTCACATTATACTCCTAATGAAAAAATATCAATGTCAGAACACCCACTAGGACAATTTTCATCCCTGTTGCTAGTCCAGGAAGAATTTACAAGAACTAAATGTACAGGAAGACTGATTTTTCAGTTTGTAAAAGTTCTGCCAATTATGGCCACAAGAGTGATAACTCCTTCTTTGGTAAAGGGCCTCAGCCTCCCATGATAGCCCATGTGCCTACTAAAAATGCACTTAAATCAAATGTGTAAAAACTTTAGACATCTTTAAAGCCATGAGCTGTAGACAACATTGACCAGATTTCACATAATATATGTTTACCTAGTTAGGTATCTATTTACTGATCTAATCTGTGTGTTTACACAAAATACACAAATGTTATACAAAAAGTATCTAGTAGCAGATACTTTAAACAGATTAAATGCTATTTTTATATGCCTCTGAAGTCTGTACCTCACATTAATACAATGGATTGTCAGAATTTTCCATTGTTCCACTTCAAAGCATGCAATTATATTACCTTAATTGGAAGCACTGATGTGTTTTCACCAAGGATGTTTATTTGTATTCTGACTACTGAGATATAAATATAGGACCATTTACTATATTTAGTTTTCTAGTTACATGAATTTTTGTTCTCTGCATTTTATCTTTACAAACAATCATATTGAGTTTATTTCCAATGCAGGAGCTATGAATTTAAGCAAATATAATGTGAAAAACTTTTTTCTTATTGGTATCTCTGACAGATTTGGTATAGTCAAGGAACTTGTTAACTGCAGAGCAGAGCAGGGAGAAGTGCTGCAACTTTTTGACTTGTGAATTGCAGCAGAATCCAACAGGTTAGGAATTCATATACTGAAGCACTGGCATTCATTAATCCAAAGGACACTTGCAAAGTATATATCATTCATTATCCATACAGTCAACATGGATACCCAGAATTTTTACAGCTTCAGCATTAGTGAAAATACAGTGTCTGAGAGATTCTTAACTATTGGGATGAGAATGTAATAGTTTGGGGGTTTTTTTCAGGATTTTTGACTTAGACAACATTCTTTCCTCATCATAAAATATCTGTATCAAATAAGACTAATCTCCTTTTCTAATCTCGCAATAAAAATACATTACTTTGCCTTGCATTTTGGCTATTGTAACACAGTTCTCTTTATCCCAATATATAGGGAGGTCTGCACGTGGCCTGGCAGTAGTACACTGACACGTGAGGTCAAAGGCTATGAGAACAGTGTGAATTCATTAGAGAAACATTTCACTCAGTAGAACATGACATCTGAGAGTGGTTTTCCTCAGAAAATTCCCTATTAACTGAAAAAAAGTCACTCAAAAAAAATCTCAATATTACTTATGAGCTCATAGCATTCCAGATTTATAATCTAATTAAGGTTTTATTCCACAAAAGGGTATGTCTTTGGGCTTCTCTTGGACTCATCTGACGTGCAATAAATATATTACTGAGGGTTTAAACTTGCTTGGTTTTTGGTCTTTTGGTGATTTACACTTGAATTTGCATAACAGCACCTATGAGACTGTCTCAGAAATGTAATTCACAACACAAGACTAAAAAGTGCACATGAAGTACCTAGCTGTAACCTTATACAGTCACATCTGTTCACCTCAGAATTGTCTAATATGACCTTTTGAATTTAGCTGGTTTTCTTGATATTCACCCAGTGTTCAGTCCAATGAGAAAAAACATTTTGGATTTCTCACAATATACATCTAGAGATGAAATGTCATTTCTCTAGGGGATGATCAGAACATGCGTAGTGTTACGCTTGCATTAGTTGACACATGAGCACTGATTAGATGAAAACGTCTGCAGCCATCCTAAGCTGACAGTATACAACACAGCACAGGTACTAATCATGCTTCCCCTTTAGCTTGAAGCAAAGAAATAAGTGAAGAAGAATAAAATCAGGAATGAACTATCCAGAATCAGAAGGAGGCAAAAAAGCCCATAGCTCACAGAGTCAGTATCCATATTCTTAGTACTTTCCTAACATTTTGGGGGTTTATTTTTCAGAGGCAACAGGAATGGAATCAAAATACTTTGAGCCAGTACTCTGGACTTCCCAGTGAAACTTCTCTACAGGATCCCAAGGTCTATTTCCTAGGCACGGTCAGAAGATTTTGGCAAATCTTGACAG
This sequence comes from Galbula dea, assembly GCA_013399015.1. Lineage (NCBI taxonomy): Eukaryota > Metazoa > Chordata > Aves > Piciformes > Galbulidae > Galbula > Galbula dea. The sequence goes on from VWZX01000485.1 coordinate 972,449, forward strand.
TGCTATGAACCCCTGTCCCACTGTCTCACAGCTTTACCTTCTAGAGGAGAGGAAAGCAGACTCATAGAAAACAACAGAGAAGTTTTCACTTTTCACAAGATGTAGAAGGTAAGAATACGCTCCTCTTAATTTGGTTAGGTGTGGATGTCTGTTAAAGCCACAACATTAGAATACCATTACTGAAAAGTCAGGTTTGCTGGTATGCAAATAAATCAAGTTTTTCCCTTGAACGATGATCTCCTTCTCTGGAATGAGTATATATATGGGAAAGAACAGAACAGTTTTGCCCATGCAAATGGTACTGACCCCACAAGTGGGCCTCAACTTACAAAATGCTCACATGTTTCCTTACTCTCTCTTTCTCTGAGCTCATCAGTGTGTCACACAAGTACTGCATGAACAAAGCAGATGATATCTCTGTCACGGACCAACCTGGTACTCGAGCATTTGGCCACCTTAAGATGCCACTAAATTGCTGCAAATAACATGACTGGTAGTAGTTTCTTTAGCTGCCCCTGCAAAAAAACCCACTTGATGTATACAATTCCTACCAATCTTGACAACTTCCTACAAAAAAAAAAAAGAGCCCACAATCAGACAAACCCCACAATGTCCTTTCACCATCTGCAAAAACTAAAACCAACACTTTACACTTGTGATTCTGCAATTCCTTGAGTATCCCAGGAAGACATGTTATACCACTCATATATTTAAAAGTAAATGTACTGGAGGATTTGCTATAAACAGAAAATGTCCTTGTTTAGCTAAGTATGAGATAAGGATCTTATTTTTTGGTTTGGCTAAAGATTCTTTAATGTGAATTAACCAAGACATGACAATGTTTGGCCGTATGAGACTGAAAGACCTTCTGTTTTGTGAATTCTAAACAAGAATGGTGAACTAGACATTGCTTCACTTTAAATGAAACAAAAAGGGCCAATATTCTCTATGGAACAAGTAATATGAGCAAAGGTCTCTACAAGTTCCTTAATGATAGAACAAATCTTGATATTGCAAGCCATAAGGATGATTGAATGGTTCCTCTGTAAAATGTGAAAAGATATACAGGGGAAAATATTTTAGAAGATGCCATACTAAATTAGGAGTTTCATGCCTGTGAAGAAAATCTATCTATAGGATAGATTTTCACTTTATTACAGTAGAACTAATTATACATTCATAAAAAACAATGACTTTTTCATAAAATGTATTTCTTGCTGCTGCACTTTTTTCTTAATGAACCCAAAGAGATCCAAAGCTAATATTAATGTTTTATACATAAAAATTAGGAATAAAACATATATGGGACACAAGCCTGCTTCTGCTTAAATTATTTAACAGCACTCTACTGAATCAGGACCCATGCATGTTTTGGCCATACAAATTAACCAGATTTAAAATACTAATTCATTAACATTTCCAGAAAGCTGTACCTCAAAGAACCATATCACAGCTAACTTAACATTACACTAAAATTATTCATCTGTTGATTTAAGTTCTTATTTAAGAATTCATCATAGAGAATGTTTTTCAGGAATTTCTTTTTTAGTTGTTTTACAACTAAGATATTCTCAAGTGGAGTGGTTTTTTACTATGACACAATTAGATAAAATTTTATGCTCTACACATCTCATTTTCATAAGGGAAATTTGTAAATCATGCATTTATTAGCCAATATTGTTCTATTTTTTAAAATTACTGTCAAATTACATATGTCTGGAAACTCCCTTTGAAGTAAATGAGTAACATTTATTCTCAATAAAGCTTTCATTTTAACTAGGCACATTAGATATCATTACTACAAATTCATTATAAATTATACTTTAGATTTCATACAGTTATTTACCCAGTCCTTTTTTATATTTGAAAGTTAACTAAGAAAATATGAGTTTCAGTAAATGCCCCCAGTTACCCAGATTTTACTATGAAATTATTTTTCCTTTTTTCTCTATCATATTCTCAAGGCAGAAATATATAACCTAGGTTAATTTCACAACTATTAAATTAAGTTCTATATTTATTTTCATTCTAATGGTATATCTAAATTCATAAGTGTAATTTAAAATTATGCATCACATACTTCTATTTTGAATTTAATTATTTTTAAAGGCACATGATTCCTAAATAATTGCTTAGTCATAAACGAACTAAATGTTGGTTTACATGATCCTTCTTTAAAAAGTGATTTCTGCTTAATGTACTGCTTTCAGCTTCATATGTTATTGTTGCACAGCCTACATCCATTATTTTTAGTAAATTTATGGAGTAACTCAGTTTCTGCTCTGCCTCCACTGTAGACATGAGTACCAATCAGATCTGTTGTCACTGGACAGCTGGAGTTGGAGGCTTTGTAATGGCAAACAGGGTGTTTCTTGTACTTAAATCATACCTGTGTCTATTGAAAGCTGCTAATGTGTCTGAGGTGTACACCAAAGCTGTCAAGCACTGCACACAAAGTACAAAGTAAAGAGCAGGACATAGAGAGGAAGAACCTCAGTCTTTCACTTACAGCAGTATCACCAAGTCACCCTGGTGAGGCAGCTGGAGAAAGGCTCTCATGCTTTACTGGCACGCTCGAATGCCTGTAAATTATGCCCCTAATCTTGCCTGCCTGGGAGTCAGTGATGATCTGATCCTAGCACTCTGTGTGTTGGTGCTGTACCAAGCCCACCTGGGCTCCCAGCCGTGACTACACACCCTTTCTTTTGCCTTTATCACACCTGCACCCACACTGTGGCCCCGAATGGGGAAAAAATATACAAAGAAGGGGGACAAGAGAGTACAGAAGGAGAAAGAACTCGTGCAGCATCTGCATGAGCCATTAATTTCGGTTCAAGGAGCTCAGCATCTATGTATAGAAGGAGGAAGAGTAACTGAACAAATTGCCAGAATTTTTCTGTCAGAAAGATTTATTACTTTTTTTCTTTTCTTTCTATAAAAATGCCAGGAGTGAATAATTTCACTGAAGAAGGAACAACAGAATAGATGTGCAATGCGACCTTTATAATTGATGCAAGTGCCAAAACTCAGGAAGGAGAACATACATTTATGATTACTTGTTATCTTTAAATATTTGGTTTTTTCAGTTTACATTTAGATACTTTTTGCTTTCCTGGCCACCTCAAATAAGATCGGAAAGAGGAGTCAGTATTTAGCTAGCAAAGGAAGCTAGAACTCCAGGTGTGCCTTCATCTAGAAAAGCAGTACGAAAGAGGTAAAGAATTCTTGTGCTCTTAAAAACAGAAAAAAGGCGAAGGACATAACGAACTTTTGCCTTCCTTTTTCAATCTTTGCTTCAAATGGGCAAATCACTTCAAAATTACAGTTCTCAAGGTTTTGACTCACAAAGTTTATTCTGTCCTCTGAAAACAGAAGAAAAATATATGGAGAAGCTCAATATGAAATGTAACATGGTCTGATTTTCAAAAGTTGCCAGTAGTCACAATTTCTGAGATCTGCAGGTGTTTAGCAGTAAAGTATAAAAGCTCACTCAGCTTTGTTAACCCAGTTGTTACATTTTTTAACAGAATTGATACAGTAGTAGATTTAAAGACCTGGAATTTCTAGAAATAAGGCAGGAAGACATAAACAAACCTTTTGTCACATAATCTTTTTTCTTCTGTTTCTGTCAATATCAAAGATTTTCTTACCTGTCCTTAATACAGACTTAGCCAATTTTTTAGTATCTTATAAATCATGACTCATCTGAATAAATCTTTCCACTAAAAATTAAGAACAACTAGTATGTCACTAGATAGGAAATTAAAAAAAAAAAAGTTAATCAACTCTCTGTGTGAAATAGAACGTAGGACTTCATAATGTTATATCATGGAACCTCAGCTAGAGGGTAATATACTCTGGGTCTGCAGAACTTGGTCTGTCCTCACTGTTTTTCAAACTATCTGGCACCAAACTAAGTACCACTACTGCCTCTGCAGTAACTTCCTACTCTCAGTGCTGAGCTGTACTTTGTGAGCATAAGCAACCTTACAGTTGCAGATGAATTCTGTGGCAGGGTTAGTCTTCATCTTCACCACCTGCATCTGTGCTACAGAGCATGACAGATCTTAGCTCAGATCTCAAGAGCAAATTTCTCACCCATACCCATTATGCCTTCAGAAACATCACTGGCCTCACAGGCAAATCACTTCGTATTTCTCGGTAAAATCACCCAGATTATTGCAGTATTCTCACAAGTATGCTTTGTAGCTCATGTTTCTAACATGGCCTAGAAATTCTTCACTCTAAGAATCTTCTAGTATGAATACTTCTGGCTGCAAAAGATGCTACATTTCCAGCCTTCTTGCTTCTGCTGGGACTTGCTGGCTTAAGTAGAACACAGACAGCACCACTGAAATTACCTCCATGACAATACAGTAATTATTTGATGATACCTGCAGACTGATATTCACAACTACAATTCTAAAGTCTGGAGTGATATTAATTAAGTCAGTCTCACCAAAGCTTCTAAATGCCACAAAAAAAAATCAGTTTTTCTTTTTTTCTTAGGGCACTATAATCAAAATATTAGGTATAAGTTTTTATGTCCTAGAGTTGCTCACAATGTACCCCAACAACTCATGATGATAACATCTCACTTTTACCTGCGTTACGATTAATTGGCATATGTAACCCTTCTATTAGCACTTTGGAAAAAGACAGTGTTTCTATTATAGCCTCATATCTAAGGGCAACAGGATTACCCTCTCAGTGTCCTTAATTACCACTGGACTGACACATTCATGTAGTTGTTGCCAATTCAGAGGATCATTGCACATTATCATGCATGAGGAATCAAAACTATCTGTGGCAAGAAAAGCCTTTATTTGCTATAAGGCTAAGTCCATATGCTATTTACATTAAGTCACGTTCACTAGCTACTGCCTCACCACATCTCTCAGGTTGACAGTGGCCCATTTGCAACATGGCTGCTTCATATGACCTGGAATAGTGACAGAGGAAGCTCATCTTCCTAAAAAAGCCCTTGTATTTTTATAAAAATTCCCTTTGCTTACGAATTATTTAGTGTCTCAGACTTTGTAATGATGATATTTTTTTAAAAGGGGATTTAAGTGGTACCCAGACAAAAGTGTTCAGAAAATAACAGCTTGGGTAATGTAAAGTGCCAGGGTAACATTAGCCTTACTGTTACAAATTAACCTTATGTGCATTATAAAACACAACTAAGAAAATAATATAAAAAAATACTGTAAAATAAAGTAAAAACAATACATAATTAATGCCATAATAAAAGAGCAATATGATGGAAAACTGTAATGGAACTAAATACAGCACACTGTGAAATGCAGCCCATAAATGTGTATGAAATATGCATAAAGGTGCAACTTCTCTCAGCCTGGTTGCACAAAAAAGGATTTCATGAAGTGACTATAATGGTTCCCTTGTTCAAACCTGCAGTCTAGAAAACCACTGAGAGACAGAAATTTTGTCACTTCAACCATTGGTATTGACTAAAGGAAGAGAAAAGCACTGGGGAAGGGCAAAGGGAGAGTAGGGGGAGAGGGGCTGCCAAATAAGCTGCAAGAGCATATGAAGTACTGCAGTCAGCCATGGGAAGTTTTATTCTGTCATCATTTATTCATACCATAAAATCATTTAGGTTGGAAAAGGCCTCCAAGATCAAGTCCGACCATTGACCCAACACCACCATGCCACTAAACCATGTCATGAAGTGCCATATCTACATCTTTCTGCACACCTCCAGAGATGGTGACGCTATCACTTCCTCAGGGAACCTGTTCCAATGCCTAAGCATTCTTTCAGTGAATAAATTTTTCCTAATATCCAGCCTGAACCTCCCCTGGTGCAGCTTGAGGACATTTCCTCTTGTCCCACCACTAGTCACCTGGAAGAGACCAACCCCCATCTGACTACAACCTCCTTTCAAATAGTTGCAGAGGGCAGTAAGGTCTCCCTTGAGCCTCCTCTTCTCCAGACTCTACCATCTCAGTTCCCTCAGTTATTCCTCATAAGATTTGTGCCCTAAACCTTCACCAACTTCATTGCCCTTCTTTGGACATGCTCCAGCAACTCAATGTCTTTCTTCCAGTGAGAGGTCCAAAAGTGAATACAGTATTTGAGGTGTGGCCTGGAGCTTGTCACAATAGGATGCTGATCCATGATTATGATGCTAAGGTACTACCATGGCCACCTACATTACTTGAAATATTCTGAGAATTAATAGATGAAATTAAGAGTAGTTTCTGTTTCATAGAACTTCTGTTTTCAAGCTCAGATGATGCTACACCAAATCATATACAACTATTTTATGTTACATTCTTAAGAAAAATAGTTGTTTTTCAGAGTCATGATATGATGTATTCCCAAACAACTCAACATACAAGCTGTGTGTTAGATCCCCTTGCTGAAGTCAGTGTATAAACAGAAAGAGAAACACACTTTGGTTTAGGATGAATTCTGGAAGAGTGGGCACTTGAAATGTGGGCAGAAAAGCTTTCCTGATGAAAGAAAGAAAAAGTCATAGTGCTAAAGACGGTACATTTCCTATTACTTTACAAACACACTGCAGCACTATAAAAAAATTAAACCTATAACTTAAAAACAGACAAATGCATTACATGGAATAGTATGATAAAGAAAAAACCCCTTTGACTAGGATGAATTATGCTTCTCAAATTCACTATGATTATTTGAAATGGTAAACAAAACAATGGATAAAGAAGCAGCAATGAATATTACTTAGGACTTTTGAAAGGCTTTTGATAAAGTTTCTCACAAGAGACTATTCAGGAAATTTAGTAACCAGTGTAAGAGGTAAATTCTTGTCAGTGATTAAAAGCTGGTTAATAGGCAGGAAACAAGGAGTAGGAATAAATAGCCCATTCTTGGTTTAGGAAAGATTAATAGTGGGATACCACAGGGACCAGCAGCAAGACCAATATTGTTTAACTGTTTAATTATTGTTAATATTATTTAATTAGGATGCAAAATGGGCCAAACCAAAACCCACAACTGTGAATATTTCTGAACAAAGGAAGGTTTGAAATCAGGGTCTGGCATTCAAAACTTGTAGCTCATACTCTTCAACAAAGTGGTCAGAGGAGAATTAGGAGCAACAACACAGAAACAATGTACCAGAAAATGCAACATTGCATGAAACACACTCTCCCAAAAAGTCTGCATTTCAGCAGTGATTGCTGTTATTTAAATATATGATGTAAATTGTTTTAATAATTCAGGATTATATCGACTAAGGTGAAGTTCAGGACTCTGTCAGGAGAATAATTTTGTTCTTTGTTGCCCTTCTCTATAGAAATTGATGCAATGCTTCTTTCTTAAAGGCCTGTGCAGAATCCTGTTCCTTCCTGCACAGGGGATATGTTTCTTAAACAACTTCTCTCAGGTTTCAGAGCAACAACCACCTCAAGCTCTTTTGTTCATTTGTTTAGGGCCAAACTAAAAGCACACTGGTTTGGGGGAAAGAGGGAGTGGGTGTTGGATTTGTGTTTGGTTTGGATTGGGGGCAGAGGGGCTGTTGCGTTTATCTTTTCACCACGTTATTTAATTCTCTTATCACTTCTTCACAAACACAAACTTTCACAAAACACCACAAGCCAAATCAGTGACCGGAGATACTTTGTGCCTTTTTGGTTTTGGAAGAATGCAATGGAGAAAACTGTAATGCCTAATATAGCATAGAATAAAGAAATATAAGGGTAACACAAAAAGTCATCAGTAACTGAGCAAATCTTTTGACCATATTTTAAATTAAATCTGTAGTGCAAAAGGCAAGGGACAGAATTCAGTGGTCTTGATAGATTCTTCAGCCCTATGCTCTTGTTGCACTTACACACCCAGCAGCAAAATACTGTCTTCTGTCTTTGCAAATTTCTGTAACTTTTTTCTGGAACTTCTACAACAGTTTAAATTGCAGAGTATATAGAGTCCAAATTTTACACACCTTCTGGACAAACACATCGAAGTAAATTCTAAAAAACATTATTAAAAAATGAATCTTCTCTCTATTGATAGATTTGAGATGAGATGCAAGATATAGCACAGGTGAATATATGAGATTAGTGAGTTGTATAACAGGTCTCAGTATAGATTTATTGCAGAATCCTACCACTGTACGCTGCATACTGGAACTTATTGTATTCTAGTACATAATATTTCAGAGATGAATGAAAAGCATGAGGGAAATCTAATTCTTCACAGTTCAAGAGGGCTTACTAGCATTAGGAACTTAATTTGGCTGGATCAAAGGGAGGAAGAAGGGAAGTTGCAGGGCAATATAGGGAAGTGGAAGGAAAAAGAAATACAGTCCCTTACCCTTGGCAGTACACAGCTCTGAAGTTTGAGGGACTGCGTGTGCCAGTACCTAAATGCAGCAGAGAGTGGGAGCAGAGAGTAGGTGAAAGAGCTATTAATTTCTTTGCTTGAGTTTTCATCAATTATAGTTGAGAGAAGGATGATTAACAAAAAACTGGACCATAGCTATGGAGGTCTATCCAGAAAAGCTACTGAAAAGTATGTGTTGCCTAACTAATTTAGTTTTTAATAAAGCAGTCTATGTAATAGACTGCTCGAGAGCAGCCCTGACGAAAGAGACTTGGAGGTGTTGGTGGATGAGAAGCTCAACATGAGCTGCCAGTTTGTGCTTGCAGCCCAGAAGGCCAATCGTATCCTGGGCTGCATCAAGAGGAGCGTGGCCAGCAGGTGGAGGGACCTCACTCTGCTCTAGTGAGGTCCCACCTGGAATATTGTGTCCATTTCTGGAGCCCCTATTACAAGAGGGATATCAAAGTGCTGGAGTGAGTCCAGAGAAGGGACATTTTGTCATTAACAAAGATGTTTAAGAGCAGATAAAGATGTTGAAGACCAGATATATAGTAATATAGGAGTAGTATCAGTAGTACTGATAAGCTGCTGTATAGCAAAATTCTCCCATTACCTCTTTCTTCAATTAACTAAACTATGGAATTATAACAAGTTCTTTCGGATGCCATTGTTGCAGCTTGTGCTGCTTAAGGTTTCTTACTACTTGCAAGTCACCTCCATGGATCTCAGATAGGGATGACATGATTTCTAAACGAAGAAAATTGGGGTGAAGACATCAAGTCATGCTTTTTTTCCCTACATTTCTAATATTTCTGTGGATTTTAAATTACTACTTAGATCAATTGATACTTTAATCTACTATTAAGGATTTAATGGCTCCTCTTATCTTTGTTGATTACACTCGAGAAAAGATGCAGGAGATTCTCAGTGGAAGGTGTGTTACTCAACAGCTCTCTGTCATTATTGATTTGCTAGTGAAAACCTTAACAGCAATTTTTGTGTGTGTGTGAAGTTCCACGTTGTCTGTTCAGGTTTGAAACGCAGACATTGCTTAGAAAAATACTTGTGCATTGTACATCTCAGTTACCTTTTCAAACAGTACTTGTTTTTCCTCCTCCTTTCTTTGGAAATTGTGCATTCGCTGAGAACACTGTGTGGGCAACAATCTCTACAGGTTATTCTTTTAATGGATCAGGATCCACGGTACTCAGTCATTTAGAATTTTTTAGAATCTCTTGAACTGCATCTTTAGATCGAATTTTAGCAAGTAAATCTTATGCCTTTACATGCATAGAAATAGATATTTCCATCTCTGATCATAGGAGACAAGCCTTGAGAGTAAGCTTTTACAGAGCTTTGGTAGTTTTGCATCTGGTCCTTGAGTCAAAAAGTAGCCTTGATACATTCTGAATGCAGCTCTCATGGTTGCAGTGTGCTTTTTTAACATACACTCATGCCTACCATTGAAAAAAAATCAACTTAGACCAAAACAGTCTCTTTTGACTCAACAAGAATCAGATTGTAAACAAGAATTGTACTTAAAAGTCAATCACATATTTTCTGGTGCTAACTTATGAGTTTTGACTACTTACATTACCTGTAAGTATAGAATCATCTGGGAATCTGACATATCAAATACTCAACTTTGGATCTTTTTCCCCTAGAAAAACCATCTATTTCTGCATTTAATGAAGGTGTCACAACTGCAACTTCCTGTATTCACCACCCTCAATTTCTCCTGGCACCTTTTGTGCTGCAAAGTGTCAGTCTGGTTCTGCTCATTGGCTTTTGCCTCAGGACCATGTTCTGCAAAAACGCTGCCCATTCTTTACTTACTATATCTCCCCTGCATGGTGACTGATGGGTGATATCATCTTCCCTAATGACATTTATTATCTGGTATCTTCTAGGACAATGATGGGATGTTACAAACCATAAGAAATATGCCTGAGTCCACATCCCCTCTTGCTCAGAGACCAGGTCCAGTAGCCAATACACCTTTAGTGTGTCACAAAATAACTATTTTTGTGGCCCTACACTTACCCACCTCACTTAAAAGCTGACAGGTGATGAAGAAAAACACATCTTACACTGACCAACAAATGAGAACTACTAGGAGCCCTGCAGATACAATTTTCCATAAGTTCCAATAGCATTTACAGCTCTATAAACTTTTGTAATCCAGGCAGAAACTCCTACAGCTTTGCCTGGAATAGGGAGCTAAACATATGTTATAAGGAAAATAAAAGTCTTTCAAAACGACTTTTTTTTTGGGGGGGGGGGGGGGGGGGGCGGGGGGAAGGAATTGAAACATAGCATTAGTGTTCCTCATATGATTCATTGCTATTTTATATCTTTAGGTTAACACAAGTCCATTTTGTTGTTCTACTTGATGGCACTTTTTTTTCCATGTATGGTTGAGCATATAATAAACAGTCTCATAACTGTCAGTGCATAAGTTACTGACAGTGTTGCCTTGGGGTCACATCAACTTTTATACATTTTTTTATAAAAATGTTTTTAATTAATGTATACATTTAGTATTTTCCTGTTTAGCTTACAGGGACTCCTTTTGGGGTTTTCCCTGTGGGTGTGGGGGAAAGAGATTGATGAATTATAATTTGATGAAGGTAGTTGCAGTAGCAGAAACTGAGAAATGGAATATTTGCAAAATGCCAGAGGTGAAGGAATAGGATACACATGATTAAAGGTGCTATAAAATCAAAGCTGTCAAAGCAACAATAGCAGTAAAAGAGAAATATTCAAGCAATGTTGGCTTCCCCAGAACATCCAGTGGTGCCATGAAGCATATTATTTAGGCAAGTCTGTAAGGCGTACAGGAGGTTTGGATTGGTTATTTTTCTCACTGAGTACAAAAAACATATGTTGAACTATAAACATTCTTTGCTCCAGGAATTTCATCCAGGACAACTGGGGATTGAAACTTCCTAATAGCATTCACAGTGCAAACGTTTACAGCAGCCTGTAATGAGGACTGGATGAATGGAAGAAAGGTAAAGAACCTGGAGACCAGATCTGAAGAAATAAAATGCAGCAGAACCAGAGAAAAACTGGCTTAGCAAAGGACTGAATTAACCAGGGTGTAACAGTTGTCTTTAATATAATGTACATTTTGTTGTGGTCAAATGTGTACATTCAGACTTTTTGAGTATTGGTGGCTGAGTCACCAGCCCCTCAAGTAAGATGGGGTAAATGAGGAACTAGATACCAATTTGGCACTTAAATGCAATCTAGAAATTATTTTTTTTAAATATAATTTTCAGTTTTGTATAACTTTTTCCATATTTGTGGACAAGAATTTAATGCTTTGCTAGAAGAAATTTTGTTTCCACATGTAAGATTAGAAATTATGAAGGGCGCTACTTCTTTGGAGGCAAAAAAACCCAACCTAAATGGAACTTTGTGCATGCAGGCAAAAACCCTGTAGGCAACTCAAAGCCTGGAGAACTTCAGGAGATGTACATATTGCAACATATGAGCTAGTATTGCTCTGGCAGAAGGCGGGCAGGCAATGGGGAGAGAGTTCCTATACAGGATAAAATTATGTTATTCCTTTTTTTCCTGTCTGCCATGGATAGCTATTGAGAAAGTACTGAGCTATATTTTATACACTCCCTTCAGAAAAGAACTAAAAGGGCTAGAAAAAGAGGATGATGACTGTAAGAAGCAGCAGAGAAAAATACTAGAAATGAAATTATTAAATACAAGTGATATAAAGAAAAGCACAGTGAAAACTGCTTTCCAGAGTTCCTTAAAGATGTCAATACAGAGCAATGGCTACAGAAGAATGAAATAGACATTTTCAAAAAGAGAGCACAGAGGCTCCTGAATGCTTCTTGTTTGTAGTTCAGACCAAGCATCTTTATCTGTTAACTCAGGTAAACAACACATTCCTCACATGGAAAACCTCAAAAGGTGCAGGACAAGGAGGCAGAGTAGTGATGATGAACACATTTGGTGTCTAGAGTCACATTTGTTATTGAAAGATCTGCCTTATTACTCTTTTGTGCCAGTTCAGATCTCTGACAGTGCTCAAGTTGACACTTGCCAATGATTTTAAAGAAGGGTGTAAGAAAATTGACAAAAAAACTGCAGCAGAACCAGATGAGATTTTACGTTATTCCAGCTTTTGTCATAAATCTGGAACTCAGACCAGATTTGTTCAAAGAAGTTTCCAGAGACTGATACCAAATGCTCACCTTGCACTTTTTCTTGTACTTTTTTCAGTGAAACAGGTAACATGGATATGAGGTAACATGGATATGTTTATGCATGGACTAAGGAATGGGTTTAGTTTGAGTTTGGGATTCAAAAGCAAACAAACAAACAAAACAAACCCTCCACACACACACAAAAACCACCCCAAACCAAACCACAAAAAACCCAACCAAAATCAACCAACCAACCAACCACAAAGAAAACCCCACAGGGGGGACAAAATGTACAGCTGCATTCAGAAACACACTAACAAAGGATTCATACCAAGGACGATAAATCAAGTATTTCCCTCCTCTATGCAGTTTTCTAAAACATGTTTACTAAGTATTTGAGACACTTATGTTTAAACATAGGCTTTACTGGTTTACATTCCACATTTTCTCTCTATCTGACAGTGAAATAAAGGATTTCAGGTTTAGCCCTGGAATCAGCAAATATTCCAGTCACATTGCCAGGTTAGTGGCTTACCTGTTTCTCCCCAGTGCAGAAACTCTAGCGGTGCATTTGTTTCCATAGTGACAGGTTGATATTACAGAGGGTGAAGATTTCCCTGCTTCAAGGAGAGAGTTGGGCTGCAATGGAGAAAGCCCTTAGCTAATGACAGCAAAAGGCCTTCAGGGAATGATCAGGTACTAGTACTTCTCCAGGACTGAGTGCTTTGCTTTTAATGTTGTCCTGCTCCTAAAGCTGAGATTTCAAAGCTGCCTAGAAACATCTAATCCTAATGGGAGTTTGGGCACCAAAATCATTAGGGTTAATTTTTTCAGTTTATCTAAATATGCTAAATATTAAAACCTCATATATACATATACATTTAATTAAGTTTTTAATTTTGTATTAAGTGAAGTTTTTATGAACACAGTCACCTAACATTACTAAATACAATGTAGTAGCAGTTTAATATACGCTAAACTATATATGTCTTCATCTGTTCAAAAGACAGACTGACTCTTTTTTCACAGAATTACAGAATGTTAGAAGTTGGAAGAGACCTTGAAAGATCATCTAATCCAACCCCCCTGCCACAGTAGGATTCCCTAGACCAGGTCACACAGAAGTGCGTCCAGACAGGTTTTGAATAGCTCCAGAGAAGGAGACTCCACAACCTCTTTGGGCAGTCTTTTTCAGTGCTCTGGCACCTGAACTGGGAAAAAAATTTGTCTTGTATTCACATAGAACCTCCTATGCTTCACCTTACAACCACTGCCTCTTGTCTTGTCACTGGGCTTCACCAAGAACAGCCTGACCCCATCTCCCTGACACCCACCCTTCACATATTTAAAAGCACAGATGAGGTCACCCCTTAGTCTCCTCCAAGCTAAAGAGAATCATAGGATGGCTCAGGTTGGAAGGGACCTTAAAGATCATCTAGTTCCAACCCCCCACCATGGGCAGGGATGCCAATCACTAGACCAGGTTGCCCAAGGCCACATCCAGCCTGGCCTTGAACACTGCCAGGGATGGGGCATCCACAACCTCCCTGGGCAACCTGTTCCAGTGCCTAACCACCCTTGTTGTAAAGAAACCCAGCTCCCTCAGCCTTTCCTCAGAAGGAAGATGTTCCACCCCCTTCATCATCTTTGTGGCTCTTTGCTGGACTCTTTCAAGCAGTTCCTTATCCTTCTTAAACTGAGGGGCCCAGAATCTGGCCCAAAACCTTTACGTTTTCAGCAGCAGAAAATAAGATTAATATAGTTTTGAATAAGCACAATGAACTTCATAGCCCTGATAGGTTTTCAAAGTTAGGTCCAAGTAGTTGAATGTAAAGCTACAGATTTCTGTACAGTGTCAAGATCCATATAACAGAGATCTTTACAGAAATTTAAGTGTTGACAGATAAGTTGGAATGCTTTCACGTATTTAATGTCTCTCCTGCCCTGCTAAATAAGAATTGTAGTGCCACAGTTTACTATGCTTATAAAGAAAACTACGTTATCAAAAATTTAAAATCATCTTCCTTTTTAAAAATGCAGGAAGAAAGAAATGTTAAATAAACATAAACCAGTGGTATCTGAAGTATTCAAAGTTGTAACAGTCTCAATGTGTTTTTCCTGTCTATTCTCAGCATTTGTAAGGAAAGTTGTTTGAAACGCAATTAGTGAGAGAAGTTTGAAAGGAAAGCTTGACAATTCTGTTCAATAAAAATATTTATTGTTATTTTACCGGTCTAAGAATGTCATGATTTTTCCTTTGGGGCTCAGAATTGCACTTTAATACCTTGATAGATCATAACTGTTAGGTTATTATAAAACTTTGACAGATAAGGCTGTGATTTGTGAAAGCTCCATATGAATTTTACCTTTAATTTCTGTTAACATTTGACAGAGCTTCATGACATTAGAACCACAAAGTTCATTGAAATTCAGCAGTAGTTAAGCACCTTGCATACACTGCTCATTTACAGATAACACTTGTAAATCTCTTGACACAAAGATTCAAAATGAATCTTGTCAAAAGCTGTAAGAAATACACAGTGTTTTATTTCACAATAAAACTGAATACATCAGAGTGCCTCTATGTTGGTAAATTACTCCACTTGGGCATAGGGAGGATTTTTAATTGGTTTGCATCTCACCTGTTCTGACAACATTATATCAAACACATCAAAAAGTAAATAAATGATTGAGGTTGCTTCTAAGGTGGCATGTCAGCAGTAGTGTGCCTGAAAATTATTGCCAAAATCAAGAATGGTTCATACATATGAACAGCTTCTGGAATTTTTTGTTTATTTGTGTAATAAACTATGGACAAGCTTTGTGAGTTATAAATCAATATTTAATGAAGTCTAGCTTTCATAACTGACACTTTAACTTATTAACATAATCAGCTATTTGAAGAAAAGTATACCAATACTAATAAAATAAATAACAAGCTATAAATAATAAGTACACAACAAATATACTAATAGTAATATAATAATTTTGGTTTTTCCCAAATTTTGTGCATGAGTCCTACTTTACTGACTAAGGTGAAATATTATTAAGAACTGCTTCTATATCAGTGATTCATGGAAGAGGGAAAGGTAGACTGGGAAAAAATTATGAGCAGTTTTTAAAACTTGCATCATAACTGCACACTTCTTCAGAGGTCCCTCATAGGGAAAGCAACACATCAGGGAGAACAACATTCCCCAACAACAAATCAGCTGTAGAAGCTAGAAGATAAGCAGCTGAAGCCTGGAAATTTACAGGCCCTCCCTCAACAATCTGCAATACAGAAGGGATAATCCAGATGTCCTTCTGAATATTCTTTCAGCCCTAGAGAGAACATTTCCATATTCTTGCTCAAGAGCTATTGCAGAGGTTGTGATTGCTCTGTTTTTCTACAGTAAATAACCCAGTGTCTAACTAACCAGATATTTCTTTGTGAAATGCTTGAAATATTTCTTTGTGAAACCCTTGAAATATTTCTTGACGATAAGTATAAGAAAATGTCTAAGAAGAATCAATTTTTTTTCACCTCATAGACCCTGCTGACTTTAAACTACCATTGATTTCAATAGAACATGCAGACAAATGGCAGCTTCATCATTTCATCTAATATCTGCGTCATATTTACTACTTTATTTTTAGCTAATAATCACCCTCACAGAACTGGATGCAGGAATGCCATTTTCACCTTTCTAGGTGGGATGAAGTTAATCCCACTCCATAACCTGTTCATATTTGAAAGTGTCAGACAGCAGGTAGCCAGGTATATTCTGGTGATAAATATACAAGGTCATTCAACCAAGTACTGAATGCGGATTTTCAAATGCCAAAAGTATAGATCTCTTCCATTTCCTTAAACTAACAATTTTATTGGATGCTTTTATATCAGAAAGTATCTTGTGCTGGGACAAGAACTAACTGTAACTGGTGAAATGTAGCTAATGTATTACAAATAAAATGCAATAGTTTGACAGATGGACCAAGAGTTCAGTCTTTTAGATGCTGATTTGACCTGATCTTCGAAACTCCTGAATTGTGTTACCAGTATGAAATAGAATTTTGTGTACAAATAAGCATGTTTGTTAAAAAAGAAGCAAAACAGAATGGGTAAATTAATTCAATGCCAGTCTTTGACAGCTAACGCTTTGGCACAGGGAAGGTGTTGCGAATGAGCAAAACTGGAACAGCTTTTTGCAGCAATTTGAATGAATGCTGTGAAATAAGAAGTTATATTTTCTTTGTTTTTATTCTGAACTATCACAGAGGCAAGTGTCATACTCCTTGATGTTTTCCACTGGAGTAACAGCATGCCAAAGAAGAAAAAAAAAAAACAAAAAACCACAAAACCATGACCAACTGGAGGATCCTTCAAATGAGCATCACAGGGATAAGAAAAGAAAGATACACTATTCATTTTTGACAGAGCTGTATGTACAGCTCTAAGTGATTCATCTCTAGATAATCTATTTCTGATATAAAACTAGTAAGACCTTTCTTTGAAACATAATCTAGTCAGATAGAGATGAAACCATAAAGGTCAGGATACATTCTGGAATTCAGATACATATTGAGGTGTCAAACACGTTCAACTGGAGAAATTTAGCCTTAATGTAATTCCCATTCCAGTTCCCTAGACCTTTTTGAGGAAGACTGAAGTAATTCTTATATTTTCTTATGCTACCAAACAGCAAAGCAAGAAAAATCTGCAAAAGTCTGTAAATCTATGAAATGGTAGTGAAGTGAAATTTAACTCACAATTACAGAATAAAGAGATTAGGAATAAATATATGACTGAATTAAAACCATCAAACTATCTCTGCTAGGGAATCAGATACATCATAGGCAAATCATTAGAGGTGCAGCCAAATAAGAACATATAACCTTCTATAACACATCCAATAAATTTTAAACCAGGCACATTCTACACAGATCAAATGGGGTTTTTTCTATAAACGTTTTTTAAGTCTAAATAAAGGAACCAAGATACCTTAAGATTAGAACATGGTAGAATTCCGCCATGCTCTATTTATAGGATTTCCAGGAGATGGAAAGTCACTGCAATAGCATGGATTCCAACAACTAGAAATATTCTAAAGGTAAATATCCAGGCTATTCTGTCATTACACCCTTCCACAAAATAATGTCTTTTCAGGCATTGTGAAAAAGCAACAGAAGTGATCCATGTGAAGTAGAGGCTAGTATCCAGTTAAGGCCAGTCACCAATAAAACCATTAAGTACATGAAAGTATAAAATAAAACTGTACAGACAGAAACTTCTGACAGTGATCTATAGCCCCCCTTCAAAAAGGAAATCTTAGTTGAGTGACACATGAGGAATTGTAATAAAAAATTAGAAGCTCAATACCACAGTCCTAGGCTACATCAATCTTTGTTTCCAATGACAGCTTCTGATTTTGAGTCAAACTCTCACTGGAAAAATCGAGGTAAGTTCTTTTGCTCACCAATCTCAGAGAAACAATATTCATGCCATGCATAATTTTCTGAACAGAAAAGAAAAAATATCTAGGATTTTTCCCAACCATGATCAAAGGATTAGTCTCACACAGACTTTGAAAACACCTCTATGTGACTCTTTCTGGATGTTAAAAATGTTGATCCCAGTTCAGTAAAACAGTATTAAAACAATGTGGCATATTGTTTTCCATACTATCTCCAGCTTTTATGCTCTTTCTCAGCACCTATGAATATAGCAGAAAACCAAAGGACTTCAGGATAATATCATGTTCTCTTCTACTTCCACTGGGGGCTGAAAAAGCAGGTAGATACAATTTTTCTCTCATTTAAGTGATAAGATGGTATTGTTTAGCTGTTACATTTCTATTTTCTTACAAGTTGATTATCATCATGGTATCCAGACTCTGCCTAGAATTTAAAAATAAACAATCTCTCTCCCTTCTTCAGACATCAGAAAAAATGAGATAGAAAAGTGTGTGTATGTGTCTGTGCATGAGAAACTTAATGAGGGAAAGCCAATTCAATGAGCTGAGTTTTGCTGAATGCTGTGAGGTTGAGAGTCATTTTTATTTATTCCTGTGGTAAGTTTCATAAGCTTAGAAGCTTAGCTCTTCCCTCTGTGCTAGTGAGATTTCTTCTTCTGGTCACAGCTTTGTGATTCCAGTGGAATGTAGCTGTCAGAGCTTATAGCAAGGAGTATATTTAAAATATATAGGGCTCTGAATATCAGAAACTAAAACAATCTACAACACATATTCACTAGAGACCCTGAGTGGAATGCAGAAAAGAGAAATTATATTTTCAGTTGCTTGCAATTTTTACCACTTTGAACTTTCATCGTTATTTGCAGTTTCTTTACAAAGAATGGATTATAATAAACACATCTGGAGTTCAGAAACTATCACTGCAACATGTGTGCTCAGGAGACCAAATTATACATTTGTGGAGTGATATATCCCAAATAGCAATACAGATTTTAAAGCCATGATCAATCAGAAATCTGCAGTAATACTAAGGGAACCATGTTAGTTATATAATAAACCTATAAAATATATACAATATAACATTATTAAGGATTCTCAAAGAAGAGCAAGGCTTCTGAGGTCACAGACTGAGACGTGAAGGAGGAAAACTCTCTAAGCCTTTGGTTCATCAACACTCCTCTAATGCCTCCATCTCTACCTGGCAGGCCACAATTTTTTTCCTTTCCTCAGAACTGTCTGTCTTTGCCTTGGTTCTAAGCTACAGGGCAAGAGGAAGAGTAATTTTCACATTACATAGCCCAGATTCACAGCTACAGAAGAGGGAGAGGGAGAAAAAGACAATAGTTACAAGGCAGAGCCTCACTGCCATCAGAGGTAATGGGAACAGAGATTGGTATATCCTCAAGAGACAAGAAACAAGATCCTCTCCTGAAAAGCTGTGGCTTCTGCCTCTCAGTTTCTGTCGAGATGCTTTATTATTGTTCAAGGATGCAGCACACAAGGGAGAGAGTTAGAGGCATGTTCTATTATGACACAATTGTAGTTGCTGGTCTTTAAAACAAATGAAAAATAACTAAGCATGCCACATTGACATATTGCCACTCACAAATACTGTCTTTGGCCAAAACGGCTACCAGACCCCTAAAGTCTAGAGAACATATCTATATTAAGAACACCCATAAAGCAGTGGTTAAAGAAGCTGGAGCAAAACATTACTTTTTCAGGTTAGTAAATTCCAGGTTTTTCACTGGAATGCCCAGTCCTTTCATTGTATTTGAATGCAAGTCCTTCAGCTGCCTTGATTTTTCTTGATGGACTTGGAAATAACCACGCCATACAAATTGGTGCTTAAGCCTTTATAGTAAGAAATCAACCACGACTCAAAGAGTATAAAAAAAAATTAAAAGAATGATATCTGAATGTTTGATTATCTTCTCCTCCTCCAGTCTTTTAATCAATTACTTCCATTAATTCCTTTAAGCTCCATCCTCCCTATGAATTAACTGTACTTCAAACAATATCATGAGAATTCTTTCATGTCTTTGTTGTTTTGGGTTTTTTTCCTCCACTCTACCCTGCAGTTTTATGCTTCACTATTTGGGCTAAGGTTTTTTTATATCTTTACATGCCTTTTTATTTTTTTCCTTCTTTTTCCCTGAATCTTGCTTAAGATTTCCATGTCTGCCTTAATCATGTCTTTTCATTTCATTTCAGTCTTGAAATTAATTTGTTGAAGTAGAGTTTACAGAAAAGTTGCAGAGAAAAATACTAGGATCAATCAGCTTTGGGAGGAACAGCAAAAGTAGCTCTGAAAGCAAGAAATGGTCATTGGCTAGAAGATTTTTTTAAGCACACAGCTGTGGATTAGGCATTTATACACAAACTACGATCAATTATCTTCTGTCTAATCCTTGAAATTCTTAAGCTTCATTGGCTTCACTTGCAATTTTCCCAAAATATTTAGAATTGAAAACTGAGGAATCAACACAATTTTAGTTATTTCCTCTAGACAAGATTCAACAGCTTGACAAGTTTGATCCAGAAACTCAGCTGCTTAATACCAAATACAGAAGCTGAAATCTAAGTAAAGAGGGACCAGAATCCAAGACTTCACTCCTCCTGGCAAGTGTTCTGTTCACTGATCTACAGATTTATGTTTACCTCCTTTCCAGCTTTCTGCATAATGGTACAGATGCACCAGGAGAGGAATGCATGTAACTGCTGCCTATGTGGTTTGGTAAGCATATTCCCAAGAACTACCAGTAGCAATTTAAATCTGCTCCACTAGGAAAAAAGGGATGGAAGTACGGGAAAGTCTATGAAGACACTAAGAATCAAGCCTGTATTGTAGGTGTTAGGCTGTTGTAGAGAAGAGTTCTTCCTCTTTTACGTGTGTTTTAAAAGATAACAATGCCTGAAACTTGTAAAGGGAGGAGGGATAGCACTATAGGCAGCTACCTAAGGAGGGAAAAATGACTCCCTGAGGCCACAATTGAGCAGTCTTTACTTTCCTATAAGTCAATCCATGATGGTAGTTCTCAATCTCATCCTGAGGTTTTTAACTTGTCCATGCACTAATGCTGGGAGTCTTGTCAACCAGCTTCAACTTCTGGATTCACACTGGACACAACCAAAGGACCAACTCGAGATTTCAGTGTCACTGAAGAACAACAGACATCAAAATTCATCCATCACTCTGCAAGCTGCCCCTGCAGTTGTCCCTAATTACCAGGTAGCCAAATGAACATCAGGTTATGACCTTTTCTAGAACTTGCTAGGCTTTTAAATTTTCAGAATTTTCCACTTTTCTTCCATGTCTGCTTCCTACATTCCAAATGTTTTGTGAATTTCTTTGGGTTAATAATGTTACTCTTTTTGTTGAATGTCATCTGTTTGGTAAATATCACCAAATGTCATGTGTGTGGTAAATAATGTTACTTGTGTGCCCCAGTTAAATAAAGAGGTCAGAACATTCACGTGAGTCTTAAATTGTTTATCACATGTAGTAGAGAGGAGCCTGCCTATGCTAGAACCATGGGGAAAACAGATACAGCAGTAACAGGCAGTTATGTTTATAACCTAAAGTATAAAAATTATCTAGGATACTGACATAACTATAACTAATTACACTTCACAGGGAAGTCTTGCTTAGTAGTCTCAGACTGGAAAATCCAGGATATTAGAAGACTTATAAAAGTCATTGCATGTGTAACATTTGTTGCTAAGAGTCAAATAACAGCTGTAGTGAAGAACTGTACTTTTGTTTAATCTGCTTATTATTGGTTAAGCCAAGTGCCCCGTAGGTACTTGGCCAAGAAAATACAGAAATATATTCAGGTGTCATTAGATATAATGAAGTTTACACACTTTTTTTAGCCTGGCAAGCAAAAATATTTCACCCAGGATATTATGCATGCACAGGGATGCCAAAAATATGTTTAAATGTTACAGATCTACAATGCCATCTGGCCAAGCAGCTTTTCAGATATAGTCTAGAGACATAAGAGAGACACACTGCTGGATATCTCAAAGTACATAAGGGATTGAATTTCTAAGGTATCACAGATCTTATCTAAAATACAGCAGACCACTGCCAAAAGTAGCCAATGTTATCTTTTCTAACAGAATAAAGAAAGAAAAAGCAGGAATGAGAAAATTCATAAGGTCTCAAGAGTACAGCGTATTCATGTATGAACTATGGCTATATACATATATACACACACCCACACATATATTTGCATCTGTATATGAAGTGTTCCTTGCAAAGCTAACATGGTTTGCCACTATTCCCACTGATGTTAGCAGGACTAATATTAGAACTAACTGTACAATGCAAAAGAGGAAAAACAAATCCCAGCTACTCCTTAAAGACAAAATAAAAAAAGAAAGTGGAAAAACAGCAACAAAACCACAGAAAAACCCCAAAAGAACCAAAAAGGAAAAACAGAAATTTGTCTGCTCAATCTATTTCTTATTCATTGTTTGATGTTCTAGATACTTCTAATTACTCTACTTGTTTACAATAGGTATGAGGTACTATTTTGTTTTTAAAAATAGTACTGAGTATGCTTATATACAAGAAAACTAAAAGATGGTGGCCCAGCTTACAGACACTAAGCTTTAAGTGTGCCAGTACTGTACAGCTTTGGATTTGAAGCCATTCTGTAGTGTGGCCTCCCTCTAATTTTCTTTTTTTTGCCAGCATTCATAACCCCTGCAAAAATACCTTCCAATAAAGAGGATACAATAAGTATTCCAAACTGAGAAAAGTATGTATTATGCCAGGGGAAACTAGCAACTTTCTGATAAAAACAAATGCTGCATAGCAGCAGAAATTAGGAATACAATTGCTAGAAACTCATGAAGATTTAATATAATCATTTTATACTAGAACAGAGGGGGGAAAAAACCCCTTAACATCACAGTCAGCAACACACTTAAACACAGCTTCTTTTCCTGCTTCCAGAGACTGTCAGCAGACCATGCTTTCACAAATGCATACATTTTTCTTTTCGTTATTATTAAAATAATTATTTTCATTAAGATTTAGCTATATATCAAGACAAGGGGCAATGGTTGTAAGCTGAAACATAGGAGGTTCTGTGTGAATACAAGACAAAATTTTTTCACAGTGAGGGTGACAGAGCACTGGAACAGTCTGCCCAGAGAGGTTGTGGAGTCTCCTTCTCTGGAGATATTCAAAACACATCTGGATGTGCTTCTGTGTGACCTGGTCTAAGGAATCCTGCTGTGGCAGGGGGGTTGGACTAGATGATTTTCAAGGTCCCTTCCAACTCCTAACATTCTGTGATTCTGTGATATTAAAATTAATACTCCGTATGAAAGATTCTGAATGACTAAGAGTTAAGTAGTGTCATGCTACTTCACAAGCATTATTAGTCTAATTTTTATAATTTTGAAGCTTTTTTTTAAGAACCATCACTGGTGAGACAAACCTGAGGGAGATTTAGGTAGCAAAATGTCTCAAGGATCTTTTAATTATAAACCTTGCCATGGAGGAAAAAACCCCAAATTTCATCTACATGACTGTAGAAAGATGAGATAGACAGACTACTCTAAAATGGACTGGCTAAGGATAGAATCAGTCATCTTCAAAAAAACGGATGAAAAACAACCACTCAGTATAATTCTGGACAATACAAACAGGTGCCTTCCCAGATCACAGGCTCTTCAAAGCCTGGTCTTTGGGGAGAAGCATTAAGGACATTGAATAATGTAATTTATTGGAATAATAAATTACCATCCAGGCATTCTAATTTTCTGTCACTGACACAAACTAATTGAGTAGGTGGGCTTGTTATAAACTCAGAGGAAGGCAGTTATCCTCTTGTCTGGCTTGCTTAACTGGGTCTGTGCCAGAGCACTGAAGAAACTGTCATCAAACAGTAAAGCAAAGTCTATCCTGTGTCACACATCTATAAATAGGCATGTATGTATATGTATGGGCATGTCTCCATGTATTTCATTTTCTAGTGCAAATAAACAAGCACATTTAAAATTCACTCCTGAGCATTTCCAAAAATTAATTTTTGACAATTTTCAAATAAGACAAGGGTAGTGGAATGCACAGCCTATATTCTCTTCACAAGAATAGAAACTGAATGCATCACAACTTATTCTCCTGTTTCTGTTTCAGGTACACCTGCCTGCTAGTTACTCTCTGCCCACGTTACCCCAAAACAATTAATGAGTTTTGTAATTTCTGATCTGCCACCTTGAATGGCAGACAGAAAGAATAAACGTGCCCACCACCTATATATGAAGATACATGTTAATATATTCGCCAACAGAAGAATATAAAGCACTAATCCTACATGATTAATCCTTCACATAAAGCACACCAAAACCCCTGTAAACCAAACAAAATATTTCAGTATCTCTTCTTATTTATCTTTTCCACAAATGCAGTAAAAGAAACAATTCAATACTGAACAGCAAGCTCCCTCTTCCAGCTAATGAGAGGAAAATCCAGCTGCAACAGCCACTTGGACCTCTATATTTGATGACTCTTCCTCCATCCCGTAACTATCCTATTAGATGAACCTTGCCTGCAGCTTTTCCTAAGGGGTCAAAAAGAAATTTAGTGTGATTATAGTTGGATAAATACAGTTCCTGAATCTCTTTCACATCAGCCAAGATTCTCCTTGGTCACTTATGGCAGCATCCCCCTCACTCTGCCAGCAAACACCACCTTTTGGTAGGCCCCATAAACAAGCAGTAATCTAAGATAAAAAACACTTCTTTCCTGTCAGGATTAATAAGAAATGAAGCTGAAGTATTCCTCTGACAAGGACGAAAAGGCTATATTTAAATTAGAGCAAAACCTGGTATACACTGTATGAAATTTGATTAAACAGAAATCGAAGTGATCAGTGTAAACAAGGGTCCACTTTGATAAACAGAAAAACATTAAACAAACTCTTCCCAATTAAAAATGTGGCCAGACTGCCTGCTGCTGCATCCAGTGAGATGAGGGTTGCCTTCACTGAGACAGTTGCAGCAGCAGCTGGCAGCCATCCAGCGTGGTGCAAGGGAGGCACATCTCTCCTTGCTCAGGTACTTATCAGTGCCTCCAGCAGTGAAGCTGGCACCACAGAGCCCCAAATGAGCAGATCCCTACTGCAGCCTGTGACAAGATAGCTGGTGGCTACTCACTGTGTCTAAATTACAAATCCACTTGCATGAAACAGAGCCTGCCCAATGCCAGACAACAGACAAAGCCTATACAAAGAGTCAGCCCTCAGAAGGGATAAAGCAACTCCTAGAGGAGAAAGTGATTAAATAAAGTCCAACAAATGATGCCAATAAACAAGTTTTCAATTACCAAAGGACACCCAGGCAGCCAAGAAGAGGCTGCTAAAAGCTGTAATCACACCACTCTACAGTACCCACTTCAAAAAGTACAGAAACATACAATATATTTTGGCTGGAAAAGAACACGTAGAGCAGACTATTTAAGAAAATTGCAACCTGCTACAAAAACAAGCTTGAGTGCCTTCTATTTAGGAGAATGGGGCTGCATTTCAGATCCCATTTCTTACTTCAGGTGAATTATATCTCTGAATCACACAGCAGTTATCTACCTGCATCTGTTTGTCTCTGACACCATTATATCCTCCTGTCCTTGACCCCGGCTGAGACTGACAGGCTCTGGGGGCTGCTAATGGGGCTAAATTTTCCATGAATGTTTGCTTGTATTTATAAATGAATTTACTTAAGCCATATTAATGTCATTTCTGTATTTTCTTTCTGAAAAAACGTGTTCATTAGGGTTTTGCTGGCATGAATGTTTACTAAAGTAAATCCTAAAGATGTAGCCCAAGGTACTAGGATCATAAAGAGGCTTTCCAATGTACTGAAGTGTGTCAGTGCATTTATATTTGCACAAAACAAACAATTCTCACTCAGTCAGCCAAGGAAGAGAAAGAAAATATGGAGGTCACCTGACCAGTCATAATTAACCAATATAGCATGAGGAAGAAGTCAGAAAACTTGGTAACCAATCAAACAGTTCCACATGTTACCGAACAGTATTCAAATATTTCTGCAGGTTGGATGGATTCAAGGATTCAATATGCTCACAGCTGACAATGTACAGAAAAGTTGTCTGTACTTTATTAGAAACAGAGTTTGTGGCAAATCTTTCATTGAGCTGAAATAACCGAACACAAAGGGTCTCAACCATTAGGTCATTTGTGTGTGCTACAGCCTTTAGTGAGAGAAGAACAAGAATTTCATGTCACAAGGTAGCTGATGAATAGCTTCCCAGATACACCCAAGAGCCTGACTGTGGTGTTATTGAGCACTTTTTTGCATCATACTTGCAACTTTTAACATTTATGCTCCCAGTAAAGACTACAGACTGTTCTGCCACTGATGCTGCCCAGATTATATTATGCTCAGTATAACCTCTCCTTTCCATTTTATCTTCAGGCCTTCCTTTAACTCAGTTATAGTCAGCAAGAGGTTCCTAAGCCCAAGTTTTGGTAACAGTTACAGCACTCCTGACTATTCAATGCAATGTGTTCTGATCTCTGGGTAAAAACCACAGCTGTTTCATAAGGAAAATCACAGCTCTGACCAAAGATGTTGCTACCTTTAATTTTTCAGAAAATTAAGGATTAAAGCTTTTGGATGTCAGCCACTGCAGCAACTGGACTAACACTGATATTCACACGAGTTAACACAAACACACTCACTCCCACATCTCCCAGCACAACTCTCTAAAGAGGAATTTACATGTGGATCAGCATGCCTCCTTCCTGGCACTAAGGACATGAGGCCTAAAGCCTGAGGAGAGTTTTTAACAGAATAAAGTATGTTTTTCTTGGTTTTGTAAGAGATTTAGGTAATTCAGGTATAAAAGTCATAACTGACAGGAAAAAGTCCTGTCAGACTCTAGACTGAACTCAATCCCTTGCCGTGGGTTGCCTTTAAAACTGTGTCTTTTTTTAATAGGTAAAACCCCTGTAAACCTGTGATTATGATAGTCAAGACTTTTAGGGTTTCCTAACAATAAATATTTTGCACAAAGGTTGTGTCATTAGCAGATTTTTATCACACACTTGTAGTCACAGGCAAACCTCAAAGCAATCAGCTGAAGTGAGTGACACCAAATTGATCTGAATTGTTGAGTGGTCTTGTCTTCAGTTTCCTGTTTCCTTTTTACTACCAATACCAAAATAGAACACTTCAGTAACCATTCACTGTAATATTAATAAGCTCTGCTGCACTCCATGAAACAAAGAACAGTGGCTTGAGAAAAATAGCTCTTTACAAACCTACAATTGATAATATTTTCATAGAGTTTAAGCTACTTTATTCATTTTTTCATGAAATATTCCCTTTCTTTCTTCACACAATCCTCTCACTGTCAAGTCTTCATAATAGCTCCTAACAGAAAAAATCCTAGTGCTGTTACTCTCAGCTGCCACCAATATAATCAAATAAATGTGCTCTTTGCCCCTCTAATAGAACTTTTAAAACTCTCCTAGGACAGGAGCTCACAATACATAAGGGATTTACTTGTTTTGATAGGCAAATCTATACCTGTACATATACTGCGCTACACCAAACTTCCTAAAACACCACAAACCATCGAAGTTTTGTATATAACCTGTCTCCCTGCTATGTTGTCTCACAGTACCAGGTCCCTCGGTCTCTCATTTTAATGTAGGTTTGAATACAGAGCATAGAGGACTCTGAACAACTGATTTTTCTAATTAAAGTAGCGCAATTCTTAAATTATTTTGCTTTTAATTCCATGTTTGCGCAATGGCAGAGTAACTGTAAATTACATTTGATTTGGTTTGTTCTTTTAATAATTTGTCACTTCGGGAAAAAAGTGCATGTCAGGTCAACAAACTAAAGCCAAATGAAGTTTAATCATTTTCATTTTAGCCATTTTAGTGTGGCACAACAAAGCAAATCCTAGAAGACAGAAGAGGATTCTGTGAGACAGAGCTGCTATTCTTGCTGCTAAGCAGCAACGGGGGAACTGCTGCCAAACAAAGACACCAGCAGCCTCTGCCACGCACCTGGCCCTCCCCACTACAGCAGCAGCAGCACCACCTTTCATTGACAGAACAGGAGCTTTTTTCTGATGCTCCCACTCATTCTGACCATGTCCTGCCCTAGGCAAATAGCTGTCTGGAGTATTTTCTTCCCTTAGTAGTCACAGAAAATGAAACCACTCTCTTGCTGTAGATTGGCAACATGTCCCAGACTGCCATTAAAGCAGGCTGGAGCATCAAATAGAAAATGTAAAGCCTTGTGGAAATCACAGAGACCAGGTTTTCAGCCTATTTTTGCCAGCATCAAAGTTATTTAAAGCAATGAAATCTGGTTTGAGTGTGCTTTGTTTTACATGATGCTGATTTGAACCTTTACAGTCTGAAAATCTAGTCTCAATTCTTTCAGATCAAGATTTTAAAGTGCTTATGTGAAAGTGAGATACATACTACTGCAAATTATCTTATACCTTCACCGCATTTTTCCAGATCATTTGTGAGCTAAGCTTTGAGGAAAGACTAGTTCTTTCTTAGATTACCAAAACTGATTTGCACCTCACTGCTCTTTTAGACCTTTAGGAGCATTAGCATGAGATTTTATCATCACTGCAGGTGTTATATGATCTCGATGTAATAATAAGCAGTGACTTCCATAGCTAGTGAATTCTATTTAGGAGGACTACAGTGAATCAACTAACAGGTTAATTTAAATGGCATATGTTCTCATTTGAACTAATCGGATGACTAAATCATGTTTTGAGACAAAGGTAAAGCACATACTGATGATAATTTATCTGGCAACCAGAGTAAGGAATGATCTTACTAGGCATTTCATTTTATCAAACATATCTTTGTAAGGATTAAGAAAATTCCCAGACAACACAAATAACGATATCCTTTTCTTGGGGACTTTTGTGCCCATTTTGAAAAATAGTATCTCCTTGCATCATCTTCCACAGAAAACTATCCAAAAGGATACACATTCATTCTGAGAAACTTTAACATTGTAAGCAAAACAGTTTTTGGTGTACAGCCTACAAACATTGCTGAGGTATACTAGTGCTGAACAATCAACCTCACCAATGCTGCAAGGACTTCCTCAGCTGTCAAATTCTGGAATTAGATTATTTTCCATGTATTCTGATGTATGTTGACAATCAGACTGGGTATAGTACTAACCCAACTTAGCCAAGAACTAAAAGAACTATGTTAATTATATTAAGAACTATGTTAAAAGAACCCTATTTTCAAAATACAACCTTTCAGAATAGAGAAGGCCAGATCTCTGCCTCTCACAGTTCCATGTTAAAGCATGAACATGTGTCTAGGGAATCTCCTTCTGGGCCAGATACAAATGCTCTCAGGCATTCAGACAGACTCTGGACCATGTTGCTTAGGTCACAGAAATCTAACAATGGCGAAATCTACACCATACATGTCCCACGAATCTCACCTCTTCCATGTTTATTAAAAGGAAACCAAACACAAGCAACCACCACAGTATGGGAGAACTGTCTGCTCAAAAAGTCCAGGGTAAGAAGTCTAGCAAAGTTCTACTGAAAACCTGTGATATTCATTCCACACTATCAGGGCAGTATTGGCCTTCCTTCAGCTCCCATTATCATTTTCTTGGTGGCTAAAGGCAAAAGGCTATTCTGACCTTCACTTTATTCCCTAGTGTACTGGTTTCCTTGTAATTCAAGAAAGTTTGCCATCTTACATACACATAGCAGGGCACAGCAGGGCACATCTTTCTCTGTGTTGACCAGTGGGAAGTATATAAATAACTGATTTATTCATAAACACTCATATGACACTGTATTTTGAATACACATGAACAGATTTGTAACATACATTACTAACATGTAATGTAACATGAACATTCAGAGCCCAAATATTTAGCTCTGCAATAGTTTGTATTTAATGTATTAAAGCATAGGAAATTTGAGTTCTGTGTTCTGTAACAAACAAATAGGTCTAGCTGCAGAATTTATGATTTAAACATATTATTGTTTATAGAGCAAAACAGACTTATATTATGATCTTGGAATTTTGTGAGCTCATCGGAAAATTAGCTATTTTCAAAATGTAGCTATAAATGTTATAATTCCTAAGGGAAATGTGCTAGGACTGGACCACTCTGCAAATCATCTGTCCCCTCTGGGAGTCCTAAAATAGGATCTGAATCCACCTGAAAACCTGTTCCAGTTATGTGTGCTGGTTATTTGAAAAGCTAGAATGTTATTGAAATTTTCTTCTTGTATGCTTCACTGCACGATCCATGCATAGAATTAGTGTTGATCGGCATGGGCTATATGTCATGCAATGGGATTTCTGCTTGTTATCCAGCTGTAAGAAATGCACAAGTAGTAAAATAAGTTAGGAAAGGAGTGAAAGAGACTGAAACCAATGCAAATGAGCGAAGGAACAAAAGTGTAGTACCACTAGTGAGAAGAAATTAGAGAAGACATGGATAATTCAGGGTTAGGATCTAGCAACGTTTTCACACCAAATTATTTGACCAAGATGTAGATAGTACCTTCTCAGTTCTGTAAATTTGATATTTTTCTGAGATACTTCTCTGTGAGAATAGTTTTGCCCATGTGTTAATACACAAGTCCTTCCCTTTCACTTGACAATTTCGTTGCGTGGAAGTAGTCTCAATATTGATGCAAAAGATTTTCCTATTGTAAATTTAGGCTATAGAATTTTATGTATACCTTATGCTTGTGATCCAACGCTTCCATCAACGCTGTCTCTGCACAATCCTAAACATCCACTGGTCAGATTATGTGACCAATACATCTGTTCTAGAACAAGCAGCAGTCACAAGTATTGAGGCCATGTTACTGAGAACACAGTTGCGATGGGCAGGGCACGTCTCAAGGATGAAGGACCACCGCCTCCCTAAGATCTTGCTTTATGGTGAACTTGCCACTGGCTGCCGCAAGAGAGGAGCCCCAAAGAGAAGATACGAGGACTCCCTGAAACAACATCTCAGCCTTGGCCATATTGATCATCATAACTGGTCTACTCTGGCCTCCAAGCAGGAGGCCTGGAGACACACCATCTATAATGCTGAGGATGCTTTTGAGAAAGCATGTAGGATCACCCTTGAGAAGAAAAGACAATGTAGAAAGAATCGTGCCTTGCAGAACACACCATCTAAGGAGTCTTTCTGCTGTGCCTTTTGCAACCGCACATGCTTATCTCGTATTGGCCTTTTTAGCCACCAATGCGCTTGCAACAAACATGGGTAGAGCCCTTCCCAAATCTTCATTCGCGAATCCTAGCCATTACATGACTTTACATTTACAGTAAGTGCTCACTTATTTGATGAAACAAAGGTTAGGAAATTCCCAGAGAAGTTCCAGTGTTGGCTAAGAAATTACTAACACCAAAAGTAGTAAATAATCATAGGCATTAAACCAAACTTATGTCCCTGCTCACTATAGGGGGGTTGGACTAGATGACCTCCGAGGTCCCTTCCAACCCAGATGATTCTATGATTCTATAACTTATTACTGCCAACTGTACTCATACAGTATCTGGTAAACAGCTTTCTGACCTAATAAATACTTGAAACTTTTCTCTTTTCTTTCTTTCTTTTTTTTTTTTGTGAGAATGTATGTACATATGCTATAGAGACTTGTGCACTTTGCAGACTACTTGACAGTAGTATTTCACTCCAAACTATAAACATATTACAAATTGTGAGACAGGAAAAGTTTGGCTAGAGGCAAACTAACAAAAGAACAACTTCTAAGAGACCAAGACATTACTTCTTTCTACAAGGTAGCAGCTGTCATCATGATATTTATTTACAGAAAACAAATTCTTGAAAACATTTTTGCTTTAGAAGAAACCCTGAGTATGTAAACCAGTGTAAATATTTAAAGAATCAGTAGTGTTTCTCTTCTTGCAAATCTTAGTTTTAAGTTTATAACAGAGTTCTTAAAAATCATTAGGAATATTCTGCATTCTCAAATACAGTGCAGAATATTTGTAACTGGAAAATGTTTCCACAATATTTTCTTCCTCAAAGACAAAAAGCCTTTGCTGCCTCTTAAATTATTTAAAAATATAAGCTTTCTTTTTGATGTTGGTTGAAAATATTTGCTGCACTATATTGCTATTGTGTGAATTGTGAGATGTTTGTATTCAATAAATCAAATGGAAATAAATAAGCTTTGATCAGATCGACTTAGTACACAGATAAATTAATGAGCCTTAAGGCATTCTGTATATCAGTTAAATCTTGATATTTCTATCTCAAAATTGTTCTTTAAATGTTCTCTTTGAACTAAGTTGAATATTATCATCTATTTCTCCCAACTATAAATTGATAACATTACAGACTGATAAACATATAAATTGGTAAACTACCACTCATCAACCCTTGAATGACATTTCTTTGCCCATATGTAAACTTTAGAAAGTCCATACAAAACCCCATATGTAAGGTTTACAAATGTCTGCATTTTGCATCAATACAGTTTTATCTAGGAACAGTTACTCCACCAGGTATAATCTCTCTAGGAAGTTTGAAAAACAACATCCTCAAGTCAAAATCAGGTCTAAGACACCATAACTGAAGGTATTATTGTTGATCTCTTAACTATATAATGTTTTGCCTATTGTGTGTTGTATTATTTCTTCCAGTAATAACATTCATAGCTAACAATTTTAATTGTTTTCCTTTTATTTAATTATGGGGCTCCCTTAGGGTGCAGTCACAAGCCCATGAGGCTAAACTGCTGGGAGCTGTTTCCCTAAACAAGCACCGATGAATGATCTGCCAGTCTTTGTGTATGTTTGAAATATTTTTGTTAATTACTTGGAAAGCAACACTTTAAGCACTTTTCCTTATTCTCTCTCCAGATAATTGTACTGAATAATAACAAGCATGGTCACTATAAATAAAAATCCACTTTCTCTTGATGACCTGAAATGTCTACATTTAT
The DNA here is from genome assembly GCA_013399015.1 of Galbula dea. NCBI lineage: Eukaryota > Metazoa > Chordata > Aves > Piciformes > Galbulidae > Galbula > Galbula dea. The sequence goes on from VWZX01000485.1 coordinate 1,005,394, forward strand.
TTTGTGCCCAAAACTAGGGCAGTGGTAGGCTATGATAATTTTCTTACTCCAGATCCAGGTCTTATTTTTAGATATATTATTACTGCTGAGGAAATAGAGAAACTCTGCAAAGAGTGTTTGTGTAGCACAGTTACATATATTTTCCACCTGGGGAAAAAAAACCCATTTTCCTTAGCCTCCTTTTAACATACAGAGTTTGTCACATCAGTCATTGGTGGAGAACATCTAGTGGCATCCATGTCATACAGGTGACAGGGCTGTTTTACACAGTATCAGTATTTTAGATTCCTGCTTTCTCAAGCTACAAAGCACAGATATTTTACTTAGCAACAGCATAGTTCTTCCAAAGAGGAGTTGTCTTTTGTCAAGTATTTCATCAGAGAGATGTAAAAATGTTACAAACCATCCAAAAGGAATAAGCTAGGTTCTTCAGCATGCAGTCTGTCTCTAGCTTATATAGTAAATTTGAGCTGGGTGCTTAATACATATGGGGATCATCACTAGGGAAACCATTCCCTTAGTACCTATACTCATATAGAAACCTTGTCTTGCTTTTGTGTCTGGCTCAGTAAGACAGTATTTCAGAGAAGATGAACAAAATTTCTAACAAAATCTTACCTCATTGATTTGTCTTTTAACAGTAAGTGGAATATGTGGGTTTTTTTCTCAAGCCCTAAATGAATAATAACAGCTGTGTTACGCTCTGCCACTTTCCTATCACAAATCACCTACTACGACCATTCTCATGGCTCCTTTCCTACACAAAAATGATGCCAGCTCTGTGGCATTCCTGTCCTCTTGTCTGCAGGTGCCATAACATTGTCAGCAATTGTCATTTACCCTGGTAAGGCACTTACTGCCACTTACTGTTCATTTTATTGGCTTGTTGACCTCTCTGAGAATAGCTAGATAACTAACTTAGGTTATAAATGCCTGTGATAAATATAATTCAATTTAATTTCCTTTCAGTGATTCACACGCAGATGTTTTGATAGCACTGAAACTATCAGCTGAGGGGACCAGACACTGTACAATGCCTAGTGCCTAAAAACTTAGCACTGTGTCTTAGACGACTTAGGCAGGCTATGAGTGCAAACCTGCCTGTTTCTGTAGATGATAAATTCTTAGAATGAAATTGTAGTCCTCCAACCTCATCCCCCAAGGAGACTCAGCCTAGGAAGCCTGAATTTTGGTGTTTAATTCTTCAAAATTAAACACAACTAACAATTACTAGGCATGCCAGTGCCTGTCTGGTTCTCCCTCTTGCATGTAAAACCTGCCAGGACAATTTCTGATTTATGTGAACTCTCTGCCCTGTTCTAGTAAAGGTTTTCTAGGTCAAATGCCTTCAAAATATAACCCCAGTGGTGGAATTAGCAGTGCTTATCTCTCCCTTCATGCTTTTTAACTATTTTTTCAGTGAATGGAACAATATCACAGGACAATATGATTTATTGTTCACTTGGCCATGGGAATTGAAAATTATTTCTCCTAAGGAATTCCCTCTTCTTAGGGGACATCCTCTAGTGTTAAAACTGCATCCATGACTTAAATACTCAATCAGCAAGAGAAAAATCTACTAGCTTAATATTGGAATACTAACAGTGAGGTGCTCTCAGTTCTCCTGGTGAGACAGTCTCTTTGAAATAGGCCTTTCATCTGCAAAGTTTTACTGCCTGAATGCAATGTATTTCAGTAAATGAGCCCTTCATTTTGCACAAGGACTCAAGATCTACCATCTTTGCAGACAAACACCCAGCAACAATAACAAATTCTCAGCTAGTCAGTACAAGCAACAAATCCTTTGAGTTTGCCTCACAGAACTCTAAGTGACAAAGGAAAGCAGAAATCTACTTTATCACTCCCAAAGACACAAGCAAAAATTAAGAAGTCATTGTCATATGGGTCCCTGGTGAGCCTGATGACAATATTTGACAAAGCACACATGTCACCAATGTCCAGGATAAGGAATATATTCCTGTTACAGCACTTACTGACATTAATGCCCCTGTAGGAGTTTGTCTAGAAAAGCAAGTTGTCACTACTGCTTCTGAGTGTCCCTCCCAAAGGAAATATATCATTTTGCTTTTAGAATGAGACAAATAAAATAAAGCACTGAGTATGACAGAAAAAAAAAATGAAGGATTCTAAAGCATGCACAGTTTCATGTTCCTTCCATGGGATTTGCACAAAAAGGGATAAAATGACACAGTTGTTTCACAAAAGGCAAGACAAAGCCACTGTGAGGACTATGCCTATGACCATCCTGATAGGGATGCAACTTTGTCCAGTAGTCTGCAAATTCTGCAAGCATTCAAGCATATGAATGTAGAAAACTGCAAATCTTTCTACAAAATGCATTGCCTATGTTTTTCCCTGCTTGAAGAAAATGTATGTAAATTGTCTGCAAAGGTGATTTGTATCCCTGGGTAGAACTGTTTCACTGGGTTTCTGGTAGCAAGCAACTGTTTGTCAGATATGATGCTCATAAGACCCTTAACTATAGTGATACTAGCAACTGCCTCTATAATACTTAACACATAAAACAAATTATAACAATATCCTTAAGATTAGCATATAAGTAATAGAGCTATATAAAAACTCATAAAACCAAAATGTATGACTACAATAACCATATTAAAACAGCCATAGTTCTGCTTTAAATAACCATATGAGCCATATTTGGAAGATATTATAGTATTTACTGATTAAGCATAAGGAAAAGTCTACTGCTGTCACCTCAGAAGAAAGAACTCAATTCCAGTTTCTATATTTCCTGTAGGTATTGGAAGGCCAGCTAATAATGAAATCCCAATAGAACTATCTAAGGAGCTTCAATAATACTTAGATAGTTTAAAGATAATTAAAACATACCCTTTTCATGCGTGGTTTTTGGGTATGGGGTTTTTTTGTGTTTTGACCTTTTTTTTTTTCTGGTTTCCAAAATGATGTGGTACAGGCAGCAAAAGAGCATGATGCATATAATTAACTGAACAGTAAATCATCTTCCTTTCAGAGAACTGGACACCTTGACTGCACGGGTGGCTTAAAAAGTCTAACTTACTCTGGTGCTAAAAAGTCAAACTTACACGCACTACACTGGCATAGGAAAATCAATCAGGACAATATATCTCTTTAAAACAGTGACATCATTTAGGGCCTGGGAAACTTAAAATGCAGAATGGATTTGTCTGAATGAGCACTAGACAAGACTGTACCTAAATGTTGAGAATATTTTTTCTCTGGATAGAAATTTGAAGAGGAAACTCTTGTTTTATCACAGGACCGATACTTCAAGTCAGTTTAGGATTTTCATTTTTCATTTGACATCCAAAGTGCTGAAATCCAGTGAAAATGTAAAAAAAATGGAAATATTACGTTTCTGAGACTAGTAAAAGATTAAGGCAAGAAAATTATCTTAATAGATAGGGACGAGTAAAAAGGACTTTTGCACCTCCACTGAGATGCTCAGAGGTGGGCATATGTGCATGGAGAAGAGGAGTTTATACAGAAGACCCAAGGGGAACAGAATAGCCAGCTGTCTCCTGTACTCCATAGTGCCTGTACTTTCCATGGCGTGGAAGCTATCCTAAGCCCAGTGCACACCAAGGAGAGGTATCTCAGGGATGAGGCAGCTCCTTACCTTTCCTCTAGCCCTGAGCTTGGTACGGTGACCCACCAATAGACAGTCAGGCAGAGCAGAGCCAATAAAAATAACATCAGTCATTTTTCATTTTCTTACTGAGAGGGAACTTGTGAAAATACTCTAATGTTTGGTTTCCAAGGAATGAATCACCTTCTGACCTGTTCTCCTCAGCCATTTTCATTGTACCCTAAATTCTGTTTACCATGTCAGACCCTTAATTTTATCAGAGCCACTAACAACATTTTCCAGAGCAGCAGCATTAGCTCAGCTTCCTCACTATCTCTCTAGTGCCTCGTTCAGTTTATAGGCGGAAATAAAGACTTGACTCCTTCCCTAAAGGATAATCTTAATCCAAATCCAAGGGCAGAATCTGGGCCTAACCTCCAGGCTTTTTCTCCCTAGAGTTGATGTATTAGCAGATGATCCATATAAGTCATATCACCGTCACTGAACAAAAAGCAATTTGCACTATCAAAAGCAGACCTCCACCATGGAGAGAGTCACACCAATCTCTGAAAAGGGAGCACACTGTTTTTATTTCTGATAAAAGTGGGAGGAGGAAAAAAAAACAAGCAAAAAACCCCCCAAAGCACTGAAAATAACAAACTAGCACAATGACAATAGAAATGTTTCCATTAAATCATTTCTGAACCCTTCTGCATATTCACATTTAGCAGTTATATTTGCCTTATACAATCAAGAAAATAGACATTATACAAAACCTAGAAAGTCTTCTATATTTACAATAAAAATGTTATGTGAAAACGACAATTTTTCAATTTTATGTAGAATAGTGGATTAGTAAATTTCTTTCCCCCATCCCCCCTTTGTGTGGAAGTTTTAGATCAGCTTAACACTAAGTAGCCTGACCTGGCATGGCATTGCTCTCGTCAGAATGTCTGCCTTAGCACTGCTTAAAACAGCTTCTTTGAGAATTAACCATTGTTGAGCTCTCAAAAATATGTACAGGACAATTTCAAGTTCGGTTAGTAGCTAGGAGTTCAGGACACAACTGTGTCATCAGAATAAAAATGAACATTGCACACAGTGCACTGGCTTGTCAGTTCATTTACAGAGATCATAAATAACAATGGTCCAAGGATAGATCCCTGAGGTACTTCTGTAATGACATCCATTAAATCTGACATGATGCTGTTTAATAACACAAGCTGTATGTGTCCTCCTAAGTAGTTAGCACCCAGTTAATTACAGATGATTCCATACCTAATCCACTCAATTTATCCTATAGAGGAGCATAATTTACAAAATGGACAATAAAACCGAAATTTAAATGCACTCCATACACATCCCTTGGAAACAACTTGCACTTAATCTGCAGTGTTTAAAAGCATCTGAATTTCTCATCCTGAATTAACCATAAACATTCTAATATTATTCTGCTCAAGAGTCCCTTATTATTGGTATGGCAAACGAATACAGTGTCCAGCCTTCGTGCTTCTCAACTGCCAGCAAGGGGTGCTCTGTGGGAGAACACCCAAAACTAGATTACTGGTGTTCAAACTGTGCCTCTTCAAGGCATGCTACACAGCTTCTGGATAATCTGCAAGTCTGAGCAGGGTAAGCCTGGCTTCGGCCAAGTCTCACTCACTCAGAATGCAGTCTGTGCTGCCACACTGCTCCCCAGAGAACAGTGAAAAATGCTGAACGAACATACTAGTGCTAAGAGGGCATCAATACTTCTTTTGGAGATGAAGAAAAGGAGCTGATGTGATTCCCAGTGACAACCAGAAAGTGTGAGAGAAGGAGAAAGGTGAGAAAGAGGAAGATCAGAGATACTGCCTTGGCTCACTCTCCCACTTAAGAATGAGGGCAGAGTAGGATGTCTCCATAGCAACCATTAGAAAGCATGGGAAAGCAGAGAGCAACAATGATTTTAATAAGATTAGAAGAGGTCACACAGATCATCAAACAGTCCCCCAAAATATCAGTAAAACACATAATAATAGCCACTTAGTCTGGAACTGCTCCATAGAACAAGTACTCCACTACCACACATCACAAACTTCTTCCCAACTTATGACTAATTTAAGGTTTGTAGCTTAAAATACAAAATTTAAAAAGGAAAAAAAAAGGAGTAATTATTATACTCTGAAGGAATTGAGAGCTAGAGAACAGGTGTCCTATATTCCTGTGACAGGAAGGAATCTACTTGCTGGATCTGCTGGGTAATTTTAGGATGAGTACCTCACCTCCTGCTGTTGAGCAAGGCAAGCACAACAAACCCCTCACATCTGCCCTGAGCAGTCTGATCTCCAGGAGAATTACTTCTTGACACTAAATTTAGGAGTCACGTTAACCCTCAGGATGTGAACAAGATGCATCACTGAGAGTTCTGAACACTAAAAGGAACACCAATTCATCCCTTTCTGCATGAATCTTTTCTCTGACAACATGTCATTATAGCAAGGTGCAGAAGGTACTTGCCTATTAAAGAGGTATTCATGAAAAGGAAAAAAGGCAAGGAGGATCCATACACACCAGGTTTTAGTTGCAACACTCAATTCAGTTACAGAAAGTGGCCAGACACCACAGCAGTGAGTAAGATATAAGGCTTCCAAGAGAAGGAAGAATTTACTTCTCTCACTAGTGGGTGGGTGAGATTTTTCAGAGGGCAGAGAAGGAAAACATTCGCACTCTTCTCCTAATGGCCAGAGCACAGGAGATAAACCTAGCGGCAACTTGCTAGATAGAATAAAATAAAGATACTCGAGTCTGAAAGTGAATGATGCTCCACACCTTTAGAAATATGCTGAGTGTTGTTATTTCCCTTTGATATTGGAAGGAAATGTGGGGGAGACAAGAGTGTTAGTAGTCTAATGCACTTATATTTGTTAGAGATCAGTGACTTTTAATTTTCAAATGTGCTTCTACAGTTACATATTGCTTTCAAACCCACACTGATGAAAAACCAGACAATGCATGGTGTAAGTCTTCACTAAACAGACACTGACCTGAGCTGCAGTTCAGGGTGAACATCTATAACTAATCCCTGTATGCTCCGTGTGGCTGGGGCTAGGGAATAAATATGCTTTTATCTACATTCCTATTCACCGCATCTTATTAGAGAGGGTACTTTGAGAACTGTATGTTTCATGAGATCCTGAAGAATTCCAGTGTCCTAATAAGTAAACAGAAAAGTCAAGTACATTATATATGTATTTGAAGGACAGATTTTAAATTGGCATTCTTACACTGTATGATGGTTTGTGCTGCATTTTGTTGCTGTTGCAACTGTTTCTTCAATAGCAGGTTACGTCTAATTGGGCAATTTGCATACCCTTTATGTCTGTCACATTGCTACCTGTGACACTTCCTCCAGGAGTGACTTGAAAGTGCAAGTTATACTCATGTTGTAATTTCTGACTACAGGACACCCAGGAAAGGCAGCTCAGCAGAAAGTCTGAAGTCAGTATGCATAAGACAGTTTTTCCACCCTTGTGTGAAATGCAGCTAAGCTTTATGGCTGCTTTACTCTAGAATGAGATAATCCACATGGCAGAATCAATTTCAGTTGATTTGCCTTAACCTTCCTAAGTCCTTCTACAGACGTAGACTTAATTTGTGTTTTACCGACCCTGCCCTTCCTTCCTCTGCAGGTATCTGTCTCAGGCTTCTGCATGTCAGCTACTTGAAGCACCATTCCTATATCTGTTTTCTTTCTACTGATACTTTCTACAGCTGTGGCAGATTGCATTGTTATTTCTTTCCTATTGCAGGGCGGGGGGTGAAATCCGACATGTTAGCTTCTTTTCAGCATGCTTGGCAGCAAGGCATATGTGCTGCTGCATCCCACACTATTTTCTCCATCCCCTGTATTACTGTTTGTAACAGATGTTTTCTCTGGCCTTTGCTTCTTCCTGTCGCAGAGCCCCTTGCTTCCACCAGGATATCATTTTGAAGTCTCAGACAGCTTCTTCTGCCAATTTTAATGCTATTACATGTGCTAACAAATATGTAGCACACATGTACAGGCATGTATATGTCCCAGCTGCTATCACTGGACCAAAGGCTTATGACTCCCATTGGTGTATGGCCAAGGAAGCCCAACAAGCATACCTTTGCCCCATTCACATGCTGTATCAGCACTGGCTTTGCACCAGAATTCACAAATAAACACATCTCACTATACTTCTTAATCACTCCTACAATATTTTCTCAGCAGGAACTTTTCTTCCTCTCCTTTTTCATTTTATTCAGCAAGAAGGAGATATTTCCAATTCCACAGCAGCTAACCAAGTGACAAGTCCACTAATGAGGGTCAAAGCGAGATGCATAGCATGCCTGGATAATGAGAGAAGTGTTCTTGCCTTATCTTTCTCTTTAATATTCTCTCTTTAACAGAAAAGCACATAACGGAAATTCAATATACAACCTTGAGCTTTAAACTTCTGCTTGTCCTACAGGGGATTTCCTGCCCTGTTGCATGAATTCTACTTAATAATAGCAAATTCCTGTAACAGAACAATTCTTTCCTATGGGAATTTAAAGACTTCAAGATTGTTTATTATATTTTAACTGGTGATTTTCCCTGCAGCTTCAATTGTATGCAGTTTAATTTCATAGGAAATGTTTATTCCCTTCTTATATTTTTCTTCCACAGTTCTCCTCAGCTCACTCCCACCTTGCCCACAAAGATAAGAAAAGTTACTTTTAGTTTGTATTATCTAACCAATATGTAGGATGCACTTAACCCCCCCCACAGAGAGGTGTTATTTACAAAATGTATTACCTTTTCTTTTCTTCAAACACTGCATGTAATCTCTCCCTTGCTCAAGCCTCTCTGGTGTGCCATAGGTAAATTCCACAATAACAAAGCGAGTTCAAACACCACCTCACTGTACATTTTATGCCCTCCAGAAGACTTTACCTTATATACAGTTATTTTGGACCCCTAACAAAACCAGAACCACAGCTTTATTCAAGTAAATTTGTTCAAGTTAAATAATATTTTGCTTATACCTAAAATAAGAGATCTGGAGGTATTTTAACATTAAATTATTATTTCCATGCAGCTTAAGCAGCAAAACAGGGTTAGTAAACCCACAGCTCTTCTTGTGCACAATTTACAAACAGCTCATGTGGTCCCAGACCTTGCCTAATCAGCAGGAGAAAACACAGGAGCTCCTGAGGAACACAAAGCCCCAGGCTGGGAAAGAAACAACCCAACAAACAGGAAATACTGAGGTCAGTGCTGCTATTTCACTCTAGCACCTCAATGGGACACCTTGCTCCATAGCAGGACAGACTAGCTCCAAGCAGGCATGAGACAAGACAGGGAAAGGAATTTTGTATGGCTGAAGGAGATATACCCATATATTCCTCATATTCCATATATTAGACAAGTCCTTAAGGGCTAAACTTACCGTAGTGCTTACGTTAAAGCAAAACATGTCACCATAAGCACCTCCTTACTGCAAGGCTTTCTGGATCACACTTTTATCTGAGTTAATTCAATGTAGGAAATATTTTGTCTGCACAAATGAATGTTTGTTCAAGGTAAATATTTATGTAACGCAAAATACTATATTACAAATGTAATCAGAGCTATAATGAAAAGTGCAAAAAGTTACCATTCTCTTTTCAGTTCCACATGTGCAAATGTGAATTAACTGAACTAGTATTATCAGCATCAGAGAAACTTCTCTAACTTAAAAAAAGGATTTGACCATAAATGATTTGCATGCTGCTAGAAATATGTATGATAAAACAAACTGTATCACAATATTAATGTTTTACTTTGCTGCACAGATTCTATTTAAAATATATTCAGTTAATAATAAAATAACTATTAAATAATAAATATGTAAGTTATCAGATGAAACATATTTGAATCTCTACTTAAACATTTTAAGTTGAGATATTAACCAAAGACAAAGATGTAAAAATTTGCATATTTCAAAAGATACTAATTTCTGATACTGATTCTTTAAGGTATGAAATTAAGTTCTCTGATGATATCTGTTAAAATGCTTTTTGGAGCCAAACATTTACACAATACACACCATGAAATGGGGTTTGGGTTTTTGGGGGGGTTAAGGAGGGTGCGGTTGTTTGGTTGGCGTTTTTTTCTGAGCTATTTTATTTGTTTTTGCCCTGGCACTTTGTTAATAAGACAAGTGATACCAAGCAAACCTTAACAGAGTAGGTAACCAAAGCACAGCAATCTTATAACACAGATGAACACGAACTGCTAATAGTACATTTTTTTCCCCCTTTTAATCTCAGAGGTAGTACAGAATAATATAGACTACCTTGCTGCTATATAACATCACAGTTTTAACAGAGAGGTGTTCAGTGATATAACAGTTTTTCCATCTGTTACCTCTTTGATTCTAATGGATGCAATCGTTTTAATTAAATGTTACATGCAATAGCATAGTATAGCACTTCAGATTTAATAAACCATTTTCAACATATGGAATAAGGTTTTGGTCTAGACCAACAACAACCAAAAAAAGTGTTTTATTTAATATTTGATGCTGTAAGACATTTTTATTACCATGTAAAGTTTCAGAAACATTTCTGAACTATAGAAACCAGTTTCAAGTTAACAACTGAGGTTCTGGATCCACTTCAAGGCTAGCAAAAATAAAATAATACTTGAAGTTTAGATCTCTGAAGCCTGTGAAAAACCCTTTGATATTTCCACTTTGAAAATAGTTCACTTACAAATTTTAACTACAGCACACATAACCATCTGATGGCTGCTCAGTGGATTGCGAGAAATGAAATCAGCTTCAGTCTATAACATTTAGGTAGTACTCAGGAGCCACGTTATTTAGTAGAAAAACCATAACACTTTTTATCAGCTATGGAAGTATGCATCTTGGTCTGAATGTCTCAGGTTTCTGGAAGCACTTACTTTCCATATTAGGAAATGCTACATGCTTTTCAAATTATTAGCAGTTTAGACTAAGCAAACACAACTTCACCTTATTTGCATAGTCATCCCCACATATTTTAAAATTGTTCCCCTAGTAACTGTATCCTTTTAGAAAATACAGACTTCCTACTTGCAGACTAAATAAGAAAACAACACACTAGCTGACATCTGCCTGCATGATACCATACAGGTCACAGAAAAAGTAACTCTATTTGATAAACAAAACAACATGAGAAACAAAGCTACTGGTAGGTATTTTACCACTGACAATCATTGTCCTATACAGTGAAAAAGATCCCTTTTCAATCAGTAACGACAAATATAAAATTTACGAAAGATATAAGATGATTGTGGAGAGAAGGAATTAAAAAATATTGTTTTCATTCTAAGATATTACACTGAAGATGAGCTTTATTTGTATTTTCATATCTCTGGATGCATTGACATTTACCTTTTTTTTAATGTAGTTTGTGTCAATATAGTTTAAAGAGAGCAAACTACTTGCACCCAACTTAAACTCCCTTTCCTGCCAAGTAATATGAAGTAGCCCAAATTTAAACATGCAAAAGCAGGTTGCGCCCGCAACCATCTTGTCTGGCACTCTCCTTTTAGCAGGTTTCTTGGCTCTTCATTTTGTTTTTCAGCACTGATTTTAATCCACAAATGGTTTAGTATGTAGGTCCAATTCAATGGGAGAAGGCCAAGCACTACCATGCTTGTACTCCTTCTGAGACCCAAACAAGTATCAGAGAACAGGTGTGCAGTGAATCTCTGTGCCTCACTCCCCTGTCTACAGATGGCTTAGAGTATTTCCTACCTCAAAAGGCTGTTGTGAATGTATGTCTGTTTGCTGTTTTCACATCCTACTGTACCACAGTTACAAAGGAGAGGGAGACAAGAGCTGTAACATCTGACAGATGGCATGGATAATAAGTCAGCGCTCCCATCACAATCTAGCATCCATTCTTTGGAGACTACATTCACTCTAAATGATCCTGTGTTTAACAGTCACAAACACTGGTTTGCTAAAAGGTCAAACAGGAAAACCGGTCAGAGTAAAGTTACAGGAGTTTCTTTTCACACTGAAGATAGATTGATGTATCAGCATGAAAGGGAAAGACAGAGAAGGGAAGTTGGCAGTAATACCAGCTTGTTTTCAAAAATATATTTTCTTATTTGCTTCTGCAGGAGAAACCTTTTCAGCATTCATGTGTAAAGCTTCATTTAGAGCCTGGATGGTCATGTCCATGTTCAGTTGCAAATAAAATATTATTTATGGGCTGATCTTGCAAATATTTACTACTGAACATATGGGTGAACATTCAGCTGGTGTAAATCAGCAGAACCACCAATCTCATTTACATTAGATGAGACTCCAGTATGTTATGTTTATTACATTAGAGATCCATTCATATGGATAGGATTTTCCCTGGTAACCATCCATAGGTTGGTTTATCCAATCTACAAATTGACAACGAATTCAGAATCCCTCCCCTGCTTATGCTTTCTGCAATGCAGAGCCTTAAACTGTCATTTAACAAATATTTTGTTATATCTTCTATACAGATTTTAGATGACGTTGTGTGCCTGATATTTTCACAGAAATCATCTGAAAAGTTACAATATTAGTTTATAAACCCTTAATTATACAAAGACTAGCACAAAGTACTCCGTAATACACAGCCTTGGCCATAAAAGTGTGAAGGATGTTAGGTAGTCATAGGACTAGGGGGAATAGGCATAAACTAGAGGAGGGTAGATTTAGACTGGATATTAGGATGAAGTTCTTCACTGTAAGGGTGGTGAGACACTAGAACAGGTTGCCCAGAGGGGTTGTCGAAGTCCCATCCCTGGAAGTTTTTAAGGCCAGGCTGGAGGGGGCTCTGGGCAACCTAATCTAGTGAAAAGTGTCCCTGCCAGGCAGGGGGGTTGGAACTAGATGATCTTTCTGTGATCTTTAAGGTCCCTTCCAATTCTGACAATTCTATGATTCTATAAGCATAGTTATCACCCTGAGCACTTCTTATGAAGGGCAGTAATTCTTTGGCTGCTGTTCGGGACACTCCACACCTCACACAATTCGCAAAGCAACCCTGGTGTAGAATCAACACCTTGTCAGAATATTATACCAACATTATGTGCCTTTCTGGAACAAAAGAGACCAGAAGCACTTTTTCTTTACAGACTCTCTTTGTCAAAAGAGGGGCATGCTTTCCTCTGTATGAAGAGCTTAGTAAAGTCATCTTCTATAACACTCAGTAGTCCATTCCTATATGTAAATTAGCTTTGCATCATGGTTTAAAAAAGACCCCAACAAACAACAAAACCCAAGGTGCATCAGTACCTTCATTTGCCTTTCAGATATGAATGCAATGCAAAGGTAAATCTAAAAATTACTAATGCAGTCTGAAACAGAAACTACACAAGAATAGAAATTTCTTATCTTTTGTCACTGGTAGTGTATATAGTCACAAACAGCAACATTTATTTGCTAGATTTATGTTTCCACCACACAAACAAGTGGTAGTATGCCATCCAAAGGGACCCTGACAGGCTTGAAGGGTGGGCCTGTGCAAACTTCAAAGTTCAGCAAGGACATGTGAAGGTCTTGCACGTGAGTCAGGGTAATCACAGGCACAAACACAGGCTAAACAGAGAAACAGCTGAGAGCAGATCTGACAAGAAGGACTTGAAGGTGGTGGCTGATGAGAAACTCAACAGGATCTGGCAATGCACATTTGCAGCCCAGAAAGCCAATCATATCCTGGGCCACATGAAAAGAAATGTGGCCAGCAGGTAAATGGATGTGATTCTCCCCCTTGACTCCACTCTCATGAGACCCCACCTGGAGTATTGCATTCAGCCCTGGGGCCCCCAGCATAAGAAGGACATGAACCTGTTAGAGCAACTTCACAGTAGGCCCATGAAGAAGATCAGGGGGTTGGAACACATATCCTATGAAGACAGGCTGAGAGAGTTGAGGTTGCTGGAGAATGCTCTGAGAAGACCTCGTAACAGCCTCTCAGTACCTAAAGCAGGCCCAGAGGAAAGCTGGAGAGGGAATTCTTACAAGGGCATGGAGTGGAAGGACAAGGGGTAATAGCTTTAAACTGAAAAGGGGTAGATTTAGATTAGATAGTAGGAAAAATTTCTTCAGTATGAGGGTGGTGAGGCACCATAACAGGTTGCCCAAAAATGCTGAGGATGCGTCCTCCCTGGAAGTGTTCAAGGCCAGGTTGGACAGGGCTTTGAGTCACCGGGTCGAATGGAAGGTGTCCCTGTCCATGGCAGTGGAGTTGGAACTAGATGATCTTAAAGGTCCCTTCCAACCCAAGCCATTCTATGATTCTGTGATTACATGGCATGCAGGATGACTGGAGGTAAAACTGAATTTTCTTCTCCCCCACTCTTGTCTGTCTTCTCTCATTTTTTCTCAATTTCCATATTTTCCATACTGTTTTCTGCAGCATTTATGGCTTATATTTTGAACCATGGATCAAATACTTAAAATGTACTTTTCCCCCCAGGTTTTAAAGTTCTTTAGTTTATTTCTTTCTTTCTTTTTTCAGACAACTAGTCAAAGCTATTGCTCGAGTAAGTAGTAATAAAAGGTAGTAGACAACTGACCTCCTCTGTATTTCTGGAAAAGTAACTAGTGAAATTCTCCAGAGACTTGGAGACATGGGTGATGTATTATCACCTGTAGGTGGTTTAGAAAGGCATATTTTATAATGCCCACAGAGTCATAATCAACTTAAACATTTTTATGTAGAAGCAGTACAAAAATGTTAAAGGGAAATGTGTTTAAGCAACGTATTTTGGTTTCCTTGGATTGATACTGTCTCCTTTAAAACATCTACTATTATAGACCCAATATCACAAAGAAGTGATGGCAGAGGTAGACATAATCAACTGAAGTTTTCAACACTCCTTATCTCATCCGAGAACCAATAATGGTCTCTCTGCTAGGATTTTGCAATAGACGAAACAATGTAAACTAGACACACTCATTTTTCATCTTTTCCTTTGGGAATTTTTGTTTGTCATCAACACTGCATGCATTTACCTCTTCATAAGTGACAACTAGAAGCTGTCTTCAATATTTCAGGTAAAATGTTGAAAAGCATGATTGCCAGCCACTGATTTCAACCAGGACATCTTATTTCCTCTTTTAAGACTAAAAATACTAAGTAGCCTTGAAATCATACTCTTTTCAGACCTTATACATTTCTAATAAAGACAAGGATTTCATATTTGCCTATTTTACCCCTTTAAAAGGAAAAAAAACCCCAAACACAAGTTTCCACCTCAGTGATCTCATTTTTACATACATGAAGAACTACATATAGTAACCTATAAGTAAAAACATCCCCAAACTCTACAAAAATCGAAACACTAGAAGGAAACAAATGTGTGACAGTATTTTTTCCTAAATAAATGATTGAGTCAGTTGACCACCTGAAAACAGTAAATAAACCACCTGTAGAGTGACCTGAAGAAATAAAAGGCAGGATGTAATTAAGCTAATAGAGAGAAATATGTTAAAGATCTGACAGATCCTCATGACATTGAAGAAGGTAAAGCAGTGTGCAGAAGGCTCTTTTTTACAAGTATGTCTTTTGTATTGCCTACATCAGAGTCTCCACAGGGTAAAAAGAAGAGTAGCCAGGAGGGTAAAAGATGAGTAGTTGCACTCTTATTCTCTTGGTGCATTCCAAGAATGTCTGAAAATGAGAAGTTGTGACTGCCAAACCTTTTTAGTTCCCTGTATCTGTTGCTAGACATACTGGTGTATTAACAGGAATGTGACGATACAGCCTTCATAGTATTGCTCACTTCCTAGTTTTGGGGCTAGACAGTGTAAGAGGGGAGATGGGAATGCCTGGCATCTGAGGTCCAAGATTTAATTCATCATTACCGTTCTGCTCCCACAGGTCCCTGCATTTACACTACGTCTATTTTCTAGTTATTTATGGCAACAGAACAACTTGTATAAGCTTTTGTCTTTGTTTTAATTGGAAATGAAGCAAGGAATGCAAGAAAATAAGCAGTAAGTGAATTCAAAGTTCAGTTCTAAAGAAGTAAAAAACAATTTTTGATTGCATGAACACACAACAAAGCTTGGAAATAGTTCTTGATTAAAAATGATCCTGTTATGAATAGAAGTGGGAATGCAAATCAAAGACTACATGATGATTTCTATGAGAACCCCACAGGACTAGAATTCAGACTGAGATGACTTGGAATCCATACAGAAGTATTGATCTACTATTTAGAAGTTGTAAAAGAACATTTTTTTGGCATTAATTATATGAAGATTTCTCTTGCTGTATCTCCTCGTGCTTCTAACTGGTTTGGGGTCTGTGTTTGGGGTTTTTTTTGTAGATTTCTTTTTGTTTTGTTCTTGGGGGTTTTTTTGTTTTCTGAAGTTTTTTAAGAACTAAAATTTATATCTCCATAAGCCAATGGCAGGACACATTTCTTCACACTGGTGAGAACAATCTCTATTCTGCTCAAAGTGACATATGCCAATTTCTGTTTCAAGAGGCCTGTAACAATGACAGTAGAGTAGACCTATCTCATTATATTTGTTAGAATGCCATGCTAAAGCAGCTATGGAGGTCTGAGTATTATATGTAGCATTTTCTAATTGAGTTGCCTTAGTTACAATATAAATAAAAAAACCCCCAAACATTTCTTATTCATGGATCTTAATATATTTTCAAATGAAAACACAAAACAAATTTGCCACTGAGAAAAATAATGTATAGAAAGGAACAGTGACCTGCTAAGGTCTGCAAGTAACAATAAAATCCAGGTCTTTCACTTCTCAGATCATGTTTATCCTGTGACTGTACACTTTCAGAAGCAGCATAGCCCAGAACTCAGCACAGGATAAAAGATCCAAGTTAGTTAAGGTTTCACAGAGTGAATGTGATGATCCTGCAAGCATGCTATTACAAAGGCACACACTTTCAGGTCTGTCTGAGTGCATCAAAGTCGCTTTACATTTTCTTTGTATGCTTTCTAACCTTTCAGATTTATAACCCTGATACTCAAAGTAAGTGTACAATGACACAGCTGAAAGTTTCAAATATACCTTATTTAAGCACACTAACTCCTTGTCCTGGGCTCTGCTGATGCACTCAACATATCTGTGTAAGCCTACGCTGGAAATCTTGTTATGTCAGTTGGCCTTACCTAAAGTGAGCACGAATCATGCATGTTGCCATAGAAAGCAGAGTGCAATGTGAAAACATGTACAAAGCTGTTTCACAAATATTCCCATGTATAAGTAACTTTTCCACCTGTGAGAACTGCTTTTGAGTTTTCTTTGTAAGCCCAATGTGAAAAGAAAAATGTTTTATTTTTTCACAAAACTAAGAAAATAGGATTTCCTATGCAGCTAAGAAAACATTTCTGTTCAGCTGTCACGTTGCTCATTTGAATATCTATAAGCCAAATTTTGCATTTGGACTGTGCGTAACTCTTGTTTATTTTAAATAGGTGCTATCTAGGAGTAGAATTTGACCAAGCTTTTTCTCTGTAGTATGCACAGAGTAAAGATACAGGAAGAAGTGAAGAGATCATTCACAGCTGATTCAAATTACTGGGAAGCCACTAAATCTAGAATATAGACTCATAGACAAACAGGGTTTTTAAGATCTCTAGTGAAAGAAACTATCAGGAATGACAAATATTGTTAGCTAATTCTGGAACTGTGAGAGTTCTGCCTTGGTTCCACATCTCATGAATTTTTCATGACTTTGTGTATCATTTGCCTAAATAGACTTCCTCCTATACTTTTGCCAAACACAGCTATAAGGAACTGTGTGTTATAGCTACTGAAACCAAAGGACATATTGAAAGAACTGAACTTAAAAGGCGAGTTAACTGAACGGGAGGTTTGACTTTGGCTGCAAAGTCAAAAGTTTGAAGATCTACAGATAAAGAGCACAACAGATTCATCTCTTCACTCACAGGTTTTTCTTAACTGCATTGAGCCCCGTGGCATAGAAGATCTACATTTGCTGATGTAGAATAATCTTCTCCATTCACACATACAGTTCTGGGTCTAATACAAAGGCTGAATGGAATTTACATCCCTCCATCTTCTAGTCACTGTTTGCTTATCTAGCACAGTAGTAGTTTGGTCGAAGTTGTTCTTTTCACCATCACCTATACTACTGATTTGTTACGCCCTGAGGTAAAAGTACAGATATTCCTCTTATACATCCATGCAGCAATCAACCACTGAGGAGCGACTTCAGGATTGAGACTTTTTTCATCTTATTTGATTGTATTAAATAGCTCTTGAAACCTCACAAGAACACTAAAGAAAATCAGATTAACTAACCTAACAATGATGTTAAGAACCTAACTTAATTCCACACTGCTAAAGTTATGCACTGTTAAGTAGATTTTGAGGCAATTCTTATCAACGTTTCCAGTATCTACACTCTTGCTGAACACAAATTTACTGCTCATTGTCTTTTCCAGAGTCAGTCTTTGTTTCTTACGTGTATATGGGAACTACTTTCACATCTAGCTCTTCGTTGCCAACCTGTCTCAACTGAACTCTCAGACAGACTCACCAAAGACCCTACTACTTCCCTAGCTATCTACATCCAAACTCTGGAATCTAATGCATTTAAGCCTGGTGCTCTGTCAAAGTTAATAGTCATAATTACCTAATTATCTGTTCTAGTATGATGGTAAAACCTTTTAACATTTCACTTCTCCCCAAAGAGAGTGTATTGCAGTTTCTGGAATGCTGCCTTACCCTTCTTTTGGGAATACTTAGGCAAAGAATTCGTTTTGCTCTCAGCTAAATGAACCTTATGTTTTCCCTCTGTAGCCACACTGTCTCTTTGCCTGGCTGTTTTACCTGAAGTATATACATCTACATTGAGATACATAGTAAATTCACTAACATGTTCTGCTTGCCAGATTCCCATCTCACTTACAGTGATGTAAGTCACAATGTCAGTCATTTTGTCGAGCTAATTGGAATTCCTTTAGCTATGCAATATTATAATACTTAAAATTCCCTCTGATTCAGAATTACAGAATCACAGAATGATAGGAGTTGGAAGGGACCTCAAAAGATCATCTAGTCCAACCCCCCTGACACAGCAGGATTCCCTAGACCAGGTCACACAGAAGTGTGTCCAGATGGGTTTTGAATATCTCCACAGAAGAAGACTCCACAACCTCTCTGGGCAGTCTGTGCCAGTGCTCTGGCACCTGAACTGGGAAAAAATTTTGTCTTGTATTCACATGGAACCTCCTATGCCTCAGCTTACAGTCATTGCCCCTTGTTTTGTCACTGGGCTTCACTGAGAAGAGCCTGACCCCATGCCCCTGACACCCACCCTTCACATATTTATAAGCACAGATGAGGTCACCCCTTAGTTGTCTCTGCTCCAAGCTAAAGAGACCCAGCTCCCTCAGCCTTTCCTCACAAGGAAGATATTCCACCCCCTCAATCATCTTTTTGGCTCTGTGCTTGACTCTTTCAAGCACCTTGCTGAGGTTTTTCAGTGCTACTCAAATTAGAGCAACCCTGTGATAGTTCTAAACCGTACCAGAAGATAAATTCTGGTCTAAGCTACCAAGAAGGGCACTCTGTAGGTGAACTCAACACAGTTCTAAGACACCTAGGCTAGATTTTCCATAACCTTGCTCCTGTGAAGTCACCTACATCGAATCATAGTGAGACATACTACATATAAACAGTGTTGATAAGAAAAAGGTACTCGGGTATTAAGATAGTCTAACCCAAACCATAACAGATAGTTGAGAAAAATAATTACTTCTCTTCATGGCACACTGTCAAATTTATACAAAAGAAACTCAAGTTAAAGTCATTGGCTACTGTAATGTTTTAATAATAAACCTAAAATCAGAAGTACATTCACTCAGTATTAAGTTTTGTAAACCACGCTTTCCTTCCTTATTACTTTATTTTATATATTTGTGTTCATTACTCCAATTCTACACTCCAACATTTTGAAAGTTTGAGTGAAAATCAGAATCCAAATCTAAGCATCTATCTGCAATAGGTTAAAGAATATCACTCAAACTGAATGTATAAGGAAAATAAAGCTCTTTGGAGCCTAATTCAGGTACAGAACATGGTTCTGTATTTCAAACACAGCCGTGTTTTCAGTCACAGCCCTTTCTAGTCCTTCTCCAGATTAATTCCTTCCTTTAGGTCAATCTCTCCATAAACCGTTCTTCTGCCCACCTACTTGACAAGACAACAAAATGTTTATATTTACTTCATCCTTTAAAATGAGGTTTTATTCTCCTCTCCATTTTTTATTTGAAATAGAGGGATATGTTTACACTAAACTGCATACGAGGTAGCTTTAAATGGCGGAGGGAACAGAACAGCTACAACGGCACAGAGCCCTGCACAAAGAAACTACTTCTTGTTTTACTGATCAGCTCAGGAGTAAATTGGCAAAAGCTTGTTTGCTTCCAAAGCTTGAGTTAACTCACATGTAAAGTAGCTTAGCTACTTTGAAGTTTGGGCACACAGATATACCTATACAGACATATCCTTCTGTACACTTGTTAGTCTTATTAATAAAAGCAGTACTTGGTCCTTATTGGCCAAGTTCTGTCCCCATAATGGCAGGATTCTGCTTCTACCCTACTGCAAGACTCCACTGCCAATTCACCAGCAAGACATACAAACTTAATCCCCGGGACCATGATACCTACACTGAACATATTAGAGAGTAGCCTTACTACCTAGACCCCTGGCAATTGGCTGTCCTAGAAAAGGACTCCACAAACAAGAAAAGTGCAGCTAGTGATCACACATGGATCACTTTTATTGGGCTAACAGAGAATGACCTTGTGGGAGGACGTCCTTTCAAAAGTAGCTAAATCTGCTGATGACACAGAGCTGAGAAGTAGTAAATACAGAGGAACAGAGCAAACAAAGTAATAATGATTTGGATAGAATTAGGCTTATGGGATGCTAAGTAGTTTATGCAGTGCCATGTAAAGAAGGAAAAGGTAATGAGGCTAGGGACTGAAAATAATCAAGAAGATTGAAGGCTAAATTAAAGCACAACATAGAATACAGACCAGGAAACGGAAGTGGGAATAAGATAGTTTAAAGTGTTTTCCATGGTCATACACAGTATTTGGCAGCAATAAAAAGCCAAGCAAAAGTTTAGAGCAGGAAACTGGATAAAGTAGAAGGGAAAGAATAAAGAGGGAATTATAATTTATCAATGGAAGGCATTTTGGCACCACATGAAAGAACAGAGGCCACATGTGGGATACTGTGTGCAATTCTGATTACCACATTACAGTGCAGAAAAGACATCACTAGGATGAAATGAAGCACTAGATGGGCATCAAAACGTCTTACAATTTGGGAGGATGCATTATTCATTCTGAAGAAAGATTAGCCAGCTTCAGCTTTTGCAGATTTTCAGAAATGATTTACAAATCATCATAATGTTATATCTCATCCTAAGAGGAAGGGCATGGATTTATGACAGGTTGATAGTGAATCCAACTAAAATGTTAAACTAGATATTCAAAAGTACAAACATTAACTCAGCTAGACAATAAAATACTTTGCAGTTCTGTTAATTTTAGGGTCCTCAAATGCAGGCTGGATTTAGTCTGATTCTGCAACTTTTAATAGGCAAACATCCTATGAACTTAGAGTTCTGCAGGAAAAATACTTAGAATTGAACTTATAACCCATTAGATTTTTAACAAGTTGAAAAAACTTAGGAGATATAGTTCATACTGACATCAAAGGTATAGCTAAGATTTCTGCACAAATTATTAGAAATTATATTGTAAGACACCCCCTCTAATACACCCCAGAATTCCATTGGCCCTCCTGGCCATAAGACCACATTGCTGGCTCATGGTCATCCTTCCATCCACCAGGACCCCCAGGTCCCTGTCCCCTTCACCACTCTCCAACAGGTCAGTCCCCAACCTATACTGATCCATGGGGTTGGTCTTTCCCAGGTGCAAAACTCGACACTTGGCCTTGTTGAATTTCATTCAATTTCTCCCTGCCCAACTCTCCAGCCTAAGTCTCACTGAATGGCAGTACAACCCTCTGGTGTGTCAGCCGCTCCACCCAGTTTAGTGTCATCAGCAAACTTGCTGACAGCGCACTCACTATACTGGAAAGTGCTAATAAAAATTCTGTAAAAAAAAAAAAGCAGGTTTTATTTCTTTTTACTAATAACTGAGATGCTCTATGCATTCAATAGATAGAGATAAATTAAAAATTCTCAAAATAAATTAAATTCTTTTAACTTACTTAATTTTTAACAGCACTGTCTGAATTATTTGGCACTTGAAACAGCAGAAATACTGTGAGAACAACAGAAGTGAGAGACATCATAAAGATGCAAGGGAAAATTAGCACCCAAAAGTTTTTAAAAATCAAGGAAACGGAAAAAGAAAAACAAAACAAAACAAACCCAAAATAAAACAGAAAACCACACAGCCCTCCACTCCTCAAAAAACAATCTTCAAACTCCAAACAAAAATACCCAAGAAGCTGAAACAGAACTGGAACATATTTAGGACATATAAAGGAACAGATAATCAAATAAAAGGAAAGCAAATGAAAGGGAACAGCATTTTCTAGAGAGATGGTGGGTAGCCTGGGGGAAGCCTCCAGAAAAAGAATTGCATGAAAGTGTTACAAGAGAGAAAAGGTGGAAAAAGAAGGCAGTAAATAATGAGAAAGCAGAGACCACACAAAAGCCATAAAGTATAAACAAGAATAATGCAAAGAAAGCATTTTCTTTCCTTTTACTCCTCCCTCAAGATATATTTCTCTTCTAAGAATCATTTTTTTTTCCACTCATTTTTATGTTTCCAAAAACTGGAAGATTGAACTGCCATAGAAACAAGGGTTAAAAACCGGTTTCACTTTTACCCTTATATCTTCACATGTAAAAATTTAAAGTCTGTACTCCAGAGTTGATTGCTGACAAGCTATGAGGCTGCTATGCTTGAATGCTTAAAGGCATAGCATCCAAAACTTCCAGCGGTAAGATTTACAGGTGCAGGGAGTCCCTGACAATCAGCTCTTACGTGATAAGACATGTGCATTTAAAGCTTTTCACTCAAAAGCATTTACAGTCCTTCGCTTCCCATTCATTGTGTCCTGAACATCACAGATAGACAGTGCCACATCTAACACAATCTGCAGAAGGACTTATCAGTACTGTTGTACTACATGCTGGAAACAAAATGAAAGAAAACTCCTTGATAGCATGGGGACAGTTCTACAAGTGTGGAAAATATAATCTCACTTTCCTGAAGTATTTGTTTTCATAAATGAAATTGTTTCTCATTTTTCCTACTCAGAAAGGCACACTCTACTAACTGCTCTTACAATCATTAAAAATGTTGTAATAGTAATTTTCCCCAGGTTTTCCTTCCTCATTGGTTTGGACTTTCAAGTTCTGTAATTCCTATACATATGTGTAGCATCAGACAGTGTATGAACACTAAAGTGAGGAAACCAAACTAGAGAAAACAGTTTCTGTACTGAAAAGATGCTTTGGAAAGACAATCCTAGAAGAATAAAGATTAGTTTCAAGTATTTCTCATTAGAGTTCAGCAGCAATTTCCTCCCCCCACACCCCTCCCAACATAAAGACTTCCCAAAGCTGTCTATGAAAAAATAAGAGAGCTCTAATGCAGACTAACAGTTTGGATACTTCTCTGAGCTGTTTCTGACTAAGAACTCACACCCAATTACCTACATCCTAGAAAACATTTTAACTACCAAATTCTCATGTAGCCTGGAATGCTCTTTTCCTTTTGGCTGTTAGCTAAAAGGCTTCAACAAAAGTTCAGCCAAGCAATATTCAAGTTCTGTAACTGCCACATGCAGTAAGGCAATATTTTCTCATAAAAAACTATTGTAGCTACAAATCCCAAATCAGTACTCCTTTATGATCCTGTGTAGTTCTCAGATTTTTATCATCTTTGGGAAATGCATCAACAGCTGGCCTCCTCCTAGGTGTTTTAGGAACTGTGTGCCACAAAAGATAGAAATAGTGGAAAAAAAAAAGACATGCAGGTTAGAGTAATGACCACATTAGATATAAAGAAATGATAGTTCAGTTCAATGTACATCAGCTTTTGGATGGAATAAGTGGAAGTGGTGACAGTATATCAACTAAATGAATTGTTAACGTGGCCACAAATGTCCTATACGTTTCCTAGGTATTCTCTGAAGGCACTACACAGTGCTACTTGGCTCCTAGAAGACAAGGCAATTAATACATTTTCTTTAATTGTTATTGATATGGATTATGCCATCTTGATTGACTTCACTAAGATTTATCTCTCCCATACAAGGAGAGCTATTTCCTCTAACAGTATCACAACTAAATTGTCTGATGCTAGCCAAATGGTGTCATAGCGTGGAAGGAAGAAAAACTCTTTATCAGAGGGACCAGAGTCCCTCATCAGATCTATTAAGGTTTTTGGCTGGTTCAGAGCTACTTGGGAGGCTGAAAGGAAGAAAATGTTTGGCCAGCTGTAAAACTTAAAAACACAAACAGCTCTTTAGACTTGGAGCTCATGAATCTAGTAGAACCGATAAGAACTGAGCTCTTTTCTCTCATAAACTTAATTCAGAGTAACCATATATTCAGCACCGATATTAAAATACGATGAGATTTCATATCATAATAAATGCACCATATACTTTGCTTCAGTTTACTTTCCTTCTAGTACCTCTGAAGCCAAAAATGTTTTGGTTAATAGGTCCACTCCTGGGAAAAATATGCACCAAAACTAATAGCACAAAGGAGGATTATTTCAGCTGTAAACTTGTAAGCTGTATTTGAAGAGTTCATTAAAGCTATTCATAACATCACTAAATTTCCATGGTTCCAGCTACTTTGATCAATTCCTAAATGGCAGAATGAATTTTCACATATGTCACTCTCCATGCACTTCCTTCTAAAACACTTGATTTCAAAACTTAATTTTATAAGATCTACAAGACAGATACTGTGACAGGAAAATGACATTTTGAAGAAGAACACATTATTAGGATCTCAGGGCCTCTTAAAAAGTGAATGGTCAGTGTCCCAGAAGGATGAAAAAGTAAGCTTAATGGTGGATGTTCTGTTTATTATATGAAAAGAAACCCTGCTCCTCTAGGACTTCACAAGCTGGAAATGCCATTTCTCTGCTGTCTGTTACACTTGAGTACTTCTGCTTAAATCACCATTCCATAGATTCCTTCTTGTCTTAACTTGAAGCTTGTCACATTAAGACATGATGAAACACTAATGTAAGCAATTTTTATCTAACAGATACAAATGGTATTGACTGTTATCTCCCTAAACTTCCTTTTCAGTTGGCTTAATGTAAACATTTTCCATTAAAACCTCTAGGAAGTCATAGATATAAAATACATTTCTGAAGCGAATACTCAGACCATTTACATTCCCAAATAGTAAAAGCAAAAAGGGTATTGCAAAATCTCACAATATTAATATCTACATAAAATAAGTCACTGAATTTAACACACAAAATCTTGCATTGAGGTTTTGTGCAACTCAGACAACTCTTGTCCCTGAATGGGAAACAGGGATCATTGTACAGATAAAGCAGGACAACTGATACTCGTTAACAGATGTAGATCAGCTAGTAAAATAGCCATCCTGACTAACATGAAAGAAAAGTTATTATCATAAGTCTTGTCACAGCATAAGACAGCAGTTATGGCTTAGAAACCTGTGGATGGGAATAAAACCGAATTTCCTCTTACAGCTACTATAAAAATGTACTCCTCTAGGCAACTGAGGCTTATGAACTTTTGAGGCATCTCACATTGGTGAAAGAACATTCCAATCTCAAACCTCAGTCTCAAAGATGTGCTCAGTGCAGTCACACAGTTTATCTGCTAAAAAAAGTCCCAAGAGAACTGTGATGATCCCAGCTAGAGAATTGTAAAAGGGAGGAGAAAAATGATTGCCTTAAAGGGTATATGCATAAAAGTGCTACCTATTGACTCCCATTCTACAAAAATATCATTTGAAAACATTTTATGTTTCTTGTAAAGGTGAGTTAGTATAAACATAGCACACCTTCTAATCCTTCTGCAGTGTCAAATCATGATTAAAAAGTTATGTTAGTGAAAGTGGGGTTGTCCTGTGCCTAAATAGGAGCTGGACTCAATGATCCTTGTGGGTCCCTTCCAGCTTGGGATATTCTGTGATTCTGTGAAAGTGGAATGGAATAACTAAAAGCATAGCATAAACATACATATTCTTCTCCTCCTCCCTAGTCCCTCCCCAAAGAACCCAGATTATCACAGGATTTCCTTAGTTATGTGATTCAACTAGACTAGTATGTGAATTCAGTTTGACCCAGCTGGCCTACTCCTTGCTTTTGGTAATACTACAGGACTCATATTCTACCTCTTTTTAACATGGAACTTCTCAACTTCTCTCCAAAACAATTTCTCTGTCTGAATTAAACAATAATGGAACAGAAACTGTACAGTGTATGCTAAAATAAACACAGACTCAAATGCCAATTATAAAACTAGGGTTATATATTAACTAATTCTGTTTTCAAAATTGCTATAAAATATCACATTATGCTTTTCATTAGGAAAGATAGTAGGTTAAAAGTACCACTATACTGATGGTACTTTTCCATCTGGAGAGAGAAAAAAATTTTAAAATACTCAATCAAACAAAAGTCTAATTCACATTTTATTGCTACCACTTCCAGCCATACTATTTGGTTTTAATATTTTTTCTTTTATGATTCAATAGGTAAAATACTTGCATCCAATAAGTTGCCTTGAATAAAATAGTTAAACATGACTAGTATGACTGGCTTTTTACCATCAAAATTACTGGCACCTTACTTGAGCACTTACTCAGAAAGCATAATTCTTTATTCTGACTTTAGTCCCTTTTTGGCCTTAATTAAACAAGACAGTGCTGTAAAGTGTCTTTCTACTTTGTGCACATACATCCACTGATGTTTGCATGTATAACAGTAGCTTATGGCTCAACAGCAAGATTCTGGATTGGAACATGCATATGATTCCAGATATCAAAGTTAGCTTTAGTTTGACTGTGAGATTCTAAAAGCAGCTGTGCTTTGTTGCACTTCCTTAGATCCCAATAGTGATTTAGTTCTGAGGATTATATATTTGTCTCTTATGTGTCAAAAGTCTTATCCCTAGTGACATTACAACTCTGTTTTTGTATTTAATGTAAAAGCATGATAGCTTCACATTGATGATTGTCAGCAGTTGCTATTTATCATCTGTCAAAAGTTTTCCTCACGGGAAGACAGAAAATCAAATGGATTATGGCTGTTTTTTAGTTGCTTAAAGGAATCTTACATGACACAGGCTAAAAAGAATGGCAAAACTGCTCCTGACAACTAAGTTAGCATTCACAGCAATATGCAATTGTATGTACATAGCAGGAGAACTGTCAGCTGCCTTGACAAAGCAGCACATTTAAAAATGCTGTGTCAGTTTGCTCATTTGACCTCTTGGTTGCAAGACCACCTGATACTGTAGTTGTGTATTTCTAGAACTACTTCCAGTACTCTCTAGAAATTTAAAAAAGAAAAAAAAGTGAAAAAACAAAACTGCAAACAGGTGAAATATCTAACAGCAGAGAGTAAAAATGTCTAATAATTACATTTTTGCAGTATCTTCTAGCTAGGATTTTTAGAACTGAGAGGGACATGCTCTCCAAAGACATGAAGAAGAATGAGAGAGCCAGCACCCGCAACCAGACTTCTCTGGGCCCCAGAGTCACTTCCCTGCACTTATAAAATAACTAGAGGAAAGTATCCTTTCTTGAGAAAATGAGCAACATTATCCTATTAAAGGTGTTTTCTCCAACATGGTTGGAGAAGAAATGAATGAGAAGACACCCGTTCAGACTTAATCACCTCCCTACTTCCATCAACAAACACAACCCCACAAAATTTGATTACAGAAATAGCTATAAATTTTACATAAAATTTGCACTTTCTGATTACCTCTAAAAAACTTAAGCCAGAAAAACTGGGACATAAAAATTTCTCATCTTTTTCTCAGTTTAATGTTTTAAAAATATGTCAATTTGGATACACAACTATAAGATCTGTGAAATATCCTGCCTGTTATTTACTCAGACTGTCTGGAAATATAAGGTATTCAAGAACTGGAGTTAGAGCTCCTAGAGGGGTGAATCTCAAAAATTTGTAAACCCATGAAATGGAGGAGTTAACTGCATTATGAATAAATTCTTCATTTAGCCTGCATTCTGAGAACAACTATAGACCTGGTTCTTCTCATAATGCTGTGAAAAAGGCTATTTTAATGACATTTCATTCAGAATCCAAACTACAAAAGTGGTTTGCTGGTTCAGCATTCTCCATGATCTCCTTAACCTGTTTCAGGTTTGATATCCTTTTATCTTTAATAAACCTACTGAAAAGGATTCAGTGTTTCACAGATAATTATGCCCCACCTCTAATTTCAGTACA
This sequence comes from Galbula dea, assembly GCA_013399015.1. Taxonomy (NCBI): domain Eukaryota; kingdom Metazoa; phylum Chordata; class Aves; order Piciformes; family Galbulidae; genus Galbula; species Galbula dea. Next base: position 1,033,485 of record VWZX01000485.1, read on the forward strand.
TTATAGCAGATAGATTAAGGGAAATTCATGGAAGCAATAGGGATTTAAATGACAGAAAATAGAATAAAATATTTTAAATTCAGTCTTTTTAGTTTTACCTTACATTGTCAGACAGAGAAACCAGCTTTATTTCAACCTTAATGGTCTTGTGGAGATTACTGGTCAAAGTGCAGAGAATATAAAGCTTCTGTTACAGAAGTACTTCTGAAAAAACTGAAGCTTAGATCTGGGCTTCCACCTTCTTTGAGGATTATTATGAAAACCTGTTCTATGACAAATGTCCAGATAATGATATACTGTAACAATACCTTAGTTTTCAAGAACCATCTTACAGACTTGTGCTGCACTGTACCACCACTGGAATGATACCTTTTAAAATATTTTATGTTCTTCTAGAGTTGGTAAAAGTGACAAAAGTCAGAATAGCTATATGAGTTTGAGTTTGAAAAAAGTTACATATCCTGTACATGCCCACAGAGGGACAGTACTAATACTAGTCTAGTGAATAACAAAACCCCAATGATTAAGCCCATTAGAAACAAAAGGATGTATATCAGCAATGAATTTAAGTAACGACTTTGAGTCACGATAACAAGCTTCCTCACCCCTTCCCCCCAAAGACCCTTACAACACAGAGTGAGTAGGTCAAAACTATAATTAGGATTTAATACTATGTCTGCCAGTTTCAGTGTCAGGCTTCCTTTACATTTATACTCACACACTGTGGAAAAGAAAAATGGATTTTTACACACGACAAAAGGATAGGTCTCAAAAGAGGCAGCTTTTTCTGCGCCCCCCGCCAACCCCCCCCCCAACTTTAGCATAGGTGTTCTGCATTATTTAGGGATACATTAATTTTACCCCTCTGTGAAGCTCTTGTAAGTGTATTCTCTTCCTGTGCAGACAAGTTTTGAGGATTCAGTGACAATGCATAAGGCATACAAATACTACAGCAATGAGTACCATCAAGAAATGTAAAAAAACCCAGTGTTGACTTCATGCTTTATCTGCACTTACTAGCTGAGCTGGAGGACTTTGGTTTTCTTGTTAGGTATCCTATTACTCATAAACAAGAAGAATGAGAAAAGATGTATCTAAACAGCTGTGAATCTCTGTGGGTGCCAGCAACAGAAAAGCATTTTAGGGATGAAAACATGGCAAGCCCAAAAATTTCTAGGTTTTATTAATTCTTTTCTTTAGATGGATCAAATTTGATGATCTATTCAAAATCTACAATTGAATAGGCCTCTTTTTGACTACCAGAACACAGATTAAATCAATTTTGCTAGCTGCCTAGACTGTATTGTAACTTTTTTCTTCATCACAGTCACAGATGCAACTGCATATGTGTACACACTTATGTAGAATTCACAGCCTCACACACACACTCTGGGATTTTCAAGTACACACAAATGGCAGATTACACAGGGGCTATGCACTGATGTATAAAATATCATTATACGTAAGGTCACATTCACCACATGCATGGACTGAATCCAATGACTGCCACTTTTACATTAAGCAGTCATTGCTGGAACCTCATGATTGCCTACCTATGTTCAATACTCACTCCACTCATATGACTCTCTCAAATGGTGCCTTTCTTTTAGTAAAGCTACAGGCAAGAGAGGATTTGTCCCATCCTTGCTGCGGGCTTTCTGCAACAGAGCTGGGACTAGCACTACAAAAAAGGCTATGTCAGTGGATGTGAGTCTGTGGGAATTAGTCCATTAAAAGAGCTACCCTTAGGCAATGCATTCCTCCCCTAGCTTTGTTTTTCATACTGAACTGTTTCTTTTAATGAGCACTAATGTCCACTCTGATCAATATCTGCAGCAAAAAGCTTTACTGTCACTTTCTCTGGCCATAGCCAAAGTGAAAGAGAATTTCTGGTGGATTTTATTTTGAGCAGCATAAGAATTCTAGCCAACCACTTCTTGACAACGAAATACGAAAATCAGAATGAACATAAACAGTCATGGATCTTCTCCTCATGATGGCCCTTCTTGATTTCATGACAGCCCTGTGATCGATAACTGTCAATATCCATGACACAAGCCACTTCTCCCTATTTGTCAAACTACAGCTGAGCAGTGGCAAATGGATGGGAATACACGTTGCTATCTGTAAGACTTACTCAGCACAGAGAATGTTTAAAAGCATTTTTTACAACCAACAAAAAATGAGGAAGAAAATTCACCCTTAGGCTTGTCCTTTTTTGTATGTTAGCATTTTTTTTGGAATCCATGCAAGATCATATCTCTTGCTAAGAAAATGCTGATACTTTTTTTTTTTTTAACTCTTGTATGAAGACTTTGCCTTTCTTTCTCACAGACAGAAGTGTCAAGAGCAGTGAGACGTGATTCCTTGTCACGAGAGACTGGCTGCCGCACGGAGTAGAGGAGGAAGGACCACCATAGCTCAGAAACTTGGACAAGGAAGTCATTAATCCTCTCCTCTTTCAGCACTGCTCTGCCAATTTTGACAGTCTTCATTGATCCCAGCATTACTTCTCAAAATTTTGATCCTTGTTCCATTCCTCAAGTGATGACCTCACTGAAGAGAAATGGGCATTTGAAGAGCTGCTGAAGGCCAGCCCAGCACTACATGACCAAAGGAAGAGAAATAATACACCAACCAAGAACCTAAAACTTCCACTGAATTTAATTTGTTGATGAACTTACGCCATGAACCTGCTATTTCCCACACATTTCATTAGTTTCCAAGGTAACATCATCTTTCTCAGGAAATCTTTGGCACTCACAACCTAACATTGACCACAATCAGAACAACCAGAGAGGAAGAAGCTTGGTCTCTGACTCTGGAAATCTGTCATACATTTATCTATGCCCCTGTTTAGCTAATTTCTCCTCATCTAACCCAAAATTAATTAAGACAGGGACACAAACAAGTCCTTAATGTTTAATTTTTTGGCTCAAGTTTGAAGCTCTTGATTCTCTACCATCTCATCTCCTGTGGTTTTATGAGGTAGCTAAAAAGACACAAAGTTCCTGCTTTCAAGTTTAATGGCATCAAAGAACGAAAATCTGAATCCTGTGCCTACATAACTTCTACCACATGGCAAGCAACATCTTGTAGCACAGGTTTTCATATTTTGTTGTTACTGTATATGAAGCTTGGTCCCCTTGCCTAACAACAATTTGATCATAGTCTTCATAGTAGTGCCTCATGTGCTTAACCATGAATATGTGAACACTCCCACCAAAACCAGTGGGACTATTTAACCTTTGTGTTATTAAACACACATATTAGCATTTGCAAGCATGTGATTATTTGGCTCATTTCTAGTAAAAACTTCAATCATATCATTCATCTGACAAACAATTCTGACTGCAGAATATCTGTAAGTAGAAGTAATTCCTCAAGTGTATTTCTTAGAACAAAGCAAAATAATTATTCCTAAAAAGTTTTAAGTATATGGCCAGTCAAGAAATAATTATTTGTGCACAGCATCCCTCAAAACTGACCATGCACTATACAGAAAACAGGAAAACTGCTATCTAGGGACCTGAGAAAAGGACAGGGTCTCCTTGACACATTCCGAATACTGAATGTCCCAAAGCTGTTTTCATTAATTACGGATGATCATTTAAATCACAATATTCTTACTTATCCAGTGACTTATCAAATACTTCTAGCCATAACAATCCCCCAAGTGAATTTAGATTCGCTTTTTTCTGATTCAATTTGAATACAGATAATTTTCATACATAGTAGTTTACTATTTTCATGAGTGTATTTTTACAGTTTTGATTTATTAGAAGCAGAAGGGAATTTAAATTTATGGATCAGTTATATCAAGTATTTAACTAAACCCATGAGAGTCCTGAACACTATACTGTTAATCCCAAGATAAATATTTCAATCCACTTTTCAGCAGAGTCTTAAAATAATGCCTCTTTCAATATGTATAATTTTATCATTTCTTTTTCTGTAGAATAGAGTTTCTGGATGAATTAGTAAAATAGTGCTACTTAGAAAGAAAATCAATAGTTCTCAGTTGAAGACCACTTACAAAATTCAACCAGGTAGTAATTCATTTGTATCGAAACCTGCTATTTTAATCTCATCCTATGTACCTGGAGTAAAAGCATGCACAAGGATTATAATTTGCCTGTGTAATAAGTTCCTAAGCATTATCACCTCTGCAGTGACCATACTATAGCTCCAATAAATTAAATAAAATTTGAAGTGAGTTCAGAGCTTGCCAAATGCACTTGGCTTTTTTTTTTTTTAATGACAGGAAGTTGCATTTACAACCAGGGATTTACAACTGCCTTTTATTGGAAAGTTGTTCCATAGCAGTGGAAAAAAGGGAGAATAATGATATAAATTGGGTTCAGCATGTATGCGCATAGAATAAAATAATGATTTAGTGTTAACTCAGAAACAAATGGGTCCTATATTGCATAAGTTTATTCACAGAAGAAATCATCTGAAGCAATTCTAGAGCGAACTGGGACATATTAAAACAATATTTGATTTCAAGAAAAACAAAACAAAATGCCAACACTAACTACTGTTTTGTTTGCAGGTTTGCTTTTTTTTCCGGTAATGCACAACACCTGACAAATGGCTTGCTATTATACTGAGTTAGATACAAACTTGAGGTCACTGTTTTTAAAAATGTTTCTTCTACCTAAGTTCCTGCAACATAAAAACACACTCCAAGGCTTATCCATTAACCACAGTACTACATTATATTATAATCTTCTCACCTAACACCTGCAGATCTTTATTTTATACTTTTTGGGCTGAAAAGCCGCAGCATATCATCAAGGTCACTTAGAAGGGCTTTAATTCAGGGTGGTTTTTTTTACAATAAATTAAAAACTGCAGCGGCATAACACCACTCCTGTAAATCCAAAAGGAGCCCACACTTCTGCATGTTTCTTCTTCCCCATATACAGCATTAGTAAACACTGTACATTAGCAAGACATTGTTTTTGAAATTAATCATTCAAAATTTGAAGGGCCTCCCACTGTAAGTGAAGAGCAAGTGCAAGAACATCCAATGAATCTGAACACAAACAAGTCTATGGGACCTGATGACATATATCCCAGAGTCCTGAGGGAACTGGCAGATGTAGTTGCAAGACCACTCTCCATCATATTTGAAAAGTCACGGCAGTCAGGTGAAGTCCCTGGTGATTGGAAAAGGGTAACGTCATCCCCATTTTCAAAAAAGAGCAGAAGAGATGACCCAGAGAACCACTGCCCAGTGAGCCTTACCTCTGTGCCTGGGAAGATCACAGAATGAATTGTCATGCAAGCAATGCTAAGGCACATGCAAAACAAAGAGGTGATGCTAGAAAGCCAGCATGGATTTACTAAGGAGAAATCATGCATGACTAATCTGGTATCCTTCTATGATGGAGTGACTGCAACAATCGACGAGGGAAGATCAATTGATGTGGTATACGCAGATTTCTGTAAGGCCTTTGACAAGGTTCCATATGACATCCTTATCTCTAAATTTGAGACATATGGCTTTGAAGCATGTAACACCAAATGCATAAGAAACTGGCTGAATGGATGTGGCCAGAGAGTTGCAGTCAATGGCTCCATGTCTAGGTGGAGACGGATGGCGAGTGGTGTCTCTCAGGGCTCTGTCTTGGGACTGGTGCTATTCAACATCTTTATTAATGACATAGAGAGTGGGATCAAGTGCACCCTCAGCAAGTTTGCAGATGACACAAAGCTGAGTGGTGCAGTTGATAGATCAGAAGGATAGGATGCCATCCAGAAGGACTTGGATAAACTTGAAAAGTGGGCCTGTGAGAACCGTATGAGATTCAACAGGTCCAAGTATAAGGTCCTGCAATCCTAGGCGTAAGTACCATTTAGGAGATGAAATCATTAAGAATAGCCCTGCAGAGCAGGTCTTGGGGGTCATGGTGGATGAAAAGCTGGATATGAGCCAGCAATGCACACTTGCAGCCCAGAAAGCCAACTGTATCCTGGGCTGCATCAGGAGAGGAATAACCAAGGGATGTGATTCTGTCCCTCTACTCTGCCCTCATGAGACCCCACCTGGAGTACTGCATCCAGTTCTGGGTCCTCCACATAAGAAAGACATGGACCATTTAGAACGGATCCAAAGGAGGCCCATGAAGATGATCAGAAGGCTAGAGCACCTCCCCTATGAGGACAGTCTGAGAGAGTTGGGATTGTTCAGCCTGGAGAAGAGAAGGCTTCAGGGGGACCTAATAGTGACCTTCCAATACCTAAAGGGAGCTTATAGAAGGGGAGGAGAGAGACTCTTTACCCAAGTAGAAAGCAACAGGACAAGGAAGAACAGCTTCAAACTGAAGGAGGGAAGATTTAGATTGGATCCTAGGAAGAAATTCATTATCCAGAGGGTAGTGAGACACTGGAATATGCTACCCAGAGAGGTTATGGCTGCCCCATCCCTGGCTGTGTTCAAGGTCAGACTGGATGTGGTCCTGGGCAACCTAGTCTAGTGGGTGGCATTCCTGCCCACAGCAGGTGGGATGGAGTTAAATGATCTTTAAGGTCCCTTCCAACCCAGGCCATTCTATGACTCCATGAATCTATTCTATGAAAATAGAAGATATAAGTAGTAATTTAGATTCAGCTATTTTTTTATATAAGCATTATAATCCTGGTTTTAATTATCTAAGCACACACTGTCTGTCTACGAATTTCTGACCCCATGTTCACCAAAACTAGTATTTACTTAGAAGAGTAGGTATTCTACTTTTTTTTGATCCTTACTTGCATGTTAGGTCTGTAGTCTAGCTAGACGTCACTCACTTTATTTTCATCACTACTCTAGAATCTTAGGCATAAGACTCAGGCAACCTATGCAGGAATTATAACAGTCAAAGTTATGAAGCAGAAAGAGACATTCACTTCAGTTCCAAGAGTCTAGTCAAGGTTTCATCATGAGTTTCACATAAATTTCAAGATAATGGAGTTACTTACAAGAAAGTACACAGAAGTATACAGACTGTTCAAAGAGGTCACATTTTCATCCCCACCACCACCAACACCCCTCCCCACTGAACAATAGAAAGAACTGAGTTTTGTGAAAGGAATTCTGTAAATAGATAAGGACAAAAAACCCAACCACAACAACCAGCAAACAAAAACCAAAAGAAACACAAAACCAAAACACCACGCACAAAAAACCACCCCAGGAAGCAGCAGAGTGAAGTTATTTTTGCACCTAGGCACTATTATATGCATTGATCTTAAAACAAAGAAACAGATGTCGCTACGCAATTGATGAGAGCAAATCTCACATAAAACCTCTCCAGCAATGTTTCACCATGATAAAAGCACTATATTTCTAGGGAAGGAAAAGGTTAAAACATTTTTTCATCACTTGAATTCAGGAACCTCTCAGTGTAGCTGCAATTAAGGATGATACAAGTGGCTCCCTGCATCAACTGCAGTTGATCCCTGCAACAAGTGGGCATTTCAATGACCCATTTAGCCTGTGCTAAAATTCCTTATTCTACGAGGTGAAGGACTAAAAAAGACAACAGTTTTTCAGCCATGCAGGAATATGCTTTCATAACCTGTGGTAGAGAGGTTGGGAGGGAAGTGAAGGGAAGGTGCAAGATGACAGTCTCAGAAGAATGACTATCAAATTCAGTCCATTTCCTGGGAACATATTATTTTTGTGTAATAATGTGTATAATTTTCAGTGTGTTTCCTGGTGTGCAAGTATATGCGCGAGACAGAAAATGACTTTTTAGAAGGTAGTTTGGGCTTCTTCCCCAGGAACTTTCATAAGTCAATGCATCTGCTCCATTTAGTTCAGTGAGCTACATTTTGAAGGCAAAAAGCATCTCTTTAGATAATCACAGGCAAGGGTGATTTCTATAATATCAAAGGGAGGGATGACCTCTCCAGAAACAGCCTCCTTTAAGTTTTAAATCAGGCTAAGCAAAAGGTTCCCTGAACCACTGATAACCTGCTCCAGTATATCACTGCGAAGCTGTAATCCTTTTCACTGGTGCTAAAGTTCAAGTTTCTGAATTGCAAATAAGTTCCTGAGTTTTCTGAATTGCAAATAAGTTCCTGCATAAAGAACATTCTGTGTATGTATCCTGTCAGGGTGGTAATGTTGTTATTACACCACTGTCTGCAATAACTCAGCTGTCAAATTCACTTCAGGCTGAAATTCAGTCTACATGATCTCTGCTGGCCTGTAATTTCTTTTTTCATATACAGTATCTTTAAAATGTATTCAGACTGTTATGAGTCATGAGGTAGTAACTAAAGCTTTGTTTTTTAATTTAAGAAAAAAGAAGGTGTTAAGAAATTTTAAAGAGGGTGCTCTAAGTTTTGTCTCCCACTTACTTGTACCATCAGATATCACATTAGAAGAGTAACATTGTGACATAATGTATTTCACTTGTTCATTATATTTTCAGCATTGATTTTAGGGCCAAACCTCTTTTCATAAGTCATTTGTCTACTTTACCTTTTCCATTTAGCCAGTTTCTCCCTTAACACAGTATTAGCAAAGCCCACATTCTAGTCTATTAACAGCAGACAGACGAATTACGATCTCTGTACACCCTAACAAATATACTGTCAATAGTTTGAGACCAAGTCAAATAAAATAGCTTGTTACTTTGAGTCCATACAAAAATTCTTTCAGTCTGTAGCTGGCAAATTTCAATTGAATTTCAATGCATAGATACAAATACAGGGAAGTCTGGAAGCCCGGTTGTTACATTCTTGTTTTATACTGAAATCCCTTAGCAAGTGTCTGCCATGAAGAACTCTCAATGAATCAACAGCTATATTTCATTAAGAGACTTTGAACAGATTCTCCCTTTGCTTGAAGAATATGCAAATATAGCATATACCAACAAAACAATAAAAAATGCAGACTTAAAGGATTCAATATTAGTATTCAAGTTCTTATTGAAATATATTTCATGTTAAGTTCACCATGAGCTTTATGAAGCACAGCTGATAGTTGCATTGACAGAGACAGTGGTACTGTGGCAAAGACGAGGCTAGAACTTTCCTACATTAGAGATGAGACAGGAGAATAATTTTCACTAAATAGCATTTCACTCATCAAATCTCATATAGCTAGAAGTAGCCATAAAATTCAAGGTATTATGTCTCAGCAGTACCAGAAGTTGTTGGATGAAAATGATGGAACATTGGAGAATGTAATACATTATAAATAATGTATATTAATTTTTTTAATATTTAAATTATTTAAAGTATTAAATAATGAAGGGGAAATTAATAGCTAAATCTTATAAAACGCAAGATTAGAAAATGGTCATGTGTTAAAATGTGTTAATACAAACAGTGGCTGCCCCAAAAGAAAATGACTCAAAGGTAAAAAATTTAGCAAAATGAAGCAGCAAACCATAATTTGACAACCTAAGTTCCCTATAAGATAAGTTCAAATGCATTACACAAGACATGGGACTTCCTGTTCAAGCCAGAGCATTTGCAGGAAAAGATCTAATTTTGATGCTGGTGATAGACAACCCATCGCATCTTAGTACTTTCATCTCTCTGATGTTAACTGTGTGCTGTCTTTCGAGCACAAATTTGTTTGGTTCATCATTTACTACTAAGCATTGTTATTTCTTTGTATACTAGACAGAAGAGCCCTCTCAGACTCCTCCTCTTCCCTCTCTGTAATCCTGTGGAGGAGGTTGAAAATCAAGGCTCACTTGTCATCATTCTGGAGCAGCACTGCATTCTCTCATACAATGTTTTGTCACTGCCAGAGGGAGATGCCATGTCTTTATATTTGATGTTGCTAACTGTCCCACTAAATCAGATTAAAAAAGAGCAACATAAGACTAACAATCAGAAGAACAGCTGATAAGAACATGTTATTGACCATAACATTATTGATTGGAACGGCAAGCCAGTTTATGGAGACAAATTCTCAGATTTGACTGTACTGAAATAAAGTTGCAAGAATTTGTAGTATGATGAGACCAAATTTCAAATGTTAGTGGATTATAGCAGTCCTCACAGCTCCTGCCAGGCTGTTACAGAAGCTGACAGTCCTACGTAAGTTTACCATGCAACATTAATCATCTTTAAAATATTTAATATTTTCCTTTAATATCCAGTGCAGGAATTTCATGTCAGTGTTAGTTACCTGTAAGTCACAAACACCACCATCTCATTACTATGTTGCCTTACAATTGTGTTGCTTAGCTTTTGCCATATTAAGGGATTTCTAAGTTTGCTCCTTCAACAGAGATGAGCCATCAGAAACTACCTGTATTCCGCAACAAACACAATTCACAGACAATGCCAGGAAGCCTGTGAGAGGACTCATGGACGATTAACTACATAAAAAGGATAACTGAAGTTAAAAATAAATAAATAGATAAATAAATGCATCACCTGTGACCTTTTCACATTCTTGCTTCCAAACAGACAAAGATTCAAACAACAATCCAATACATCTGGTAACTGGCATCATAGTGGAAGAGCAAGAAATCTGTACTTTAAAAGACAATTTGTTTATTTTTAAAGTCAAGAGTACTCCAGTCCTTAGATTAAACCTGGCCTGAGTGTGCATGCTGACCAAAGATCTCTTGAGACTGTTTGAAAAACCAGTTGAAAATAAATAACTCAAGATACATGAAGATACTTTAGAGGGGGGATTTCTGTCTAAATGGCAATTCAGTGCCCTTTTCACACATACACAGCTTCAGGAGATATATAACCATACTGATTATTCTAACAGGTAGTACAATACATCGAGACGATCTCTGTCTAAAGTTACTAATGGACAAACCTTTACTGGCTTCTCTGTCTAATTTTTGTTTCATAGAAACATATGTTCTATAGCTGGATGTTGCTTGAGCCTGTTTAGATCATTTAGAAATTGCCAAGAAGATCATCAAGACAAGAGTTTTTGCTACACCAGTGGAAAAAGGTATTGACAATAAACTGAGAAGTCCACTATAGATTTTAAAACTCTTCCTGTAGATTAAAATAGTTAGAACCTCTCTTTGGCACTATCCCAAATACTTGGTAGGTTATTTGAAACACAGCATATGCTTTGAGATTTTTCATCTTTATAATTGATTGCTTCTGACTTTGCATTTTCATTCTTTTATGTACATATCCTTCTATGAACATATTTTTAAAGCACTAAAACGCACTTGACAGTGTCACTTTAAAACAGTCTTTTGTGTCTTATCTCAGTAGCTCTAATCACTCAGGAATATTAAAGCTGTGTCTTGTGCTGCTAAGGAAAATGAACTACTTCCCTGTATGGACAGAAAACTGGTGTAACGTGAGCCCCAAAGTACATAAGAGGTTACACAGTCTGTCATCTTCAGTTCTGAGGCTAATGCCAGTGAGCTAGAAACTTACAATAGCTGTACTTTCAGATCTGACAGGAAATGTCATGAGATAGATGAGGTAATCATAAAGTGCAGTTACCAAGACTAGTCTAGTTTGAGTATGGCAGAATGTAAGAACTTAATGCATCTCCCAATGAGGCTGTTACTTCTGAAGTACAAGCTCCTCTTGTAAAGCCAGCAGGTGATCAGTTTGTAAAGTGAAAGGTGACCTGCAAAGTACACATTTAACAAGACCTGTTTTTCCTCACTATATAGGAGGTATTGAAGAATGTTACCAGTGTGGTAAAAAGGAGAAAATAGAATGGCTTGCTTTTCCTTAATTTCTTTGGTAACTAAGATACAGCCATGACAAGGAAAGACCATAGCTGAAAACAACAATGGAAAAGAGTACATTAAAAAATGGAAAGCTATTAAAATGCCAGAGTTACCTGACAATTCAATCATATAGTAAAAGAACTCATTGCCTTATAAGGAAGAGAAGGGAAGAGAGAAAGCAAACTCAGAACCAGACTTGCTCACAGATTCATAAATGGGTTGCATATCTTTCTGTTATAAAGGTGCAATTTAGCTCTACACGCTCCTGCAGCATCAATAACATATCAGAAAATTGGACAAAAGTAATTGCTAAATTCTTAAAAGTTCTTTCCCAATGCAGTGCAGTACATCACAGGGACAAACAAATTTCGAGTTCTAACAGCAGGCTGTGGTATCATGGGTCTCCTGTACTGATGTAACCAAACAATGCAATTTCAAAATATATGCACACACACAGAGCTTATGCTTACTAATAACTTATAATGCACTATAACAATTGAAGTTGGTCTGTCCTGGACCAGATTCTTTTTTTCTTTTGTCATAATAAACATTTTTGGGTTATTTTTGGTAAAATATGTCTCAGAAAATGTTGAAGGTGGCAGCAAGTATGGGTTGGTTTTTCTGGTTAGTTGGTTGGTTTTTTTCCTATCCTTTTTCCTTTGAGTGGAAAGTTCAATTATTTGTAGAAGTCTCCTCTGGTGGCTCTAGCAATTGAAAGGAAGGTATGTTTTCTAACCAGCTAACACCTAAGTAATCTTTGATACTCAATGAAAGGGTTGCTTGGAAAACATAACCTCTCAAAAAGGAAGAAAAAAATCCCAAGTACTAATCTTTTTAGTCCTTCCCAAGAAGACTGTGTATATGAACCTTGTCAGTAAACTGTTGTCTTCTTGAAGTTTCAACTTAGTACCTTGAGCCAACAAAAATGTAGACCTAAAAAGATGGAAGACAACACTAACTTATTTGGAAACTACTTACCTCTGATAACTACATTTCAGCTTTGGAATTTGTGTTCAATTCTCACAAACTTATGACACTTATTTCTAATAATATTTCTTTTAGTTTTGTTTTGAGTAATTTCCAAAAAGATAAGAAATCTATTGATGAGTAAAGAATTTTTCATAGAACTAAACAGAAGACCACAACTTTGCTTTAGATGCCTGCGTTCTAAGGGCACTAGAGGAAAATGTTAATATAAGGCATACAGTTCCATAAGAACTGCTGCAAAAGAACATCTGAATTGGATGCAAACTACACATGAGAAAGTTTTTATTGACTTAATTTTTACAAATATTATTTCAGAAAAGCATGTCCAAGATACATTGTTAAAGAAGTGAAATATGGTTCAGCTTAGAGGGAAAGTCATCTGCACTGATATAAAATCCCTATTCACTCATCCATTTCATTAATTTAATTATATTGTGTTTCTCCTGCTGAGGAGTATTTTAGCTTCACATGGTCAAGGTCACCTGAATACTACAGAATGCTAACAAAAACGCTTTTGGAAATTACTGGGTGGCTGCATTGCCACTGATCACTTCAGAAGTTTTAAACAGATCATTACCATGTAAGTTGGGCTCTGCTATTGTCATCAGGCAGAAATTATGTTTCAGCAAGAACTGAATGTTTTAGTTTAAATACACTTATAAGAGTCTATCTGGCTATTTAAAAGCACTATTAGCTGGAGAATCTTTCTAAGGCCTACTGGTTCCAAAACATTACCTTCCATCTGACAGTTAACCCTTTGTATGAACCACACAGTTATAGAAATAGTGAAATTTTAGATATTGAAAATCAACTACTGTTCATGCACTGTAGCTTTTCATATATTTTAATATGCATATGCATACTAACACCATGAAGATTCCATATTTGTAAAGCTGATCTGGACAGATAATAATAATTGTTGAATATAGTTGATAATACCACTTATTGAAAGTGACCATGCATTTAATAGTTTCTCTTTCTTTCACTTTAATTCTGGAGAAACATGATGATTTTAAATGTTCAATATGGTAAGTTCAAGATTAATAATTCAATTATCATTAAGCACAGATTGAAACAATAGCGTTGCCTCGCCTTACACTGTCAAGACTTTTAGTGAACCGTTTAATAACATCAGTATTCTTCATATGCATGAATTGTCTAGATTGACAATTCAACGCAGTGGCTTCAGAACTAACATTTTGCAATGGCTAGGAAAGGAGCTGTGAATCAGAAACATTTTACAGTTTATTTTGGTGGAGTTTTTTTAACTGCAGACATTTGCTCAGTGTAAAGAAGGGGCCAAAATCACAATGCATAGATGATTATTCCCAGGGGAAGGATGTTGCTGCACTGACATATATCAGACAATGACGGTCTGAACACCAGCTCCTAACAAAGGAAGTACAACTGACAAGTGGCAGAGCTTTGTAGCTATGCAGTAATTCACCTGCCTGCTGAATCTTTGCCATGGGGTAATATTCAAACATACACATTTTGTCTTGCAAGTAAAATTAATGTAATGATCTCCCCGTTTGCTCCGATTAGACCAGCATAAAGTAGTGGACAGGAGTCATCTCTTAATTTCATTATGGTCAAATTTCAGTAAGGATTTAATTTTCATTTTAAAAGAGACAATTCCAGACTGAAGGATCATCTAAGCTTCCTGAGGAGTTTCCTCAGATAAAGACAGAGATGAAATTGCTTAACTTTCAGTCTTCAGTGAACCCTGGCTCTCAGACAGGTGGCCTTAACAGAGCTTAGGTGGACTTTACTTTTCAGCTTTTGATCTTGCCAGTCTCTCCTTTACTAGCACAAATGATCAGACAGCACACACAAACATTGCCAGTTGCAGATCTTTTGAAAATATGGAAGTAAAAAAAAAAACCTGACCTCCTGCCTGTTGCTTTTGATCTGAATCTACTTTTAATGTTCTCCTGACATTCAAAAATGTGAAAATATCTCTTGAGCTTTACATATGATGTCTCATCTATATTCCCCATTTTCATAGCAAATACTTTAGAAACATTTATTCTCAATTAAGAAATTTTTTAAACCCTTCACTTTTTTTTATTATTAAACTAACCACTACATCTCTTCTTAATCTGTTTGGATAAACTGTTTTGGAAGAAATGCACAATCACAGGTCAATTTTCCAAACACTATTGAATATACACAAGTTTAAATTAATGACTCAGAAACATAACCTCTCAACTCTACCTTATTCATAAAGCCCAACTTGACAGATAATAATTAAGGATATAATTGATAACAACACATCAAAGGTGACCAAGCATTTAATAACAACTCGTTAATTCTGCATAAACAGTATCATAAATGTTCAATATGATAAGGTCAGATTTTATAATTCAGTTAGCATTAAATACAATTTATGTCAAAAAATATTACCTAATTCTCCATCAGGAGGATAAGATGCATTGACACTTATGGAAAAATAAATATCAATAAAGCAGAAGTTTTCTAGTAAACAAAAATATTTATCAAGACAAACTATCCATTTCTTTGCACAGTTAGTGTTGGCATGCATCTTGTGCTTTGTTATAGACATTGCTCAAATTAAACTGCAGAAAGAAATGTGATGAGGCATAAAGCATATACAGATTACCTAAGAATACAAGGATCAAAAAAATATGAAAACCGATGATGAACGCAAACTAATGTGGACAAGAACACATCATGTAGTAATCAGGATTGAAACTTGACTCCTACCCCCATTCCTGTCAACTTTATGGAGCTCTGAAAGAAAACCCACTCTATGTCTGTAGTATCCAGAAGACCTAGAGAGAAATTTCTACTTCATCTGTTTTGGTATTCCTACAGATATGCAAGTCATTACATCCATCCAAAGTCTGGGAGACTGTTTATTTTTAAGACAACATAGAGGTTTTAAGAAAACTGCTTAATCTTAGTTGAGTGGTACTGATAACTGTTGTGAAGTTAATTCTTCCTCTGTAAGGATATTTTTGTTTTTTTAGACACTAGACTGAAAGATTTCTTTCACCTTTGAGCAGTCAACATCTGCTGCTTGTGTCTCCTGACAGATTTCCATTTGGTTCAACTTTCAGAAGAGGAAAAAAATGAGCACTTCCTTATAGTGTTTCAGAATAGTACTCATAATCCATCCATTCTTCCCCCGCCTCCCCCCCGCCCCGCTATGTAATGTTTTTCCTTTGTAAAGCCTACTCTTTTTTCTTTTGTTTCGTTGGCTGGTTTTGTTTTGTTCGGGATTTTGTTTGTTTGTTCTTTAAATCACAAGGCTCTGTTTTTGGTTAAAGTTGGCCAGATTTTATAGTTTGGAGAACAGAGCTAGCTAAACTCAGGTCATCTTGGAACTCCCACGGACAGTGTAAAGAAGGGGAAAGGACATGTCATAAGGTAAAGCAACAGAGCAGACTCTAGGCAAAGATGACTCAACAGGAAGTAGTGCAAATAATTTCACTGTCATCCTTCATCATGTATAGGTAACAATCACACTGTTGGGATGGCACAAAACAGTAAGACCCATACCAAATACGAGGAACAAACAGGAAGAAATAGACCTGTCAGTACATTTATGACAACAGTCTTGGAGATTTTCTCATCTCTCCCTTCCCAGATAAAGGGGCTGAACTCCAGAACAGCAGCCCTTTCATGGGCAGTACCTCTGAGCTACCACATCTAATACTTCTAATAGCAACAGCTTGGTGCAGGGAAGTAAAGATTAATAACTTTACTCAAAAAGTTACTGTGAACCACAGGCGAATCCAAGCACCAGTGTAATGAGCAGAAGGACATACTGACATATTGACCATGCTGGACTTTCTGTATGTTTCCATTTCTAAATGATCTCAGGTTGTAGCCACATGCAAAACAGATTAGAGCAATCTTGTTTCAAGTGAGAAAAATGTGGCTAAGTGTGGCAACATTTGTACTGTAAAAATTTTATTCTTCTCACCAGGCTCTGGTGAAAGAGTGAGGTCCTGGCCAAGACTGTGGGCTGCACATCTGGATGCAGCTTAAGATGAAGCAATTACTTATCCTACAATAACTCTGATGCTTCAAGATGATGTACTCCATGTGTATCCTATTGTATGAGCCTGTGAGGCACATGTACACAACACGTGTTTTCCTAGCAGTTCAGCACTGCTAGTCTTGTACATTCTGGTCCTAGTGTTCCCATACGATAGGACATAAAAGCTAGGCTAAGCATGCCCAATTATTCTTGCAGCACTAACCCTATACCACTGAGAACTCTAAAGATTTTGGACAGAAACCAGACAAGAAAAGCTTCACTGACAGCAACTGCAATGGTAGTAAATAATTCTGTTTTATGGAAAAACACAACAACTGGTTTAGATAGAAATTTCTACTTTCTAGAACTTAATACAGCTGCCCAGTAGGTGCCAGTGCCTGGGATGTAAATCTAGTGGAGTTTTCCTTGCCATAGCCAGGTACCCCTCATTGACTGGTATGTATCTGTAGCACACAGTTTCCCTTCTATCAACTATACTATACTCTGACATTTGGAGAGGAAAAAAAATCCAAAACAAAAACAAACCCACAACTTACCAGCCAAGCAACTGGAGATTGCATAATCTGGTTCAAGAACACTTATGCTGAAGAAATTTAGCTTTCAACTGTAGTACCCAAGACAGCAAAAGAAAGCCTGAAATGTTTATTTTTCTGCTGATGTAATAGAACAAAACTCAGGAGTTGTCAAAATATTCTGTTCTGGCATTGAATATGGATGAGAAGGTTTAGAAAGTTAGAACAGATTAGTTTCAAATGCTAAGCAAATTGATGCCCTTCAGTTAGGATCCACAGAAGAAAGCAGGTGTGAAAAAAGTCTTGAAGTCTGATATTGAGTGCAAACTATACCATAATACCAAATGGTTGATGCTCAGCAGAGCATTAACCACCCACTCTAGAGTACTTCACCTTTCCAGTCAACACAAGAAAAAAAATTTCCTTACTTACTATTTGGGGCCACTTTGTCCTTTATATAAGAAATTACTAAAATGGTAGGGATTGGTCAGTTTTCGTTTTATGTCCACAAACTTTCCCATAAAAGGGGTCAGTATGCCTTTTTGTTCTGGTGAAAGATGTAGTCTGTTTTAAACCTAGTAAGCTGAAAGAAATAGTCTTTTAGAACTCTTTTTCCAGCCTCATCAGGTGTTACACTTATTTCACTCCACTCTACTGTTGCAATGTTAGGGTCTGAGGAACCCAGCTAAATAGCAACAAAGATGAAGTTTTCCAGGAGTGTCTCTTAGTAGAGTTTTATTTTGCTCACTACATATTCTTTTGATTTCAACAGGCATTTTGGTATGTTAGCACCCAGTTTAATATTTATGGACAGTAGCTTGTTTTCCTGACCTTCATATGGCCCGAATTTAGCCTTTTAATCTGCTGACCACCTGAACCTGGAAATAGCAGAACAGAAGGTGACAACTTCCTTGCAGCGCAGGCTCCTCCGTACAGGATAAATCACATCTTTCACCTCTATACAGCTACAGTGAGAATTACCAGGGATGCTTGCATGCTCAGAGCAGGCTGTTGCTGGCAGAGCAATCTGTGCTACACTAATCAACCAATTTGACCAACATTATTCATAAACAAGGTTCAGAGAAATGAGGCTGTGAGCCATTTCCTACTTTGTTCTTGCTGTAGTTAATCAAGAAGCTAAACAATTGCTCATCTTCCCAGCTTTAAAGTCAGCACTGTAAGTCCAGCGGCCATGTACAGGTTATCTGCAAATGGCAAAGCAAGCAATCTCCCTAAAGGGCTTCCACTTCATCTTCAAACCTATCAGATTTCCATACAAGTTGTGTGGGACTGCACAATGCAAAATCCCTCTTTCTAGGTTGCAGTACTTCTGCCTGGAAGGTCAAGGGAGGAAAATCCTTGAACTCACTCCCAAACTTGGTCTCTTGCAAGGGAGAATGTACATCTCTCAGCTGAGCCTTTGTGCTGACCCAGAAACTACAAATGGATTCACTTTTTTTTCTTCTTAGATAAAGGAACTTTTCCTCTCCCTCTTAGCTTTCTTTTTTTTTTCTGGGGGGGGGTGGGGAGAGGAGCAGCAAGCAAGCAACATCTTTGTCCACTATCCTTTGTAATCTACTTTGACACACTGATAACACATGACTTTCTGTACTCTCAGTGTCTTTTAATCACCAAAAAAAACCAACCCCACAACCAAAAAAACCGAAAAAATCCCATGTCACCCAAAACCCCTGACTGTCCATCCCTCATGATTACAAACCATCTCCTTTTTCTAGTGGTCTGGGGAGGAGAAACAAATACTTTTCTTTCATCAGCTCCTGCCCCAGTAATACGACTCCATTTATTCCCAGTTCTCTTCTGAGCTGTATCTTCATTGAGTATAATTTTGAGGTATGTCTCATGGGCAGCCAGGCACCCATGCAATAGCAGTGACATTCCCTTCATGTGCATTTTAAAGCAGCTACTGAGTACATATTATTTATGTGGTCACATGCATCTCCCTGATTGATATGTCTGCATTTCTGATTCTGTTCTCTGTGCTTTGATTCTTAAATTTGATAGTCACATTTGCAAATGCAATAGTGATTTTTTTTTTCTTTATAAAAAGGGATAATATAAATTGCACACTCTTTAAATGCAAGGTTTAAGCATTCATGCTGTGACAATGGCTGTGTTATCTGTGGATTATAGGAATGTGCTTTATTCGTGTATACCCCTGAAAAACACTCAGACACTGCAATTACTGTAGAATAAGCAGTATAACTGATCAAGGGCTTTTGTCCAGGATCTTCAATGACATCCACACTGTGATTTGCTGTGACTGCCTACTGATCAGTGAATGTGCTGCAAGATTTTGCTTGGTTGGTATATAAAGCTGTAAGTCACATAGGACATGGGAGAAGGCACGACTGCCCTGTTTGTCACCCTACAGGGATTTGTCAGGCATATACTTCGCTGTACAATTTATCTTCCAAGAAGGATTCAAGATTCTTGCTAACCTCAAGCACTTCAATATGTAAGTAAGCCATAAAGCTAATTGCAAGGCTTCTTTTTGGATAAACTCCCTTTCTGTTTTTACAGCAAGTTTTTTTCCTAAGAAGAGGAAAAAAAAGTTTCTAATTTCATTTGTGACCTGCCATTCAAGAACTAAAGAGGGTTTTTTTGCCACACTGAAATGTAATAACAATAAAATATTAATAACTGCTGCTTACAAATCTCTGATTTTGGAAGGAAGGGTTATTTTGGGGTATAGTATCTTCCAGCTTCTCCATAAACCTGCTCTGTGACAAAGTTCTGAAGCTGAACTGTACCATATCAAAGTCCAGATTCACTATCTGTGAAATGGGTATAATGACATTCACTACTCTAGTAGATTAGGTTTTAAGGTAATAAATGCCACACAGCCATCTATGACAAATCATTACAGGTGCACACACATTGCATGGACACCTCCTTTTAAAAATGCTTCTTTGTAATCTGACAGCAAAAAAATCTGATCATTCCGTTATGAGGCTTCTCCTGATGTACACTGTATAGCTACAAGACACAAGAAACTTTGTTGAGTGCACTCTATGTGAGATTACAGAAAAAGTAATGTCAACATGAAGATCTATTTATTTTATCTTAGTCATGAACATGTCCTAATGGTATAGCTGTCGCTTCTGTGCACTGGTGCTCTCTAATCAACAAAATGAATGGAATATTGTGGGATATACTTCTCTCCAGTGCCACAGTATAATTTATATTAAGAGCATTCTCCCCAACCAACAGCAGAAAGGAAGGATGCCACTCTCATAATCTTTCTTTGGAAGCAAAATTAAATTATCAAACTTTAATTTAGTTAGTGATAATCTCTGCTAAAACATTCCCTCATGGCTTCTGCTAAATATACCATTAAAATCTCCATCCTGTTTGAGCTACCAAGTGCTCTCTCTGCATGAAAATGCTTGTTCAGCTTTGAACTGGGTGCTCACTGGCTGCTGGGAAAGCAGCCTTCTGCTGCAAAAGGTTTTCACACATCGTTACATGATGTAAAAGCACAAATTGGTCATGCTGTGTCATCATCCTATTAGGAATCAAAAACTAGAAGACAAATATAGCTGTAATCATAGCAGCAGAAAAAGAAAAAAGGAAATCCTCTGTTAAGCACTTATCACTGAGGACAACTTTATCAGTTTTGCCACAAAACAACAGCAATTTCCTGAGTTGTGTTTCAAGAAAAAGAACATATCTGAAAAGCGCTCAAAGACAAGGACAGTACAGGCAACTGCACAATTTCTATCTCTAGGAGAGTTCCTGCACGGGCTTATTCTTTTCAGTGGAGAAGCAAGTGGTAGTAGTTTGGATCAGGAAGAGGAAGATGCTCCTGAATGCCAGCACAAAGAAGCAATCTTCCAAACAAAGTGCCAACAGAGATACAGTGTAAATTACTAGGGAATAAGAAGGGCAAAACTGGAACTCAAGCAAAGGTTAAAAAAAAAAAAAAAAAAAAAAAAAAAAGNTGAGGGGTCACAGAGTGAAGAAAAGATGAAAGTAGAAAACATTTGTACAGGTACCAGGAGGGTGAGAGTGATCCCTGTTCATGCTTATAAAAAAAGCCAGTCCATGTCTTGGCTTAAAATATCTGTTCTGAATATCCATTATTTCACCACACTGGTACAACTTAGCTATATGTGGAAGAAAAATTCTACTACAGCACAAAGAAACTGGTCTGATTTCCAGGTTCAAATTATCTTGGAAAAAATCCAGTTCCTATTTTTGAGGCAGATATGTCAAAAATGAAAAATAACCTCAGTTCCTATTTTGATATACCCAACATGCACTTTCAGTAACAAGCCAGATTTGAAGTCTGTGGTCAAGAGTCCCTTGGGCAGCAAGAGATGGAAGTGATGGAGTGCAGGGTGCTAACTCCAGTTTGCTTTTCACTTTCATCTCCGTTGACATAAAAGTAAGCTGACTCAGTTTCAACTTCTTGGTACTCTGTAGCTCTGCTGCTCCTGTCCTTCCTGCGCAAGAGAAACCAACCACACTCTGGAAGATACTCAATCATTATGACCAACTCGAGAAACCACTGACTCCATGGTGTACAGAAAAGATAGGAACAGCTGACCATGGAGTACTGTGGAGTATTTATGAACTTTGGACTTGGCAGTAAATGAATTACCTCTTTCCTGGCACTCCGACAGCAATTTACTAGCATGCCCCAAGACACCGATTTACCCTCCAGAAGAGCAAGAGCTAAGCAAACTGAATCACTTCGTTGTCAGTGAGGTCTCTCCATTGCATAAGAAAAGCACTTGCATTGGTAAAGAAAGACATGCAACTGACAACACAAAGATTCTAGATGCTGTGCAAGAGGCACAGTACATTCTTTTTTTTTGCTCCAAATTCTTGAGCTCTGTTCAAGACTGCAGCAGACCAAGAGATAAACTGGAGTTTAAAAACATAATCATAAATCTTCCAGGACAGAACTGGCTTAAGGCTTCTCTGCACAACAAACAATGAGTGAGGCCGGCCTGCTGAGGCTCGGAAAAGGAAGGGGTGGGTATTGGACAGAGAGTCTCCTTCCTGTTATTATTGAAGAAGGGGGTACAGTGAGGAGCAGTGGGAAGGAAAGGCAGCTCCTCCTGCCCTTCCTCAAACCCACGTCTCCTGCAGCAGTAATTAACCCAGCTCTGGCACAGAGAGTGGGTGATGAGCTACAGCTGTTTGGCTTTGTCCTGCCTGGTGTCCTAGACAGTCACTTTGACTTGCCTTCACAAGTTCTTGTCCCAGGAAATGCTTGAAATAATAAGCTTTTCTAAAGCGAAGTTTTCTGAAGCTTGAAGTGAATAAGCTTTTCTGTCCATCCCCAAGAGATGAAAGACAGCTTCCAAGGGGAGAAGCT
This sequence comes from Galbula dea, assembly GCA_013399015.1. Classification (NCBI taxonomy): domain Eukaryota; kingdom Metazoa; phylum Chordata; class Aves; order Piciformes; family Galbulidae; genus Galbula; species Galbula dea. Next base: position 1,056,042 of record VWZX01000485.1, read on the forward strand.
TCCTATTACTTTGCCAAGTTCCAAGGAAATAGAGAAGGCAAAATGAGAACCTTCAGCCTCACATGCTAGTAAACAATAACTCTAATGTTCCTTCACTATACATGACCGTGGTTTCACAATAGTCATAAGCAGGTGTAAGGCAGAGGAAGCTATTTCTACTTTATCACTGTCTACAATGCATGCCTACAATTTCATGCTTTTAATCAAATACACCACATCAGTTATGCATATGAAGTAGTTAGACTTTTCTGCTCCCTGGTCCTGCATAGAGGAACTTTAATACTATGTCCAAATAACAGAAAAATCAATTGATGCAGCACAAATTAATGCTCAATACTAATAACATAAAGTTTATGATATTTAGCTCCCAAAGATCACTGTAAACAACATTTCCACTACTTAGTGAACATACTTATACTTCCCATAATCTTTAATAAACAGGATTGCAGTTCCATATGTTGATGATTCTTTCCTTGATAAAAATATTTAACATCATTTATAAAGTTATGTGCAAAGTACTTATTACGCATGTCTATATTTAGTTGAACACCCAGCCCACTTCAAACTGTACTGACCTCAAATAAGTTGAGCATTCCCAAATATTTATATTGGCTTAGAAATTATAAAGCAGTGTCCAATACAACCTCTCTTCTCATAGTTCAAAACCTATAAACAACTTTGTTTTCCCCAATCCCAAGTTTGGATATTTTTTTTTTTTTTAAACTTATAAATGTACTACCAAATATGAAAAAAAAAAAATAAAAATCACACAGCTCACATCCCACTCCAACAAGAAGCTCACAAATATGATGAGTTGAATGGGTTTAAGCACTTGCATGCACCAATAGCAGTCACATCAGTACATTTGCCCACTGCCTCTAACAGACACCAAAACTGCTGGGATTATTAAATGGCACTTATTTTACAGCTGTGCAGTAACAGTGCAGAAGGGCTGCAGCCTTTTTCCTAAAGCCCAACAGCTGTTGCACACTACTGAATGCTAAGGTTTGTCCTATGCTTCTGCCTGCCTGCATTCGGAATCCAGTTATAATTACACAGATGAAAACACTAGTTTTCTATATACTTGCTATATATTACCTCCTTCACTGCTAGACTGCACACACATTATATCTATATATAAATAAATAAAACTACTAGACTATATGTAGCCACTGTACATACAAGAGTTTTGACATCAAGTGTTCTTTTGTCCTATCCAAAGGTCACCGTGGTACAAGGCAGATGTAATATTTTCCACTTCACTGTGGTTTTGGCAAGCCCTCACCTTTTTATTTCTAAAATCCTACCCCACCTCCAACTCCATGAAAGCATATATGCTGCTCTCCAAATAAAACAAAACACTCAGTGTCATAGGCAAATGGTTTTTAGCCAAGGTGATACCATGATGCAATGAGGCCTGTGGCACTGCTGAACAATATCGCCCCCTCTTTGCATAGGGTGAGCTGTTAAGGCCACCAACAGTGGCTGCAAAACTCATCAGAGAGAAGTCTGAAAGAAAAGTTACAGATCTTAGCCCAGATATAATGGGAGTTCTGGTCACATACCAGCTCCTGACTGTTCAGTGTCTCTCAGACACTAAGCTCATGCAAGTCCTTTCTTGTTCCAGTTCCTTAATGTGGAAAAAACAAGGGTAACTGCAGGTGCCATGGAAAAAAAGTAAAATAAGTATTAATGTGTCTACTGCTCAGCCTTCTAAATTGACACATTAGTTCACAGTCCTTACACTTATATATATCCCACATTTGATCAGGAGAGCAGTTTGTTTTCAATCTGATCAGCAGAATGCATCATTTTACTTCTGTTCTAATTTCACCTCCTAGCTCTTAAGGTGAAAATAGGCACTAAAAGTTTTCTAAAAATTTTTTCCCAGTGAGGTTGCTGGAGCACTGGAAAAGACTGCCCAGAGAAGTTGTGGAGTCTCCTTCTATGGAGACATTCAAAACTGTTCTGGACACACTTCTGTGTGACCTGGTCTAGGGAATCCAGCTGTGGCAGGGGGGTTGGACTAGACGATCTTTTGAGGCCCCTTCCAGCTCCTAACATTCTGTGAAAAAGTACAGACAAACAAGCCAAACCCCAAACTCATTGAGCTCTTGGATTTAATTATGCATCGTTGCAGCAAGTTTCATGAGCTCATTATCTTCCATGCAGAAAAAGTATAAATTTTTAAACAGTTGTATTTACCTTTAAAGCATGTTCTTGTAACATCAGAAAGCACAACCATGAGCACACAGTGTACCTTGTCATCAGTCATATTGCTAGTTTGCACAAACCTCTGCCATATATCTTCTCATTTACTTCCTCAACTACCACTTTTTTCCTTTTTCTTTTATTGTATCCTACCAAGAGGTCAATCCAAGCCCTTAATCACTCCAGTTGCTATTTTTGGCCAGTTTTTTCACTGTCTCTTTCTACTTCCCACAAAATAGTTCAGTCTCAGATAGATAATATATAAGCGGCTTTTCATTAACATAAATTTCCTCACCTACATTTTTCACTGTCTTTTAAATCAATACATCAATAATAAAATGTTATGATATCCCTCACAACTCCCTTTGCCTGTGCCTGCTGACTCCAGTACCAATAAACTAAGTATACTTTAGTTGTGCTGGAAAGCCTTCAATACAGCACTATAACAGAGAGAAGATAGGCTGAGTTTTGATTTGGGCTTTTTTGGTTTGTTTGGGGATTTTTGTTTGTTTGCTTGTTTTGGGGTGGGTTTTTTGTTTCTTTTGTTTTGGTTTTTCTTGTGGGTTTGTTTGGGTTTTTTAAAGCAAACACTGCAAACCAAAATGCTTTGACTACACATCCTGTTCTTCATAGAAGACATTTTTGCCTATATGATGTTTCATTTCATTGTAAGGTTGCAGTCTTTTTTGTGGGAGTCTAAATATGCACTTAAGTTTGTAAGTTTAGATTGACTAAATATTTGTCTTAAAGTTCGTTGATGCTCACTTTTTCTCCAACTACATTTCTGCTTTGTGTTCCTTTCTGGTTTTTATAAAAGAAATACATTATTTCAATCAGAAAATTCTTGCCTCAGCACACAGTGTATGTCCAAAAGGAAGATGTGAACTTGAATTTGCAGAACTTAAAACTGTAGTAATGTATTTCTATGCTCTGGTACACTATTTACTGTCCATTATTTCACATCAATATTAGGGGTTTGATTTTTATTATATTTATTTGCATGGAAGTAGTATAACCTCTCCTATAATTCCACAGCTATTTACATTCTAATTTCAAAGTTCTGGGTTACTCTTTTAAGGCTGTAAATAATAAAATAAAAAATGAAAACAAACAAACCAAACACTTAAGTATGAGAAGAAAGCAGATTTCCATGTCTGCAATATGTGTTTCTCCAAAAGAGATTGAAATTATATAACTTTAATTATTTTTATCTATAAGACATAAGTTTGCAGAGAACACATTTTTGCCTTAAACCTTTATCATCTCTGTTTCACTTTATATCGGCTGATGTATTAAGGATGATTACTTTTCACTGATAACAGAAATCAATAATACTGAACAGTTACAGAACAGAGCCATCTGCAGAGATTTAAGTGTGGTCACTTGAATTTCAGGATGAGGACATAAGATGGCTCACAGGTACTAACTACAGGTAAATTTAGGCAAACTGAAAATAGACACTCTATACCTTGTTGGTCTTAACATTCAGCATATTTTTTACAGCCTCAAGGTAACTTGAAGTTAACAGACCTTAGACATCCAGCATGTCTGAAAATTTGATCCGGTTTGTTTTCAGATGTCACTCCTACTGACAGGAGTATGAAAATTCAAAAGATATGCAAAAATCACTTTTCATCAGCAGAAGTGCCTTCAGTGTGCCTGTTCTATATAGAAAACTAGCTACCCTATTTTCCAGCATTTTCTAATCTGTCACATGACAGTTGGTGATATAGAAAACATAATACAAAACTTTTATAATACTTAAATCCCTCACCTCCTACAGAAAAGCAACACCACATCCGCTCCATCTCGAGCAAACAAATACACCACCTACCACACCAAAGAACTGCTGCTGTGGTTATGCACCAAGACATGTCAACATGTCACTGAAATAAGTTAACTGCTTAAAGAAAGCAGAAATGGGCCACTAGACCTCCTGCAGTATCATATACTGAAATTTGTATTTCAGCTGATTACATAAGGTGGGGAGGGGCAGGAACCAACCACCAAAACCCAGTCTCACTGTTTGCAGCTGTTTTCTTACTTGTGTTATTTTGGTATTACCCCTGTTTCTCAGATACTTCCAGGAACAGAAAGGCATACGAATACTACAGGAGAAAAGAAAGCATTTCACAAAATTAAAACAAAAAAAAGACCAAACCACTCAAAACAAAAAACAAAAACCCCAAAACCAAAAAACCCTCCCCAGGCCTAATACATCTTCATGCTGTTTTCAAATACACGTCAGCATAAGAATGGCAGACGCACAGTAAAAAGCTTAGTCACGAATGTCGGCACAGCAGCAATCGCCTTTCTGCCAAACAGGAACATAATGGACAAGCTGCAGGAGCTTACATATTTGGAGGGGATCTGCTAGATGGAACTCAGAGCCATGGTGAACATCTCACTGCCACTTTGCTGAACATCTGCGCTCACATGGTGCAAGCCACTGGCACGAATCTTTTCAGAAGAGCATCCCTTCCCTGTCACATTGCATCATTAAATAGCCTAAATAAGCTTCCATTATATTCCAAATAGGGCTGTTTGTTACAAGCTGCGTTCAGAGTCAGCTGTGAAGTAATCACACAAAGTAGGCAAGATGAAAGGGAGCTGAGCTTGCAGAGGTCTGCTCTGTCCATGATTTTATCTGTACCTCACTGCAAGGAATATTCTGTGGTTCTATGAATTAATTCATGACTCATTTTCTCCCAGCTGAAAAATGGTATTAAACATGCCTACTTTCTTCCATAAAATACTTTCTTTAAAAGAAACCTGAAATAAAGCCAGCATACTTGGAAAAAAATAACACTAATTTTGTGACTGGTAAGAAGAAAGGTTGCTACCTACCTACCCGTAAATTGCTGCTGTAAAAAGAAATCACAAGAAGCTGTGCAGTAATACATATTAGGGAGATGCTGACAGTGTTTTATATTAATGACATTCTCAGGTACACAGTTCAAATATTTTTCTATAAATTCATCACTACCATTTCAATGTTTCCTTATTGTGCCTTAAGATTCAGGGTTGATGTTGGGATGTCCTGTCTCCTGATAACATATTTTATGGTAAACTTTTTTATAACATAATAAGCCTGTTGTAACAGGCCACATCTCATATTGTTTCCAGCAGTATTAACAAATATATAACAGATGCTTTAGGGAGAGTACTAGAAAATATGATCTGTACTTTGTTTACACTAGCAGAATTATTCTGCCCTTCTGGTTAGATGATTTAATTCTCTTTCTCCAATTCTTTTGCCAAAAACCTTCACAAACTCCTTTACAAAAATAACAAGGTCTAAGGGACCCAGCAAGGACTTTCCTATTCTCTCCTCTGCAACTGTTCCCCTACAAATGCTTTATAATAAAAGAGGAAGTCCTCTGTCTTTCAGCCTGAAACCAGACTGATTGCTTGCACTACCTTTTCGTTTACTACTCATTTTCCTCCACAGTTTTCTGTTTCATCTGTCTCTGTTTTTCTGAAATGTCAGCAATTTTCTCCAGCTTATGAACCTCTTTGCCATACATAATATATTCATATTCTCAAACAAATCCCTAAAATCATGCACTAGCTTTAAGAGAAACTTTATTAACTGCTCTGTAAAGTTTACACTATTATTTGTGAAGCTAGGACATGCCACTGGAAACTACTAATTGAGTAGCTACAGTAAAGGGAACCAGCATGAGAAAGTCTTCACTGAAGTATACCCTAAAGGTTCTACTTAATTTCTTAATCACAGTTTACTATAGAACCATTATGCTACAAAACCATTTATACCTGATGCTTCTTAAAGACCCCACTCCATCCCAATTTGTGGAAGTGTAATGAGTGGAAAAAAAAAAAATTATCAGTATCTTGGCTAATTTCATAAGCATCTTTGCCTTAATGTTTTATCCTCTCTACTAAAGTTTATCCAATCCATTTCCCCATGTCAATCAGTTTCTTTTTAGAAGAAAAGCTGCTGAATTCATGTTTGTCTCTGTTAGTAATTGGTTCAATTCCCAGATTAAGGAGATTGTTTGTGTATTTCTTATTTACTCAGGTTGGTATTTGCATTAGCTTTGCTACAGCCAGATTTGTGCTTAAGCTGTTCCTGATATGGTTCAGGAAGCAGCAATTTGCAAAAGCTCTTATTTCCATAGCATTTCAAAGGTTTGCAAATTAATATTATGGAGGTGTTATCAGCCATCATCACAGTGCTACTATCTATACATAGCTTTGTTATCTTATCATATGCTATTTCTTCTTGCCCCAGTCTTTCCCGTAGTGGCCATCTCTAGCATGGTCTTATTACAGTCCTTTAATCCTTCTATCTACTAACATCATTTTGATTGATTCATTACAGAGAATACTAGGCCTAAGAGTCTTCATTTTCTCTATATGAAAAGCCATTACTTCTTTCTCACTTTATTTTTAGTGATTAATATGATTGTATACAGTTTAAAATAACACCTATTTCATCCTAACTTTTAGCCATAAAGAACTCCCAGATGGCTTTAGCTTGCTGCTTCCCATATTTCTGTTTAAAAACAAAATGAACAACAAAAAAAAGACAGCATAAGAAAACCAAATCAAAAACCATGACAACTGAAACAAGGTTCTTTTGCATTATAATTTTAGGATAATGCAAAAGAAAAGTATACTACAGAGCATTTCACTGACTTTGGATTTTTACAAGAGGACACTTTCACAGTTTTGTGCAGAGTTTAAATTGCTGCATCTCATTTGGAGCATTATTTGGGCAGCACGTTTGAAATAATTTGTGATTTATCTTTCATTTATTCTCAAGCTGACTTCTGAAATAACCATTACAATATTTTTAAGCTATTACTCCGGTAACTAAGTCTGTAATTACTTGATAGCAACATTGTACAATGACTAGTAAGTTGTCGCAGTAGTGAGAAAGAACAAGCATTGTCCATTTTGTTCTTTTACTATTCCACCATCCATTGCAGCATAGCAACATTTTCCAGTAACTGTTTATTTTCGTATACAAGACAGAAATCTCCTTTTAGGAAAGTATGACAACCTTGGATCTTTCTTAGAGTTTAAAGAACTTAAAGCATTTTTTTTTTCATAGACTGTCTTGTTCTAGAGGTATTATACTCACTGTCTGCTCTGAAACTACTTGAAAACTAAGAAGTACTTCAGAGATTTATGAAAGAGTTGGGGGAAAAGAGCCCTCTGCACCATGAATATTGATTTTCGTTTTAAATAAAGCACTGAGATGATGCAAGATTAGAATAAAGCACATTTAATAATGAGGAAATGACTCTGTCAGTCCACTGTCTGCGCAAACTTAATGAATATAATTTAGGGTTAAACAGTAGGTGCTCAGCAATGCTGCAAAGTTATTGAGAAACCTAATTCTGGGCTGGCAATAATCAGCTCTGTTTGACCCTCAGTTACAGAGGGCTGCAATTGGTATCTTCAGTAAGTAGATGCTTCCATTAAGTTTCTGAAGCAAGTTCATTGTAGTGCAGTAGTCCCCAAACTTTTTCCATATTTTGTATGACATCTTAATACAGAGATTCATCTCTCTCTTCCAGCTGCATCAGAGACACGATCATCTTTTCCATTTAGTCCTCCAGTGTCCCTAGGGCAAGCACAGCAATTTCTTACATGGAACATCTATTTTACTTAATGCAGCTTTTTTAGCTGCTTCTGGTGCAATTGAAGAAGTACAAACAATGAGATAAGATTGCTTCATATAATTAACTCATCATCCATGGACCTCTAGTAAGCATGCTGAAAAAGAGGCTTCCTGGGTAGCCATCTGCTAACTCTGCAAGGACAAAGGATATAAATCTGAACTAAATGGACAGTATTGACTTCTACTCTCATTCCCATCCTTTTTAGGAATATGGAGAAAAGAGAAGGACAAATGTGTCTCATTAAATAACAGCTCATTATAGCTGTGGATGATGTGGAGACAGCAAGCACCTTTACTGTTAGGGTAGTGAGACACTGGAACAGGTTGCCCAGAGAGGCTGTGGAAGCCCCACCCCTGGAAGTTTTTAAGGCCAGGCTGGATGGGGCTCTGGGCAACCTGATCTAGTGGGAGGTGTCGCTGCCCAGGCAGGGGGGGGTGGAACTAGATGATCTTTAAGGTTCCAACTCCGACAATTCTATGATTCTACAATTACCATAAAGCAATATATCAGACAATTAAATTATTTGTTAAACCGATTATATGCTTATCTTACATTTAAGTTTAGATGTATTCACCCTTTTCATTCAGAAAGTGCTTTTTGCACGGCAATTACAATAATGAAAGTATAGCAACACCATTGCTTTCTCATCCTCCAGAGGAGCAGGCAGTACACCCATGTTTCAGCATTTTACAATGCATCCTTAAAAGTCATAAAACAATTGGAGCGGAATATGACGATGCATCAGAAATTGAATACTTCTCAGGAAGACGGAACATGTGGGTATAATATTTTATCCTAAAAAGAAAACAAAAACCAAAAAAACCCCATAAACTGTGTGTCTCACATGTCAATGGTCTAATGTCTTCAACACCAACATATGACACTTGTCAGTGTAAAGTGCTTGGTTATATCTCACTTCAGTATCAGTACTTGAAACATGGAAATCAGGGTTCATATCAGTATGCCATATGAAGCTCAAAAACTTCATTTGTTTTGCTAAACACATGGGGGAAGAATCCAGGGAACGATCTAGTATTGTGTTATCACCATTTAAAAATATTTACAGTCTTGGCAAACTACTGCAGAATTGAACATTCACATGTTGCTGTGTATTCCTGGAAAGTATATTTGCTTCCCTGCTAACTGATACATCACTAGAACTCAAACACTGCTGCATCTATTTACGTGGTCTATATATGGCTGTAGTAGATGAGCTCCTCATCTCTGTTCTTGAAGTGTGGGTGTAGGGAGCTTCTCCAGAATACAATATATAGACTTTCTATAGACCCCCTGCACATGCCACACAGTTTCAGAATTCTAAAAACAAATCAAAATCAGGTATTTCCGTGAAAGATGCAATTAACTTGCAGTATGTAAGCCTACAGAAACACATAGGCATTTCTCATGGTCTTTAAGGTCCCTTCCAACTCATGCAATTCTATGATTCTTCATAAACAGAGTCCGTGGTTTCTTGAAACAAAAATTGTAACCCTGATTCAGCTGTCCATTATACTTTGCTCCCAACTTCCTCTTCTCCCGATATTCCACATTTTCACTACATTTTTCTATGGGGGCAACCATTTCACCATCAAAACTAATCAGGCTGCTAAGGCACAATTCACCCTTGATAACTTGATGTAAATAAATCACAAAAAGCAAGAAATCATTCTTTAGCAGTCTGACTATATAATTCAAGCAGAAATCATGCATTTCCCAACAAGCAAAGTCATTGCAGACTATTTGAAGTCAAGTCACCAAACCAACAAAACCTGGCAGAATTAGAGACCCTGAGGCAAAGTGAACACAGGCCAAGTAATGCTGTAGCTTGCCCAAAGCTGGTGTTGGTACAGAGGCAAATACACATAAATAATGCATAGGCAACAGGTATTTGATTGTAATGCTATGCAAAAAAAAGTTTCAGGAAAACATCCTGCCTGAATAAAAATGGGAGTATGGGGTGCTAATATAAAAATCATGTATACTTCAATATAAGCCTGAAAATCTTCAAAACTTTTATCTTTACAGAAGTCTGAGGAAATAACCAACAATTTCACTGTTTCATATCTGCCAATTATTTTTTGTTGCCAGGTTTATACATTTACAAAACTCACTAACATTTACAAACTTATGCCTCAAGTAGAAGGAAGCAGACACACTACTGACCAGTGCTTTTTTCCAACAAACATTCACTTTCTTCCATGGAGATGAAGAGTGACTTTATAGAAAGCCTGTATACAAACAGAAAACAGGAATGATTTTTAAAAGGCTATATACAGCCTTCACATACTGTATTTCTCTTTATAGCTTATGTATTACATGTGCACATGATTATTAAAGATAGTTGGAGAAAGTTCAGGAAAAAATATACAATCCTTACGGACTTGTGCAAATAAAGTAGAAGTGAAACCTCCTCGTTGAACTGATGAGGATCTAGACTCTGTGCTTCCTAAGGATAATTGTAAATGTATCCAACACACATGGACTGGATCAAGAAGGAAGCAAAGAAAATTCTGTGAGTTCTATAATATTCACCAACTGACAGAACAAATATGTTCTTGCTCATAACGTAAAATTTAGTGTTGGTTAAAATACAGTTAAGTCCAGCAGTGTCAGGGAATTATTAAAAATATATTCTTCATAGAAATCAAGAACTGAGATCAAGTTCAAAAGTGAAATTACGTGAGAGGTGTGTTGCACAGCTGAACCAAAGTAAAATATGAAACAGTCAATGTTTGTCAGTGATCTCAGTTGTTTGGGGTTTTTTCATAGACATGTTTGTCTGTACTATTCTACAAAATATAAAAACATTTACCAGTTTTCTGTGAAGAAAATGGCATGTTAAATTTACCCAGAATGAATAATCATGCAGACTTTCCAGATAAGGAAACATTCATGGTAGAATACTCCACATTTCACTGAAGAAGTTTTAGTATTTTATGGCTATGCTTTAGGAACTTTAATGACAGCTCTAATGACCAATTTCTACTCCATTCACTAGCACAAAGGACTGAACCATAAATAGGAATCTCCTGTGGGAAAAAAAAAACCACCACAGTCCACTCCTGAAAGCATATTCTCTATTGATTGGCTCCTTAGATGCAACACTGCAAAGTGACTCAATATGCTACATTTTGTAGTATGGGATACAATACGTAATTACCCAAAAGTAGGTATTCTAGACATCTAGATAGATAAATATATAAATAGATAATATTGGTATTAGACTTCAGTAAAGTCTTGAATAACACTGTCCCATGTACAATTCAAATAAGATTATTTAACAACCAATATCAACATTAAACCAAATTTAATTTTTTTTTTTTCCCCTCAAAGAGCCATAGGAACCTGAATTCACTGCACTATCACAGATCTTCTGCTGTACCTCCTTTTCTCTTGACCCAGCTTCACCTAACTCTTCCCATACCAGGCATTATCTTCGTAGAAATATCTGGATGGTGTTCATATTTTTGCTCACATGCCTATGCTTGCATACTATACTCCAGTGCACTGACCCTTTCCATTTCCTACCCCCGTCCATGTACTTCATACCAATATGGTAGTAAAATAAACAGGAACTTCAGTTCATATTCCCTAACCTGTACCATTACACCTATGCACACATGATGGTGGAGGTATGCTGGAGAAAAATGTAAGGAAGTGCAGCCTACTGGACAGCAGACTGAAATACTGGTGAAGTGCTCCAATACCATCAGTGAGCACAGCCAAGTATCTTTGACCCCAGCTCTGTCTGCTAAATGGGATCACTGCTTCCATTCTTTTTCATTTCCTTTGTTTTACTGTTGCTTGTAGATCTACTTGGGCTATGAGTAGAAGCTATTTTGCCAAGCACATGAAAGAAGATGACTGATTTTGACTGATACTGTCTTTGGTAAAAAAAAAAGATAAGACAGGCCATGACTCAAATGCAATTATGCCATAGCTCTCCCCAGATGCCAGAATAACAATCCAGATAGCAGGGTAAAGCTAAGAGATGCAAATGAGCTAATGAAAGCAGAAAACACACCATGTAAAGGAAAAAGTATGAGTTAAACAATTTGGTTCTTTCAGGGCTTTCCTTCAAGATGATTTAAGCTTGTTTCTTCAAACTAAACCAGAACTTGCAAGACCTGGAGTGCCTGTGGATGGAGACTGAGAAACTCTAATTTAGAGACACTGAGTAGCATGGAAAATGACAGAAGAAACTAATGCTGTTAGTGGCAGTGACATTTAACAAAAATGTAACTGATAACATACAGCCTTTCATTATTATTGTTTCTGCATGTACTCTGAGCCTTTGTTAGATAAAAGAAGAAATTAGAGCTGAAATAAAGTAAAAATAATAAATAATAATAATAAAAACCCACCACCCCAAAGCACTACCTCACAAAATCCAAAATCTTTCTTCTTGGCCTGCAGCCACCCATAGCTATTTCCTGTTCTAAACAGAGGGCACAACCATGAGATTCCCAGATATGAGTGGACTGCAAAAACAGACAAAAGAATGCCAAGGGAAAGTGGGGAAATTTGGTGTGCATTTGCTATAACCTTAAGAATGTGTTTCCAAGTAACCAGGTTTCAGCATTTGCAGTACCAGTGTTTAGGACAAGATTAAGTCAGAGAAGATTATACACAAATATAGATAGCTTATTCTGGAGGGTTATTTTTCCTTCCACTTAGTCCCAGGTTGATAAAAGAAATCCCTTCAGTTTGTAAGATAACTATGAGACAAATTCTAATGTTTACACTTCATAATTAAGTACCTACAATTAGTTACCTACATGATTATCAGGTTACTAATAAGTTTAGCTACAGCAATCTGTTTAGTTAGTTAAAACATTGCTGTAAAGATTATTACTTTTTGATCCTTTGATTACTACTGTATCTTTTCTAAGAGACCATTCAGGCATAATTCATTGAAACATGAATCCTGAATTACACAGGATAAACATTAAGTTTCTAGCAATATGCTTTATAAAGATTTGGTCTTCAATACATTTTATTATTTTTTGTATTTGGGAATGTTCTGCAAGCTTCACATTTGACTCCTTCAACACATAGTGCTTCCACGAGCCCAGTAACCTGGAGCATTCTCCGTTTGATCACCCTTGGAGTAATCTAATACAAACATAACTCAAGTTTTAAGGATATACAAAACAGAGGATTTACTGAACAAAACCACAAAGTCTAGGCCCAGTCTCTCTAGTTGTATGTCTCAGCAGTCTGCTCTATAGTGTATGTAAATTTAAACTAGGCAGTACACTTTTCCTCTTTGAATATTTCACCAATTGATTCCCCTGGCTGAATTCCCAGAGTCTGAGTATGACAATCCCCTAAGTGAAGACTTCATAGTGTTCTTTTGAACTGATACCTGCCAGTATTAAAGTAGCACAGCTGAAACAAAAATTATAACAGGATGTTAGAAGTCACAATTGTTAACTTAAAAAAGAAGCCTTGGCATGCAGGTTAGAAAAACACATAGTTCAAGAAAGAGATCAGTAAATTCATGGAAAACCTGGAAACAAACAAAATGGCTACTAGAGAAGGTAAGTCTCAGTCCTACTCAAATAGCAATGTGTGATTTTTAGATGACTCCAAAATTGTTGTATTTAAAATCATTTGTTCCACATAAAGAGCAGGAGTAAGAAATGGTGACATGAGGACAAGTGCTTTAAAAAGCTCATTAAGAGTCAGGCTGTTATTTTACAAAATTAAGTTAGGAAGGTTGAGTAACTGGTCTATCTTTGATCAGTTGTGCTAAATAAAAAAGATTCTCTGGAAGAAAAAAAGTATTTTCTAATTATCTGGACCATCTGATTAAAGTCACCACATATTTAGTAACCCATAAAGCCTGCTCATGGTTTTTCAATGCTTTCATGGATTGTTTACATTTATAATATTTGACTGCATTGAACACAAGTTTTGTTAAAACTAAAGGCCTTCTTGTAGGGGCCTAAAAAAAGTAACAGTTTGACATGAAACAATTCAAGATTTTATTTCCCTTTTAAATTACCAATTTCAAAATTTCCAACACAGTTTATATTTTAGCGGAGCTGAAAAATGTTGGAAGTTTAGATATGATTGTGTTCATAGTTCTACTACCTCCATTCCCTGTGCCTTCAGACTTTGCAGTTGTTTTGTTTTGGTTTTTTTAAACCCATCTCAATAGCTTTAGCTTAAAATAACTTTGCTTATTAAAGTTGTCCTGATTATTCTAATATAGCCAAATGACATTTAATTTAGGAGAAATCACTTTGAAACTTGCAATCTAGGAAAGGAAGAAATTTAACAGACTTTCTCTATGAAACATTTGGGATGTAGTTAAATTGGTTTTGCTTTTTCAGAAAGGTAGTGCAATTTTAAATCCTACAGGCATAGCCAAGCTAGCAATGCAAAGTAGTATAGTTAGTTAATCTTGTGGTCTTCAGTTTGTTGGGTGTCTGCTATGAAATTGCTCCTTAGGCCTTCATGTGGAAAATGAGAATGTTCTTTAATGGCTGGTGAGGGAATAAAGAAGTAAATACAAAGAAACTCCTACAAGCTCTTAATATTAACAGCACTAAATAAGTGTAACTAACTGCATCAAGTTATTGATTTACCAGGGCTTGACCAAATAGCATTCTCTTTTGATCTTTTGGGGGAAAAAAAACCAAAAAAGAATGCTAGACAAACAGTTAGCAGGTTACTGAAAAATGATACTGTTTATGCCTCCAACTCTTTCTGTACTAGGAGCAATTAATAATGACCTCAAATGGCCTGAAGATTTAGCCATCAAAGTTTAACATATCTCAAGTAAGATGTGCTTTCCCAAAAGGCTGTACCATTTTCAACTAGGTCCATCCTCTTAAAAGTAGTGTTAAGTATAGCAAACAAGCACAGGACACGATGTTACAGGAAATCTTTGTTGCTGTAATCAGATCAACACAACTGACAATTTTGTTATTGCCAGTCATCACAAAGACTGAGGAACTGAGTAAATCATGTCAGGTTGTTTACAATAAAACCGTTTGAATTGCATGCACTTGTGGAAAAGTTAGTTTCTTTAGGACAGAAACAATTTGGAGACACTTCAGACACATTGAGGTTTTTTCCACTCTGTAGAGCAGTTTTGTTCACAGGGAGATCTGACAAAAAGTTGCAGCCATGTGTTGGTCCCCTTTGAGCTGCAAAATCAATTCTAGTTAGTGATTAAACTTGTGAACCATTTTTAAAGCGGAACAGTATATGCATATGGAAGTTTTAGGGCTTTTAAGTGCAAATCCCAACAGTGAGTTTCAGCAGATTTGAATTCTGATTACCTTTCCCGTCCCCAATTAACAGAAAAGCAGGTTATGTGCACACACTATAAAATCACTAAAGCATCTTGTTTCCCTAACTTGATAGAGTGTTTAGCCTGCTGAATATTACCTGCCAGGTACAGTGAAGGAACCATCAGAAAAAAATAGTAGAGGCCATATATGAGAAAAATCTACTGTACATGCTGCTCTGTCTACACTATCACATGTGTATACAAACTATATCTGTTTTACTATCTGTATTATTAATTACATGAGTTACTGTATGTACATAAGATTTTAACGGTTTCACATATGCACTGGTTCTTAACATAAACAAGGTTAGCCAAACAGTTTTCTGCTACTTTTACAGCAATTACAGAGTTTCATATCTTCAGTTTAGTGCAGCTGCCTTCCTGTAAAGAAATGGAATTTAAAAAAAAAATACAGTATCTGAAGCACAAACCCTTTTGCAGACCAAAACTTAATTTCAACTTTCTGAACACAACTCAATCGCTAAGCTGTTTGGCAAGCCAGTTCAAAGCTTTAGTTTGAAAGTGACAAAGCACATCTGATAACTCTGCTCAGTTCTTGTCTATCTGGTTTGATTAATGCTTCTGTTAAAATTCTATTTTATGTGCATGTGTGTTGGAGGTAGGAAAAGATTTGTTGCAACAACAAAATTCAGTAAGTTTAACCACACAACACTAAAACCTCTCTCTATAAATTGATACTATATGCTATTCTCAACCCTGCCTAAATCTTGAGTTGGGGAAGCATAATGTTGTTGCGCTATACACTATTAAGATAATTCAGAACAGCTTTTTATAGCCTCAAGAATTACAGATAACAAGAACTTGAAGAAAACAAATTTTACATTATATCAATGCCTACAACAATGAAACCATTGTACATCTTCTCTCCATCTTCATATGTTCACTTAATACCAGACACAAGAATTCTCTTATTGATGAAAAACTAATTTAAATGCAGTTCTTAAACATAGATTTAGAAGATCAGTGAAGATGACAGAGTAATGCTATTTCACTGCAATAGGATGAATGAATAGAGTCAGGTTTAAAAAGACACCCCCCAAAAGTGAAAAACCTCATTTTTATCCAAGGTTGCTGGAAGTACAGCAATAGGCATTCTGAAATAAATAGAAAGTATGTTATGTAAACTACACTGACAAACACCAAAACATTTGGGCAGTATCATTTCATAATGCTTGCTTTAGACAGTTTGTGAAAGGTATGAGTTTTTAAAGCAATATTTGATTAATACTATTCAGAGAGTTGTACTAGTAACAAGATGATGAAGTGTTGCATGTTATCTAAACATTTCCACATTTCAATATCTTAATTGGTAAACAACATATCCCAGTAGTGTCAATTTTTATTTAAGTCTCCTGATTGTTACTAATCAAGGCAGAAATTATCCTTCTTTCTCCAAAACGACTGTCAGTGCTTAACTTCCTCCCTGTCTGACCCAAAAAATTGTAGTTTCAGTTCAGGTCTGTTGATTAGTCATCAAGCATCCTCAAAAGATGTAAGGCTGAAGTGCTACGTTGTTGTGGCCAAGATTCTAGACCTTGTAACTTGTATTCAGCACACATTTACATTATAAAGGGATTTGGTCTTTGTGAGAATCCATCTCTTAAGAGTTCCTTTTGCAAAAGCAGAGTGGCTTTGTTTCCAAGGCAAATGGAACACAGGACAGTCTACAATTACATAAATACAGCCTCACACACACACGAGAAAGGACAGCTTCTCCAAGGTTTCCCACTGCTCATATCATCTGGCAAACTACTTTTGACATACACAGTAGAGTCCAGATAGACCAAGGAATCACCATTATTTACCATCACGCAGACTGACTTTCTTCTAATACCAGATAATGAAGTTATTTACTGCAAAGTCACAATTTTTAACACAGTTGTTTAAGTATTTTCATGTATTACTGAAGGTTTAATTATCAAGAAACTCACTACTACTCAAAACACAGATTTGAAAACTTGCTTTAGCAACCAAAGTAAGATTTAAATTCCAACACCGATGCCAGAAGTTACTATTCACTAATCTCTTTTGTTTCTGACTGACAAGCAATAAGAGGAGAAAAAATAATGTTTATTTTTTAACCTTTTGAACAGCTGAGTGTGACAGGCTTTGCCAGAAGAAGCAGTGACACGCAGGTGGTATCCCCTGCTGCAGAACTTTAATAAGTTTTAGACTAGATCCCCTAACATTTTAGACTGTTGAAGAAGGAGGGGAAAGCATTCCAGCAGAGCTCCAGTAATAAAAAACTGTTATCTTAGGCTGGCAAAAAGAACTGACATTATGATGTTTATCTGTAGGTTTATGACTGATGAATGGCAGCTAAGTGACACAGAACAGACTCCTGAGAGCAGCATGATAATCCTACCTCATGTCTGGCTGCTGTAGAAGAACCTATAGAGTATAAGATCGCTCATAGCACCTCTGGTCAACTTTCTCTTTTTTTGAGTTTTCTTTTTTCCACTATGCTTGACATTTTCAAGTATGATCTGTTCCAGAGTATTAGCCTATCACTGTGAGCTGCTGAAGTAAGACTCCACTCAGAGACAGAATACATATTTTTAATTTGAAATTAAAACTAAAAGGACCGTTTCATTTTTAAATATCTGCTTGAAAGACATTTTTAAGCAATAAAGCCAGGAGACAAGTTTAATAGAATATTCAAGGCAAAAATGTCTTTCCAAATTAATTTTTGAAATTAATTTATTATGTGATTAAATTATAAACTGACAGTGACAATAAACCGAGTCCTACAGAGTATTACACTCACTTGGGAGGAATAAAAAACCAAGCTAATTTGTATATAATGTTAAAAAAAAAAATTGATATGATGTTGCAGGTAATAAGGGACAAAACATCAGTTTTGAAAGATGAAGTTTTGTTCTTTACCATTCTTCTCTAATTGTATGAAATGTGTTCTACTTTAGAATCACAGTGAGTCTTAAACAAAGTAGACTTCAATAATCTTCAAAACACATACTTATTTTTCTTGTAAAAAGTTTAAACTTGACTTCAAAATATTTAGTGAAAACTTTATTACTTGTATGATTCTAGAATAAGATTGAAGTGTCTGAACAGTGCCTTATTTCAGATATCTTCATTTCGTAACTCTACTTGCTTTCCAGATTTTGAAGTGCCTAAAGCTTTTTAGCAGCAATCCATATGCTTATATATAGACGACTAATAACTACACTAGCTAATGTCAAAACCTAATGATTCAAGTTACCAAAAATACATGATTAACACATAAAAAAGATAAAAACTATCAGATACTTTAAACTACTCTAAACAACAACACCCCCCAATATAACAAGTTGAGTTTTTGCTCTATTTGCTGAGATAAACTATAACTCATAATCAGCTTATTGGCTGTAGGGCATTTTTACATACATAGTAGTCAAAGCAGCAACAAAACAGAAGGAGTTTTCTCAGCAAAATACATGCATTAAAATTAAGAATAACTGTGTGTTCTCATTTAGCATCCTACCTTCTGCAGAAATATGAAGGCCATTTTGTTAGCATAACTACTAAGTCACTATTATGCTTGCTCATTACAAAGAAAAACATATATTTCAGATTTCCTTCTTTAAGGCTGAGTAGACAAAGGAAGACCAACAAAAAAAAAAAAAAAAAAAAAGAGCCTGTCTCTCAGCAGTAACAGGCTGAACCTGAATTGAACACAGAATGGCTGTAGCTTCCTATAGAAAGCAAACTTAGAGCAGGTTAAAAAGATAGCTTTGAAAACCAGTCACTCTGCAGACACAGGGATATGCACCAGGAAAATAAACAGTATCAGAGGTATTTATGAATGTACTGACTTGTACCAAGCTTCAGAATTACCAATTAATTTCATACATACTGTTGAATTCTTTTAGCAGTCTTTATCCCTTTCCTATCACAGAAAGATTAAACAGATACTAGAATTGGGTGTAGCTAGAGACCCTGTTGCAAGACTCAACAAAGATGCCAAGGACAAAACAAAAAATGTTAACATTTTTGCCTGAGCCCTGGCAACTAAACCATTCAGCACCATCTATATATACATATATATACAAATATATTATTGTTATATTAACTGTACCTGCTTGTGCATGCACCAGGAGAGCCTGACAACACCTTCAACTGAGGAAATGACACCACTAGGTTCCTTTCAAAAAGGAACTGCATTTAAAACCTAATTATCTAATCTTTATTCTTGTTTGTAACTATGAAGACAGGATGAGGCTCCTATTGAAAAGAAAATCACAACAAATGCCAAACACAGTGTGAAAGCTAATAGTAAACAGCTGTAACACTTCAGAAGACATACTGGCCACAGCAGATGCTCAGCCCATACCAATTCCTTAATTTCTGTTGCTGCTATTCGTCTCCCTTATCAGATCAACTCTATTACTATGTATGCCTGTTTAGTCGTTACCTCTTTACCCACCTCTTAAGAATATATTTCTATTCTCTGAGAAGCTTTGGGTGAAGCTATTGGGGTGCTACTTGTAATGTCAGGCAGCTTTTCCATCTCTACAGCCTGCTTCTCCCAGCAGCTCCACTGCTACTTGCAGCTATTCCTTTGCCTTTCCAGTGTCAGTGTGGAGTGAAAAAAACAGCACACCCATGTCTACCTGATTTGAAGTATCTCTTTAGTACTGTTTGCATCTGAGATCAGCAGCTATCCCTTCTACGGGAAATGAACCTGCCTGCAAAACCAGGAAGGTGTTGTAAGGCTTTACAGCATATGTTTACCAGAAATATAATTTGTTTGATGATATCATGATTGTTATCAGGCAAATTGCTTACTACCTCAGTGCTTCTCTTTTAAATTTTAAATTCAGACAGAAATGCCTGATTATAGTGAGGGCCAATGATGAGAACTGATGCCAGAATAGCTGGTACTAAAGTGCGGAAGTCTGATTTTAAAAGTTGATTTATCACAAAGCTATCTAACTAGGTTGACAGCAATTAAAGTGGTTTTGTCACAATTAGCCAGTCCTATCTGACCTACACTGGGAGATTAATAGGGCACACCTGACCTAAATAATGTGTTAATTCCAAACCCCCCCCCAACACTGCCCACATATCTGGATGGGGAAGGGGGTTTAATCAGGTAGCCCTATATTACTTTGCTGTATCTATACTACAGCTGGCCTACTAGCAAGAAACACCACTGCTTCATGTACCTACTCCAATTTCTGAGCAGATGCATGAGAAAACAATATTTTCAATCTTCACACTGAGATGTGACTATAAAATGTACATTGTTCAAACTGATCGGGAATTGAGAGGTACCATTCATTCAACACTATGCAAAGCCAATACAAATACAATGTACTTAATGTCAATCAGATAAGAGGCTTTTGAAAATGCATAAGAAGAAAATGAAGGGCTTTTTTTTTTTTTTTCTCCCCACAGGTATTTCTTCATTTTGAGCAGAGCTTAACCTCTGTTTCTTGCCTAAAAGCATGTATGGCTATAATCCTTTGACAAGGATTTTGAAAATTCACAGTTCAAACTGCCAGTCATTTCTTGAGGGCCCATGATTTCATGGTTATATTTGTTTTTGATACATGTGCAATTAAATATCTCACACTGTTTCAGAACCTACATCTTATCCCTTCGAAGTTAATTTACTGTCATTGCTGGTTTATACTGCAATGTCTATTGGAGACAAGAACGATCATTAATTTAACATGCAACTCAAAGTCCATTCACTAGATATTGTGCCCTTAAGTTTTGCTGTATTTAATATTTTAGTACAAGGATGCATAACTCTGCATTAATCTTTATTAAACATAACTGGCATTTTATACAGCACTATGCCTGAATTGCTTGGGATAGCAAATGAATCACCAACATTAAGAAAGCTTACTCTCTCTCCTGGTTTGCATTAGAACAGAACTAATTCTGTTCAGTGATTTTACTTTTTAGTTAAAACTCCTCTGAGAAACTGCACTTTCTGAAACTAACAGCATGTTTTCATAGACACTACCAGCTTCTAGCAGTGATAAGGCCTAATGTTTAGATTTACTACTAGGGATTGTTGTGCAAAAGCAAGGTCACTGCTAAATCTTGCGTCTCACATTGGGGGGGGCGGGGGATGCAGGGTAAAGGCTGCACCTTCAGGGAGGAGTGGACAGGACAGGTGAACTTAAACTGACCAACTAAAGTATTCCATCCCATATACGTCATATTTGATATATAAACTGGGGGTCAGTTCCCCCCTGCTCAATGATTATTCCTGGTTGCTAGATTATTCTCCCTTCTTGGTTCTTTCTTCTGCGGTTCGGTGATCCTGAGGCCTTCTGTCACAGTATCAGTGTAGGCGGGGTTTGATTCGGTATTGGGTTTTGTACATATTTGTATATATTTCATTTATCATTATTATTACTATTGAAGTAGTTTCATTTTTATTTTCCAATCCTCTCTTGTCTCTCCCTTATCCCCTTTCCCCTCCTGTGGTGGGGGGACGAGGGTATAACAGGGAGCGTCTGTCATTGGGTTGGTGGTCGGCCCAGCCTCGACCATGTCTCATCTTGATTTCTTTCTACTTTTTTAAGATTAAAGTAAAAATAATAAAGCAGAGCCTAAAGAAGAAAGGGTATCAGAGTATTTTTCCAGTACTGTGCACAGTAAATGAGATGAGACTGGATTCAAATTCACAGATCTGCTAATAATAAAGGGAGTTGTAAGCCTAACTCAAAGTTTAAGAAATTGCACTTATAACTGACCTTCTTTTGATTTTACCCTTCCAACATTCTTATTTTCCAGCTGTCCTGGTTTGGGTTAAAACAGAACTAATTCTGTTCAGTAATTTTACTTTTTAGCTGAAGGTCCTCTAAGAAACTGCACTTTCTGAAACTAGCAGCATGTTTTTACAGACACTGCCAGCTTCTAGCAGTGATAAGGCCTAGTGTTTAGATTTACTGCCAGGGATTGGTATGCAGAGCAAGGTCACTGCTAAACCTTGTGTCTCCTGTTGGGGGGTGCAGGGTAAAGGCTGCACCTTCAGGGAGGAGCAGACAGGGCAGATGACCCTAAACTGACCAACTAAAGTATTCCATCCCATATACGTCATATTTGATATATAAGCTGGGGGTCAGTCCCCCCCCTTGTTAGATGATGATGATTTTTCCTTAGATGATGATTTTTCCTTGGATCTTTCTTTGTCGGATCCTTCTTTGATCTTTCCTTGTTGGATTTCTCTTGGGGGATTCTGATTCCTGATTTCCCTTGTGAGATTTCCCTTTCCTGACTCCCGGATTGCTGGATTGTTTTCCTGTGCTTCGGTGATCCCTAAGTTCCTGCATCCAGTACCAGGATCCAGCCCCTGAGCCGGACTCATCTGCTGCTGAGGCCTACTGCCACAGTATCAGTGGTGACGTAGTTACCAGCGGGGGCAGGTTTGGGTTCGGTATTGGGTTCTGTACATATTTGTATATATTTCATTTAACGTTATTGTTATTATTAAAGTAGTTCTAGTTTTATTTTCCAATCCACAAGTCTCTCTGTCTCTCCCTTATCCCCTTTTCCTTCCTGTGAGGGAGGGAGAGGGGGGTAAGGGGAAGCATTTGTCATTGGGTTGGTGGTCAGCCCAGCCTCAACCCTCGACACCAGCTTTCCCAAAGTAATCTTGATTATAGTGTTTTATGATACCCCAAATGACACTAAAATTACTGCCACAGTGTACAGTAATGCAAAATACTTGTTCATAACTCTGTGTACAGATATAATAATTTGGGTACCTTATAAAATTAAGTGTTTTTAAATAATCATTTAGATTCTGGAGTTATATATCCTTTGAGATACCATATTACACATTCTGTCTCTCTCTGTCTTTAATATAATAAACTAGAGTGGGTATGTGTGTCTGAACACAGAGAAACTACTATAGAGAAACTCAAAAAACAGCTCTGGATTGTGAATGCTCTTGACTTCAGTGGTGCACCGTTTCCACTGATAATTGATTTTGAGCAATAGCAAGCTGAGGAAGTCCACTTTTTTCAATATATTGTGGATTGTACTTTATCCTCTATTCCTCTGAGACTGAACACTAATAACTGATCCATTTGAAATAACACGAAAGCCATCAATTTCAAATTCAAAAAATTAAATCCTGAGAAATCCTTTTTCTAGTTCACTTGCAGCATACATGCTTTCCTGAGTGGTGGACTCAAAAACACATGCAACCTCAGCCTATGGGTCCTATCCTGCACCTCATAAGCTTCATCACTGCAATCTATTTAAATAAGAATATGATAGAGTCATGACTTAAGCATTCACAGGTGGCCTCAACTCTGAGTTTCTCAAAGTCAGGTAATTATATTCTTCGCACATTTCTTTATTTAGAAAGTACATAAGTGTGTCTACAAAGTTACTACAAAAGCAGATAAATCAAGAAGACATTTGGATTTCAGTTAGAACCATGAAGGTCGCTGTACAGTCAGGTTCATGGACCTAGAGATTAAAAGTTGCTGATTTTTCAAGCTTATTGTTGCTATATCTTTTGGTTTTAATTATTTACCAAATTTGACAACATATTAGAATTCATCCACTGCAATCCTGTCTGCATATATCCTGTTTGCATATTGCAAAACAACTATTGTATAATAAACAAGGTTTCCATCCAGTGCTGATACACTGGTGGTTTGGGGTTTTTTTAAATGGTTTAAAGGATTAAAAAATATTCTACAGGCAAGAACCAGAGTCATACACAAGACCCTGGAAACCAGATGAAGTTATGAATTTGCAGCTAGCCAAGCCATTCATCTGGAAGCTCTGTCCAGCTTTTTTTCTTATTTATGTGGGATTGGCCATGGAGTGCAATAGAGAGTTCTTGATATTGGAAGGAAAGCCACAAAATTTGACTCTTTTTTTTTCTAACGTATGGAATTTCTATAAAAAGAGTCAGAAGTAACGCTTGCTCCATAGACGTGTGCAAGTATTATTATGTTAATACTATGTTAAGAGAAAGTACTATTTAACAAAATCACAAAAATTTAGGCAAAGCAAAAATTAAGTATCGGTATTTTTAACCTGGCCATTTTTAGACACTATCTGTTTCTAGGGACACAGCTAATGGCATGGACATGAGAACTGAAAATACATACACTTACTCTTACACGTGATCACATTTTCTAGAAAGACTATTGTCCATCCAGTAGTATTTTGGGAGAATATTCACATTTAGAGTAAGAAATAATTAATTTTTATTAGGCTGGTGCTAAGTACATTGCAAAAAGCTTTTATACTGTTTTATCCATACAAATCAATGTATTATCATGTAAGTGTATGTTCCTTATCATTTATTAAAGACTTCTGCTTTTTTCCCTCTCTAGACATTAAGACTTCTGGAGTACAATGATTTTAAATAGAGCAAACTCCAGATGGACAGAATACGCAGGGATTTTTGGAAACTCCTCAAATCCACTTCATATAGCTTTTAAAAACATAATAATGACAGAATAATGTCCACAGTAAAACAGAGTTTGTTGGTGAAAAAAAGTTCTGAAAATGTCATACACAGCTAGTCAGATCTTGTTACCTTTGACAATGGGAGTTGGAAAGGCAATGTGAGAAAGCAGTAAGTACGGTGGTTACATCCAAAAGAGGTTGCTAACTGCAAAGTAAGACAAAGTTACAGGCAGAGTATCTTAATCTGCTCATACATTTTAATCAAAATCACTGGCAAATGTCCCTTTACTTCTGTACAAGTTATGATCTCTTAATTAACATAATGTTTATTCTGGTAATTTACACTCATTTATTAACATAAACTACATATTTCCTACAGAGAAACACATAGAGATTTCTCTGATATAAAAAAAAATCCAAGTTCAATATAGTTGTCTCAGTACAAAATCAAAAATGCATTACAAAGGTAATTCCTTAATTGCTAACAAAATCTTATACATAACAGCTATGGAATGCACAATCATAGAACGCCTCGTCTTGCAAGGGACCTTTAAAGGTTGTGCAGTCCAGCACTCCCCCCTGCAATGAGCAGGGACATCTTTAACTAGATCAGGTTGTTCAGAGCCATGTCCAACCTGACCTTGAATGTTTCCAGGGATGGGGCATCCACCATCACACTGGACAACCTGTTTCAGTGTTTCACTGTTTCAGCACTCTCATTGCAAAAAAATTATTCCGTATATGTAGTCTAAATATTGTAGTGTGTTACAGAAAACCTTCAAAACAGCAACTGGAAGGATTTTCAAAATATATTGATTGAAATTATAGTTTGAATTTTCTGAATTTTCTTGTCTGTAGAATGCTGACCATTCTAGTAGTCCTTTTAGTCCTTTTAAAAAGTAATTTTTTAAATCATAAGTACATTATGATTGAAAAGCATATGTCTCAGTAGTGCCATCTGTTAGAAGAATATTCATGAATATATTAGGAAGCTGGGAATTGTCCCCTCCTGGTGGCTGAAACTTCAGTTTGTAACTTTATGGACTCATGTTTTAACCACATCTACAGACATTTTTAGATCTAAGCAAGCTGTCATTAGGCTCTTTTCTTCCCTCCACTGGATGAGTGTAACTTGAGAAGAAATTCTGCCTCCAGTGAAAGAGGAAAGGAGCACTGTAAAAGTTTTGGTGATTTTTATTGTAATAGCAGATATGTGAATCTGCTTCATGGTTTGAAGTGTCAGAGAAAGCCCTGGGAGAGAAGAATTAATGGGTACAGGGCAGGTGAAGCAGTCAAAGGTGCGTAATAAATTAGCGTATCTCATGGTAGCACATAGCTTTCTATTTCACCACATTTATCACCACCACTTATGTGCTTGTATACATGTAATGCCCATAGACACATGCACTGTGGCCTAATGCTGTGATCACCAAAATCAGTGACAAATTGCATAGAACAGACTTCATGTTTCTCATTAAAAACTATTTTTAAAGGTTTCAAGGCATTCAGAAAAAAAATAGCAGCAAAAAGCTTATTCACTTTGACTTCATTAAACAGTAAGGTTCAGATAATCTAAATAATCACTACGGCAGAAGCAGGAATTTTATAATAAAATAAAATTCACTCATTTATACTATGCAGGAACTAAACAAAGGCAAGAAATAACAAGTGATCTTTTCTGGCCTACTAATCAATTTTCCACTGTTTTTCCCATTTCTGTATAGACTATGTATTAGGATTGCCACAAAATACAGATTGACGTTACTGAGCTAACCTGTAGATTTTTATATCCACTTACATAACAAAGTTTTCTCTGCATTAGTGTGGTAATCCGTTATGCAACTGCTGAGAAATCAGTTTTTAGTTTTGAAGCTGTGTTTATTGGTGTTAAAGTAAAAAGACTATGTGCAATTAGTTAAAATGTTGAATGTGGAAGACAGTATTTCCCTAGAGAAGGAAGATCAAAGGGCTGTAACATAAGCAAGAATTTTGATCAAACCTTAGAAGTGTTTGATATTTAAATAAACAAATATTGACTCCTTTAGTAGGTAATGATGTGGTCCTTCATGACACAAGCTTGGAGGGATATTTGCTTGTACTAGCTATGTAAAGGATGCCCCTTCCAATCCTTGCCCAATATTCTGCATGACCTCTTATCTTCAAGAAGAATCTTGAGGTTCATATTGATGAAATTCTTGTCTATTTTTCTTTATTCTTTCTCCTTACATAAATTCAGAGGCCTATGTAAACTGACTGGAGTGGAACTACAGCCAGATCAGGACACTGAGAAAGTATTTCAGGTGGCAGTAACTGTCAGCATAGCAGACTGACAACAGGGAAAGTTGTTGGACAGAAGATTGTTTTTCATTGCTGTATAAAAACTGAATACAGCTGATACAAGCCTCTGAAAGTGTATCTGAGGTTATTTTATTGCTCTTATTATATTTATTTCCCCAAAGCAAAACGCTGATATAACTCGTTTACTTCTCATTTATTCAGAAATTCTCTTCCAGTGCATTCAGTAAGTGCCATTGTGAGAATGGCAGAAGTTGTAATATATTGTAATACTGGTGGAATTTTACCCTCCAAATATAAGGAATACAGTAGATTACAGTAGAAAAGACAAAGTATCGTGCCATGATAAATGTCATCCTGTCTAACATCCTCTGCTGTGCAGCAATGCATTTATTTTTTCAATAAATACAATTGCAGAAGTTTTCCTTCGATGAAACTGTCCCTCAACTCTCCCTTATAACTGGGAGCTGCCTGAGATTTTTTTTTTCTTAACCATGACTGTCTTGGGTTTTTTCTTACTTTCTGGTGAACTAGGGAGAGAATTCTAACAGTGGCATTGTCTCTTTCTTTCCTTCAGTCTCTATGA
This sequence comes from Galbula dea, assembly GCA_013399015.1. Lineage (NCBI taxonomy): Eukaryota > Metazoa > Chordata > Aves > Piciformes > Galbulidae > Galbula > Galbula dea. Next base: position 1,083,514 of record VWZX01000485.1, read on the forward strand.
TAGCAAAAGCAGGTTTCTTTTATTCTCTAACTACAGTGGCTAAAAGAATATAGTCCTTCATGGAGCACCTCATCTTTTTCTGGTTCAAAGCTGCAGTAAAGTAGAAGCTTAGCAGGCCTACTGACCAAGGCTATCCCTGTTAACTATTGAGGGGGTTTTCTTCACTTCTTATTTGCTCAAAGGGGCACTAGACAAGAAAATGGAGGGCAGAGGCTTTAAATCCTGCTAAGGGAATGTGGTACAGCTATATTGCTGCTTTAGCCGATGTCATCCTGGAATGCCCCAACGGAAGAGGAAGATCTTTTCCTGCTTATATTTCACACAAACCTAAATCATTAATTGTGTCTTTCATGAATAACTCTTATTCACAATGATCAAAAGCAGAAGATCTATCCCATCCTTGAGTGCAAGCGAAGAACTCTAACCAAAACAAACAATACAAAAGGGCAAAAACTTTCTATACAAAGCAGCTTTGGCATCTGCAAGCTGTTCCATGATATGCTGTTGCTGAATAGTGACTTATGTGTCTGCTGGGTAAATATCATACTGTATATAGTATGTCATTCTCCTGACATATTATAAACCCCAAAATCAACAATTACAACAACATTTATATTTATTTTGGGAAAATGCTGTCCCAGTCTATGTGGCACTGCAAGACTTGTCTTCATTTTATCAGAAGACTTGTTTTCATTTTATCAAAACGTCACTGACAACGAGAAAGCTATGATGATGAAATTTCTGTGATCTAATTTTGCTCAGCTAATATGAAGCCTTCATAGTTGAGGGACAACTCAAGTTTACACAGAATCACAGAATCATTACGGTTGGAAAGGACCCTCAAGATCATCTAGTCCAACCGATAGCCCTACACTACTCTTACCCCTAAATCATCCCCTGAAGAAACACATCTATCCTCCTCTTAAAAACCTCCAGGGACGGTGACTCCACCACTTCCCTGGGCAGCCTATTCCAATATCTAACCACTCTTTCAGTAAAGAAATTCTTCCTAATATCTAATCTAAACCTACCCTGGCTCAGCTTAAGCCCATTCCCTCTAGTCCTGTCACTAGTCACAAGGGAGAAGAGGCCAACACCCGCCTCCCTAGAATGGCCTTTCAAGTAGCTGAAGAGAGCGATAAGGTCTCCCCTCAGCCTCCTCTTCTCCAGGCTAAACAACCCCAGCTCCCTAAGCCTCTCCTCATAAGGCCTGTTTTCCAGACCCCTGACTAGCTTACTCTGCTTATCTAAGTCAGAATTTGTTATTTACTTGATGTAAAAAACCAAAATATAAAATATCAACACACAAGCAGTTTCCTCACAGTCAAGGAAAAAAAAGGGCTTTTAGAACTCCCATGAATAGAAAAAATATTGTCTACTGGCATGACATATGAAAGAAGTTGCCTTTTTTTAGCAGGAGATACAGTTTAGAAGAAGAAACAGTTCTAGGCTCATTTTTTTAAGGAAGCCATTTAATTTTCTTTGTATCTTAGCTTCTCTATGCTCAGCCATGATGTCAATGGCATCGTTGTATCCTTAATGAGAAGAAAATTAACATACCTAATGGCTACAGATTTTGATGCCAGGCTGTCCTCTGTATTGAAATAATTGCTTCTTTTTCTTTTGATGTTGCCTTCTCAAGTAGGATGCCACAAAGGCAGTAATTTTGTCTGCAAGAATCTTAAAAGCAAGAAGACTGCATTTTCCTTACAGTGAATTTTGCATGCTTTGTGTTTGAGAAGTAACATAAACAACCCTTTGGGGTACTTTTGCACAGTAATTCACCATGGAATTATAACTTTCATGTTGTTATAACCCTCATTGGACTACCAGGAGGAAGGAGCAAATCCACAGCCAGTAGGTTTTAAAACATGTACTTTTACTGAGGAAGAGAGACCCAAGCATGTTGTCTTAACACTGTCCCAGGATCTTTGAGTTTGTTCTTTTAGTTCATGCTAACATGAACCATTTTAAAGTTTAACACTTAAAATTACAAGGCAAATATTCCCCAACATTTTCATTCAAACTGGTGAACAGCTTCAAGACCATTCATTTTCTCAAGCAAACACAGATTGTGTTCAACATACCCATTGCAACAGAAGTGCCTATCCATGATCTACAACAGAAATGTACATATATATTTTATTACATACTTATTAAAGAGACATAAGGACAAAAGTAATCAAATATCTTCTAAAAGCAATATGAGAAATGGTGAAGCATATTAATGTTTAAAGCTGAAATATCCCAATAATTATTGTAATGAATATGAAAGCTTGTATTATGTTTTGTCTACCTTTTGCTTTCACTGTTTCAATATGACTGTATTAGGTACATATTCTTACATTATATTTCCTATTACTATACTGGTAAAAGACAGACACTTGGCAATGACAGATCCCTTCAAATTAGCAACTTTGAAAAGTTAAGCATTCAGGAAGGGATTTGAACCTCTGAAAACACAGAGCACAATAAATGTGCAAATTTTTTTCATTTAAGGCAGATCTATATGACAATTAAAAATGAGCGTCACATCTATAGGCAAAATAACTTGAATATTATTGATGGCACATATAACTGCTGAATCTGACCTCTGCTTTACAAAGAATTCAAATAAATCTTCCTGAGCTCACATTATAAAATTATCTTTGGAAACTGGCGTGTTCCCTGAGACAATATATGTAATTCCAACTGAAAAATAGGTTTAAGAGAGCCACTCACCATATTATAAGTATTTTTACCCACAGCACTTGATACTATGAAATTAGAAAATATATCAATTTGGAATCATGGTTGAAATTTTGGCTTCAACTTGCCTTTTCTGTGTCCCTGCTCTTCACATATCAAGTGGAGAAAACCTGCTAATGACCTGCAAGTGAGCTTCTACTCTGGATTATCTGTAGATGACCTACATGATAAAATAAGTAATAATAATGAGATCTCATCCTGGTCAACATATAATCTCAGAGAACTAAAACTTTCAGGACACTGCAAGTACAAGAAATGTACTGTAATTCTTACACCAAAAAAAATCATGTTTGTAATACAGAAAACCAGTTTTTATTGACTTTCTTTCTTCGCACCAACAATTATTTTTAACCTAGTGCTAGAAGCCCTAAGATTCCCATTTCCTTCAGTAAATTTTAAAACAGGCTCATTATTTGACTGAATAAAGTCAAAGGGACTGTTTACATCAGAATTACTTGCACAGGTTTTAATCTACTGTGCCAGGACCTTAATTTACCTTGCCATTTCACAATGGTGTTCATATAACCTAAATAAAGAACAGGATGGGCACAAAAATCTTACAAGTCATCTTCTGCTACTTCCCCATAATTCCTATATGCCTTGTACTAAGAAAAGTGTCCTAGGGCTTGATTCATATTTCCTTTGCAAAGATCAGTCCTATGACTTCTTAATTCACGATACAATATTTGAGTTTTGACAGGGGGGTAGTATGGTCTTGCCTTGGCCGAGAGCTGGATACAATGCAAAAAAGGGCTGAATGTGGTTAGCCATCACTCAGGTGACAACACAAGAACTGACAGTAGTGGGCCTTCATACAGACCATGGATGAGCAATGGCCAGGAGAAAACCACATAAAATGTTTGGAAAGGTATACAGTGATATCATTACAGATGGGATGGCATCCTGTACAAATGTTTGGCTATGAAGACTATTGTCATTAGAAAGTAGACTGGGGGGACATTGTAACACTAATGTCCAATTCTGCTTAAAGTGGATACAAGCCACCACCCCAGATCTTGGCTCTGAAACTCACTGCAGGGAGCATTGCCTTTTCCAGAGCTTGACTGTCCTGACTCATGGGATCAATAATTATGGTGAACCTCAGGTGATGGTGTGTAAATGCATGTGTATATGCAATTGAAAAGCTTTCTTTCCTTGGCATCACCTATCCCTCACTTAGGAGTGTGACATCATTTGATGTTCCTTTCTGCACCAGGATAGAGCTACTTACTGCTTCTTTTTAAAGGCAAGTAACATTTTTTTTGTGTGTGTGTAACTTTCGCAAGAAACTGCAGTACTCACAATAACTCAAACAAAACCACCTGAAAGTGATAGTTATGTACTTTACAAGTGACAACCATTTAGAACCTGTCAGTCAGGAAGTAAATTACTGCTCTTTGTGCATAAAATTGCAATTAAATTGTGCTTCTTGTGTTTCAGTTAAAAGACAAGCATCTCTAGACCACAACTTAAAGCATCAGAGAAGAGACAGATTTCCAGAGATAAATTCAGATTTTAGTTACATAACTGCAAATTCAAATCAAGTCTATTGAACTGAAAAGCTTTAAAATGAACTTACAATAACAATGAACCCAAAATTCGGTCCCTTCCTGCTCATTTCTATCAGCATTTCTTCCACATTTAGACAATGTTTACCACTTTCCATTAAATAAAATGAAAACCATGTCCAGAAGAAATGTTTTCTTCTGCTATAGATCTTTTATTATCACCTGATATTTGAAAATAGATAGGCTAACTGAACAGGCTTCATGACAAGCTATCCAGAGGGACCTTGACAAACTTTAAAAGTGGGCCTGTGTGAACCTCATGAGGTTAAACAAGGCCAAATGCAAGGTCCTGTCACTTGGGTCTGGGAAATCTCAGATTTGTCACAGGTTATTATCCTCCTTTGGGACTTCAACTGCCCCAATAGCTGCTAGAAGAGCAGCAAAGAAGGATACAAGCAAACCATTGATGACAACTTCCTTACACAGGTGATGAGCTGATGAAAGGAGGTGCTCTGCTGGACTTCGTGCTTAAAAACAAGGAAGAATTGGGCAGGCACGTGAAGGTTGGGAGCAACCCAACCTTAGAGTCACCTTGCCTGCAGTGACTACAAGTGAATGCAGCTCAGTATCCTGGGATACTGAGGAAGGGAACAAGACAAACTGCAGGATCACAGCTGTAGACATCAGGAGCAGAACAAGAGACAATGAACACACAGTGAAATACAGGAAATTATATATATATCTCTATTCAAAAAAACCCAAAACACATCAACAAACCCCGAGTAAGGGTGATTGAACTCTAGAACGATTTGCCCAGAGATGTTGTGGTGTCTCCACCATTGGAGGTATTCAAAACTCAACTGGACATGACCATGAGCAATCTGCTGTAGTTTATCCTCCTCTGAGCAAGGATTGGATAAGATATCTCCACAGGTCCCTGCCAACTTCAGCAGTTCTGTAATGCTTTGATACCATTATGACTATGAGTAAAGGACGAGAAAGGGTATCATACTGCTTACAAAACACCCATTATAAACAGAGGGAAATTATTAGTAAAATACTATGAAAATCTGTTCTGGAACAGCTAGTTAGCTATCAGAATAAACATGAAATATTGTGATTTGTTTTGCTAATGGCAAAACTGAAAAAGACCAATATAATCCCAACAGAATTTGTTGTATCATGTTCACAGACAGACAATGAACATTCAGCAAAGACAGACTGAAACAATAAGAGTTATCTTAACCTTCTAAAGCTGTAGGGTCTGCAACTATTTTGTTGCGCTGTTTCTTAATGTAGACATAGCCTGTGGTAAAATTTGACCTAGAAGACACGGGAGTCAATGTCTTTGATTCCAGCAGAACTGTTATCTACAATGAAACCCAGACCTCATGCTGCCTATAAAACTTTTTTTAACTATAAAACCTATGTTGTATAAAGCTCATGGATATGACAATGTTGTGGATTATAGCCTATGGATATCATAATATTGACAAAAATCTGTTATAAAAATAGTCAAGATTTAGGATGTCAGGTAGTGATAGGACTAGGGGAAATGGATGCAAACTAGAGGAGGGTAGATTTACATTAGATATTAGGAGAAAGTTCTTCACTGTTAGGGTGGTGAGATAGTGGAACAGGTTGCCCAGAGAGGTTGTGGAAGCCCCATCCCTGGAAGTTTTTAAGGCCAGGCTGGATGGGGCTCTGGGCAACCTAATCTAGTGGAAAGTGTCCCTGCCAGGCAGGGGGTTGGAACTAGATGATCTTTAAGGTCCCTTCCAACTCTGACAATTCTATGAGTCTATGTATACAGGGAACATCAAATCTCATAGTAGGACTCAAGGATTTTAGTTATTTGAAAATGGATGAGAAACAAAGAGAAAAAGGAAAACAGATACAAAGAAATATTTGTGAAGAAGAAAGTAGCATCTACATAGTTTTTTTCTCTATTGCTATAATCTGAATAAGCAATGGATACAAGTAAAAAGGACTGGGCAGTAATTGAGTGGATAGTGAGAAGAATCTCTTACACAAAGAATAGTTTAAGATGCTAATGTACAACAAAGTAAGTCTGAAAACCTCTTTGGAGGTGTAGTTGAAGAACATCTTCAATAGTTCTGAAAATTCTAAATTCCTGTAACATAACTTTTAACAATATTCTTTAAAGTTTTCTAACCTACATAAAAAGTTCCAGCTTAAAGAGCCTTAAATAAACAAGCAATTGATGAAATATATAACAAGCATTTATTTGCTCTGCATCAAGTTACTCTAGTTCAGTTAAATTATTAGCTATACTTAGTAAAATCTGGTGTACTACTTACTCCATAAGTGTATTAAAATACAGCTTTTTTTACGTTACCTACCATCAGGGTCAACAGGGTTTCTAGCAACTACCCTGAACAACAAGGAGAGCACCCACTAGCAAAATAGCCAATTAATATTCTGAGAATTCAGGATCAAATTTAAAGCTTGATCATTATAAATTTGGAGTGGCATGTTCAGTTTAGACAGATTAATTAAAATATCCAGGTATGTGTTGTTATCGTATTGAATTTACATCTTTTTATACTGAGGTTGCACTAGTTCAATAAAATGATGCATTAAACCCAGGAGGTGCTAATTAGGTTGGAATAAATGCCACAATGAACTTTTCAGGGAAGCTCAATAGGACATTTTCCTCTAACCAAAAATATAGTCTGTCAGTGTCAACATAAATATTGTCTCTGCTAAACAGACAAAACCCCAATTCTATTTTCAGACAGGCATATGATAATTACTTAAAACAATAAGGATCAATCAGTTTCCTGTGGTGCATTGACTATGTATTTTTGTGTATTTGGCAAAAAGAGTTATTTCTTCAGGCTACAGTAATCATAACAGGCTGTAGATATCATTATAGCTGATGGCACATGGATCTGGTCAGTGATACATCCTTCTACTGAAGCTTTTTTAAACACATTCTTTTTTAAGCAATAAGAGAAAACAATTTCTTCAGGTACATCATATATCTACAAACCAGAAATCTATGTTGTGCTTATGTGTTGAATTATACCTAATTCTAATATAAATTTCCATAGTTCCAACTAGATGTGTAAAAGACTACATGAGCTACTTAAGCTACATCAACAAAAAAAATCCCATGAAATATAGCTGTAATAACTGACACCTTGCATTGTACGTGATCCCTCTCTGGCTTTATAAGTATTTCAGTATCTGGCACTCTACTAGAAAATGTCCATGGAATATACACATAGACATTTAGACATAATATGTATTTTAAATTTGGGATGAGTTTTGTGCTTATGAAAATAAAGGACTCACCACGCTATTCAGAGCCAAGCATAATGCAGACAGGCACTGCACATCCTTGCACAACTTTGCCAGTGAGTGACAGTCTTGACCTGCAACCCTTCTGCTACTCCAGTTCCTGGCCTTTCTTGAATAGAGACTGCCAAGTGTGTTGAACTGAGCCAAACTGTCTGATGTGAACAAATATTCACTGGGCACAGTGATGTAGCTTCAGCATGTTAAGTATCACTTGTGGTATAGTCATGGTTACAGCTATGAGAGCCAGTAAAATCCTATTTGGCAAGCCAGCTCTTTTACTGTCTTCTTAAATTAATTAAAAATAAAAAATCCTCTGAAAATTCCTGTCTAAAGAGAGATTAGTTAAAGGTACTATTTAATACCATACTTTGTTTATAAATGCCTGTTTGTACTCTACTGTTGAATCAAGCTGATGTTCCTGTTTATCAGCTCCCCTGAGAGGTACATACATTAACTGAAAGCTGATTTGTGGATATTTTATCGGAGAAGACTGGATGAAGCAGAGCATCTTGACATACAGATTTCATTAGACCACAGACGTTCTGGACAGACCTGTCATTTCCAAATTTGCCTCCTTGGCTGCTTCCACTCTGACGGTTCTCTGAGAGGCTCCCTCTCCAGAGCCACCTAGAAACAGTGCAGAAAGAAGAGCATTTTTAAAATGACAGATCTAAGGAATCATAGGCTCTGAATTAAATGTTTGTATTTTTAAGACTCAACTTAGCAGCCAGGTGCTTTCTCATTTCATTCTTTCCATTGAACTCCCTCTACTCCAAAAGTCTTCAATCATCTTTTTTAAACTACCATACAGAAACAATTTCCACTGATCAGGAAAAATTAGGAACGTGATTCAAAACAGAATGGAAGAGATTCCCAACTGACTTCAACAGACCTTTGAACAAATCAAGAAAAAAATGTCCAAACTTAAAAATTGACTCAAAAGGTTAATGTGATTCTTTTGTCCTCTACTGTTGAATCAATCATTGTGCGCGAAGTAAAACGTAGACCTGGAAAAAAAATATACAAATAAACATATCTCCAATACAAAATTTTATTTATTACAACCAAAACACTTTTGGAGAATAGAATTGACCTGACAAAACCTTCAGAATAAAGTAGAAAAGTTCTAAAATTATCAGCTCTTTACAATTATTAATGTTTGACATGGGAAAGCAATTCTGTCTCAAAGATGTTACGTCTTCACTTATATTTTCCCCAATTTTCCCAAAAAAGAATGTCTTTGTGTTTATCACAATTTAATCAACAAGACCTTAAGAGTGCCCAATGTAAATCATATGCTTTGCTTCTCTATGAAGAGTATAGACATGAATGGAAAATAGTGGAAGCAATGAGAGCTCTTAATACTGGTAGCTCTTGGCCTTCACACTTCAAATGGATGTTGGCCAGCTGGCTATACATATATATCTCTCTCATACCATTTTGCTAAAGGAAATAGCCCTTTTGAGATTCAAACTTCATTCTAGTTCCATTTTGTACAATTTATTGGGTGAAAACAGCTTTTGTGTTCTATGTTTTAGAAACTTCAGTGACAGATTTAATTTCCAGTTATCTCAGTTGTATCAAATAAATCTCTCAACTGACAGTGTTCCTATATGCTTATGTTTTGTCCTAAAATGAGACATATTCCACCATAACTGTTCATTGGCCATTCAGCTTAATTGACCAATTTTTAGGTGGTTATCACTTGGCTATTTTCTTCAGAGCAGATAACACTCCTGACAAACTCCTTTCCCTTCCCTGTCATCAAGTAGTAGAACAATGTATTTATGAAACTTTATAAAACATTTCCTCTATCATCTGAAACATGGAACTGATGCAAAAAAGAATCATCTCCTGTGACTGGGTAGCACATTTCTTCTTTGAATCATCAAGGAGTTTAAAGCAAAGTAAGAAAGGGTATCCTGAAAAGGAAACAAGTATCCTTCTTTATTTTAATACCACAAAATAAAATTACAAAAAAAAACCACCAAACCCTCCAGGCATCTATTACAAAGCTGCAGCATCATTTAGGAGTGCCTAAAATCCAAATACAGAAAGACTACTAACTAACATGACAACAAAGTAAAAAATAGAAACTAAGAATTCAACTCAACAATTTCAATTCAGCAAGATTTCTGTATTTTTGTTTATAGTTGCCAAAACATTTTTAAGAACATTTCTTTCATGTAATTCTGCAGTCCTACAAAATGTCACTTAGTAGTTTAAATCTCTGTGAAAAGTAATTAAAAATGTATGCTTCATATTTAAAATTTTTTTAAAAAAATTAAAAAGAGGAACAGATATAGATTTCATTTTTAATCCACTGCCAAAATCCATCCGACAAACACTTGGCCTTCAGCCAGTCACAGTTGAGGCTGACATGAAGATGTGTCAAACTGAGTTAACATTGCTATTGAATTAGTATATGAATTCTATTCTCTATTTTGGGGTGTTGGCACAGAGCCAGTAAAATCCCTAGCAGAGACACTAACATTTTGGAGACTAGTAGCAATCTATTAGATAATGCCTTATGGAAATTAAGAAAATGGAAACCAAAAACTATGTCAGCAGATAATCATCTTTACCAAAGTAAGCAGCAACTATCTGGTGTAATACTGAAACACACAGGCACATGCATTTTAAGGAATGCTGTCTGCCATTAAGTGGCAACAACTAATAATTTTAAGTTAAACATGTATTAAGAGGCAATGGCTGTAAGCTGAACCACTGGAGATTCCATGTGAATACACGTAGAAATTTTTTCCCAGTTCAGATGCCAGAGCACTGGAACAGACTGCCCAGAGAGGCTGTGGAGTCTCCTTCTATGGAGATTCAAAACCCGTCTGGACATGCTGGTCTATGGAATCCTGCTGCGGCAGAGGGGTTGGACTAGATGATCTTTTGAGGTCCCTTCCAACTCCTAACATTCTGTGATTCTTCAACCTTTAGTAGATGTTTGGTATGTTGTACATCATAACTTCAGTAATGTGAAACAATAGAACATAACAAAGTACATATTTTCTACATCGTGCCTGATCTTGAAGAATGGCAGTTCTTATGCTATATCAGCAGAATAGAAGATTAAACAGGCTGTTTGGATCTTTGAGTCCAGCGCCTAACCACTGCAGTTAATGTATCATAAAATCTTTCTGAATATTTTGGATGCTAGTACTCTTTTTAGAAGGTTCTCAGAACTCCACTGCTCTGGCAGTTCCTGGAATTTTCAAACTAAATCTACACTTGACCACATCTTAGTCATGCCTAGCAACACTCTTGGAGTTAACTGTAACTTAGAGCTGTCTTTCCTTTTCCTGGTTTCTTCTTCTCACTCCATTCTCCTGTATGCCTTTTCTTTACATTTCCTAACCAAGGAGCAAAAGGTCTCACTAAACTATAGAACCACATATGTTGTTGTTAACTTGATGTTATTAATTAGAGGGCAGTGAGTGATCTAACACTCCAAAGTTCATATAATGAGAGAACAGAATGTTTGGCAGGACTATTCTTCAATTTGGGAACTCACGCTTGTCCAGAAAAGACCAGTTTACTTACTCTACGCAACCAATCATATGTTCTTTTTGCCTTGTTTCCCAGAATAGTTATGACACTTTTTGCAGTCAGCATCAAATTCCTTTTGATTTCGAAATAAATAACATGAAGGTCTCAATTCACTTAAGAGTTTTTTGGGTTTTTTTGTTTCTTACGTTGCTTTTCCTAGTGGAATTTCTAATGCATGTCAAATGCTTTATTTTAAAAAAACCCAAGAGGTTTATAATTCTGTTGTTTACTGTATTTTGTTAATTTTCATGCATATCAAATATAAAAGATGAGAACAGATTTATCAGATATAAATTTGAGAAGGAAGATAAGGTTTTGATGCTGTAGATTGTTGTATATTGACTTTTTCTATGTATGACCAGTCCCACTGAAGGTGACTGGACTTCTTAAACTTAGGCAGAACAATACAGAAAAGTCAGATTGAAAAGGTTCTGTAGATCACTGAAAAACATGGTTTGAATTGCAAACAAGTCATACAAACAGCTGAGCATTTTCGCATCTGGAAACTGGCTGTAGCTATAAATGATATAACTTTGGGAAACTTTTGTTGTGGTACTTTAATCTCTTTGTTTTCAACTAAAACTTGTTTCATTAAAGTGGGAGATGCCTATTCAAGGGCTGCCTTTATAATCTTTGTTACTACTTCAGATGGAGATCTGGTTTATGTGTATGATTTTTGCAATGAATGCTTATTGTATTTATTGAACCATATGTTTCTCTATAGCCTGCTTGGAACGTATGATGACACTGTTTTTAAGTTGACAAATGCAGTATGTTTCAAATTAGCTGATTTCCACTAAAAAGTGTAGTCTCTAATGAACTGAGATTTTGAAAATGTTCAGGTAATTAACATTTTTCAGTTTGGGTGACTTTGGGTTCTATTGCAAGGATTTGTTGGTTTTTTTTTTCTTTTCTCTATGAATTGATAAAATTCTTCCAAGTTTTTATTATTGCTCTTTGCAACAAATTCATTACTTTGCATAGGATATAGAAATCAAGACCTCTGTATCTGAAAAAAGTTTATTCCATTAACAGAAATAGCAAAAATACACACAGAGAGACAAGTACTGGCCCTATTTACATAGATTTGCCAAGCACCCTTTATTTGCCTGAATACTTCAAAACTGGAAACATATCACATCGCTATTCCTGAAGAAAATAGCTTAACTAGACTAGCAGAGCTTCTACTGGAAAGTATGGCATGCTCATACAATATGGAACAAGAAAGACTATCCAGATATGCAGAGCAGACTCGCTTCTCATTCACTTAATGTGATATTTGCTGAAGTCCTTGGTTTAGTTGTTTGAACAAATAACTCACCACAAGAGGAACATCTGCATTCTGTAAGATCCCAGTTTCAAATCTTGATGGTGTAGTTGCAGCTCTATAGCTTTACTAGAAGAATCAGCAGCATTCTATGGCATACACTACTGAAAGGTCTCTTAGATGTAGTCTTTAGATCAATGCAGGCAGGAAAACCCTGAGTCATATTTGCATGGCATTACAAACTACGTGGTGTTGGCATAAGTATGGGGCGTTCTGAGCATGCATCCTTTGAGAAAATCTTCACTGCTTCTTTCATGGCATACATCTTATATTCTGCACAGACACAGTTGCTTTCTAAATTATGAACAGTATATAGTAGGTGTGTGGTAAAAAATAAAAATTATTAAATATGCAATTGGCATCCTTCAAATCTAACGTATTTCACCTAGAATAACAACATCACAATAAATGCACATTTCATAACACAAAATCCTTTAGCATTTCCAGGATGAATGTGAAAGCTGCTATTAAAAGCCAATGCATAAAGCCTATCCTATCTCATTTCTTTTTGCTTCTAATGACTGCCATGTTTGTTAGCAACTAAAAATATCATTTGCTAAATAAATGGTATTATCCTTCATTTTAATTGGCCACGTGACACATGAATCTTATTAACAAGGAGGGAAAAGAAAATGTAAGATCTACTGATAAGAACAGCACTTACTTTCCTCTTGCTTTGGCAAGCTAAGCTTTTTCTCTCATGCAAGAAGCCTAACCTGGTAGGAGCTACCATGAAGTACTTCACAACGCACAAGTTTTTTCATCTTTGTGAATAATATTTGGCCAGTACTAGTGTACTGGCTCTGGCTGGGAGGGAGTTAGCTTCGTAGTAGTGCTATGATGCCACACTTTGGATTTGCAGCTAAAAAAGTGTTGAGAATGCACCAATGTTCAGCCATTGCTGAATGGTGCTTGCACAATGTTAGTGCTTGCTTTCTCCTCACCCCCTGCCAGTAAGCTGGAGATGGGCAAAAGATTGGAGGGGACATAGGTGGTAGAGCTGACCCAAAGTGACAAAAAGTATAGTCTATAGCATATGACATTATGCTCAGCAATAAAAGCACAGGAAAAAGAGGAAAAAGGAGGAATATTTGTGGTTATGGCATTTGTCTTCCCAAGAAACAATTATGTATGCTTAGGCTCCGTTTTCCAGGAAGTAGCTAAACCTCTGCCTGCCTATGGGTAAATGCATTCCTCTTCTTCTTTTGCTTACATGCACAGCTTTTGCTTTCGCTATTAAGCTGTCATTATCTTGATCCACAAGTCTTCACACCTTCCTTCTCTTTTGTCCCTCTTCCGTGGGAGAGAGGAGAAAGTGAGAGGGATTTTGGCTGCTAGACAAGGCTAACTGGCAACAGTTTGAAAACCAGGAATGCTAATCTCTATTAATCTATGTTAGTGGTCAAATGATGCAAGACAGTTACCAAACAAAGGTCGAGACTGCTGCCTCTCAAAGGAAAATAAGAAAAAGTTCAATCTAAAACAAATGTTGGCTGAGGAGGTAAGAGGTTAACAAACAATTGCCATACTGAGACCTCCAGTTGTTTTGCTTCTCTCCAAAGTTACAGAACTGACTAGGAACAAACAGGAAGAAACCATCTCAAATATTTAAAATTCATTCTCTAAAACAGAAGCAGCAGATTGAAGGTACACAGGCTGGCACAAGGATAAAATCCAGTGGAAGAGTCTATTAAGAAACAGCTAGTGAAGAAAGTGGTAAGTTTTAGGTAATGTCTTTTCTAGTTTACGCTCTCATGTACATTAGTTGTGTCAATCTTATTAAGACTAAAAAGGTTTGTGACTCAGAAAATTCTCAATCACTTAAATAAACTATTTACAGGTTCTCAAAGCTTACATTGCATTGACCAGTGGAGTAATTATGACCAATGTACATATGAATATGCTAGGCAAAATATCTAAATATGAGAACTGTGAGCTTCAACACCTGAGCAAAAGCCAAACAGCAAAAGCCATTTCACCTACTGGCAGTGGGGTGTGACTTAAGACAAGCAAGTTCTATAGGAGACAACTAACCCTGTAATAAATGAAACAGTGTCCATATTCTTCCAATTCCAAAGGATTAGGTATTAAATAAACACAAATATCTTTTTCATGCAATGCACTACTAATGACTGCAAGTCCCATATTAAAATCCTGTGCAACAACATTAAGTCTTACTTTCCACATTGCATGCCTACACTGCCTTATTTCTTTGATTTCTCAGAGATGTATTTTTGGCATGCTACCTTGCATTGTAAGAAACCAAAGGTTCTTTGGCCTATGACCAGAACTTGACATGATATGATGCAGAAGACCTGTAAGAGCCACATAAAATGCATAGAAAATACTTCTGGAAGATAAAGGCATACCAAATCTGGTTATGATTATTTTCCCACCGGAACGTTTTGTGTCCCTGGCAGGTATGTTAAAAAGGAGAGGGATAGAAAAATAATTTCCCTTGTTTTTTCTACCGTAAACAAAACTCAGAAACCAGAAAAATACTGTTAAAACAGTAAAAATGTGTTTAAAATAAGTTCTTCAGCAAGAATGTACTTAATAGATTTTTAACTGATTATTTGTGCTGTTCATTTAAATAATGAGGTATTCTTATGAAACACATGGGATGTGCTGCACTAAGCCCATTCAATTCTTTACAAACACATTTAAAACTTACAGGGTAGGAGGGATTTCTTTTGAATTTTGTTTCTGCTGTTTTCAGATGTTGAACATATGGCATATCTCTCTGAAGAACAGCTGACACTAGAAATCAATAAATCCTACTCTCACTTATGTCCAAGTATCATTTGTGAATGGCTTTAACTGTACTTTTATTAATTCAAATGCTGTGATCAGCCTCTGATCAATAAAGAGCAAGTCATGAGATTCATAAATCCCATCTGTCACAATCCATTATTGGGTAGAGTTGGAGAATATTTCATCATCTTTTTTTCCTTCAGGCTTGTGGAATATGTTAAATACAAAGTAACCAGGCTAGTTCAGAAAGTGACTTGGAACACTTTTTTTAAACTTTTGTTGATCTTTCACTCGAATGATTTCAGTGCAGTTTTACATATACAACAAATTATAATTATGGTCTCCTGTAAGTGTGAATTGGATTAATTTACCAAGAAGTTACCTAGTTTTAAAATGGATTTACCTTTCTAATGATGAAGTAACATCAGCATGAAACCGAGCATGAGCTTAGTACTTTCCAACTTCAGAAAGGTGCAATTTTTGCAAGATGACTCCTTTAAGTTTACCCTCCCTCTCTTGAATTTTGATATCCTAATCCAAGCTTCAGTAACAAATATAGTTATCAGGCAATTATTTTCTAATTACATAAAGTAACTCAGAGGTTAGAGATAAAAAGCCATATTACAATGTTTCTCCTAAGGGATGTAAATACTTAGTTTGTATTCTAGTGCACATGCTGCAACTTGACCAGCATTTCTCACCAAATTCCCCTCTGCAACAATGCCCTCTATAAAACTGAACACGTTAGATATTATATTTACTGCAACAAGACCATTATATTCCAAATAAATGCTTCCGTTTTTGTCATGTTTGAAGGTTTTTGCCTTCTAATTATTCTCTGTATTTTCTCTTTGATTCATCTTTGTAGCTATCAAATCCAAACATACTACACTGTATCACATTTATACTTTGAACTTCATTTTGCCTTTATTAAAATCTGACTCCTGGCTTGCTGGTTTTATTTGCCACGTCCTCAAAAGTAAATGATTTTCAGCTAACTCTTTCGCAACTATATACAATTTTGCTAATAAAAAATGACTAGGATACCTCTTATTTCAGTGAATGGTTTTAACACTTCTGTCCCTCCTTATGGAATTTCAGAAAGAAGCTGATTTCTAATGACATTTTACAAGCAGTATCACACAATGGCTCATGGCAAGTGTGTAACTCTACATTCCCTTCATCCACATCAACTTGCCAGTACCCACTATACTCATGGAGCAACATTCCAACCAAGTTTCCTTTCTGTTTTATTTTCTTTTGGCTACAGCTGGGAAGACTATGCATTGTTTCACATTCTAGTTCTATTTTAAATTGTCAAAATCTAAGTCTAGTCCTAGAAACTCCTCAATGTTTTTAAAGCCTCTCGGGTAGGACTTAATGCTGATCCAGAACACTGACTAAGTTCCAGCTCAGAACAAGATAACACGGCTAGTACTTTACAGAATTGGTGGTCAGATGCAATGTTTCTTAAAAATATTAATTTTTAGATAACTTTCTGCTATAACAACATTGTGTACTGCTAGAATAATGGTGTGTAGTCAATAAAATAACAAAGTGAGATTTTATTTCATATTTTTTATCTTCACCAATGCTGTGAAGATATATGCATTTAAAAAAATTACTTTTTCTAAGATCAGAATACTTTGCCACCTCTCATTCAGAAAAGTCTTGGGGAATATTCAGATTACCAGCATAAAAAGGAATTGCATACATTCAAAACATGAAGGTGATTGAAATGTCAAAACCAATGGACTGGAAAGCACTATTAAAGGAAGATAGACAACTTACATATTTTCATGCAATCTATAAACATAGAAAAGGCAAATATTCATATATATTATATATTGGAAAGGAAAAGATTCATATATATTATTTTAAATCTTCAAGTTTCAGTACTCACCTTTTTACTTTAATGTAACATAGTTTAGTCTTCTAAGAATTGCCAGGTGTTTTTTTTTACCTGGAACTTTAATTTTCAATTATTATAATCAATAGTGCCAGGCATTTTACAACAAAACGGACTGTACTTATAGTGCATGTGAAAAGCATTGTCTCTTATTTTCTTTCATTACTTTCATTCTCCCTTTGGCTTTAACCTCATTCTATAAAACTTTTTCCCAAATGCCTCTTCTTTCACTACAAATCTCTCCCTGGAACATTTGCCTTCTGCTAAGACATCTGCCTACAATTTGCTCAAAAAAGGATAGAAAGTGATATTATATAAATTAAGAAACTGCTTCTTGCTAAATTTCAAGATTAAACTTTTGGCAATATTTTGTGCATTATTTGGTTTTGACTCAACATTCAGTGATGGTCATATCTGACACAACTTTTGCCTACAATTCAGGGCAGTGAATTTAGACAAGTGGTGTAGGTTCAGAGCTTTAACAAAAAAAAGAATTAAAGATGAAGATTGCTTCTAAATCTTAAATCCAAAACAACTCAGAGAGCAAAGATTAAGGCTTTGGTGTAGCTTTTTAGAGAACAGTAAACTTTAAGACAAGGGATATATAGTTCATACAGTCCACAGGGGAAAACTGGCATAAGGACATAAATAAAAATGATTTCTATCATTCTAGGTTTTTAGAAAATCTTGACTGTATGTAAAAGGTATACAAAATGACATTTTGTTTGTAGTCAGCTACTATAGCCTAAAGTAACTTGTTCCTATTTCATAAGTTTATATGCACCGCTAGCTAATTAATCATGGGGAATATTCTACTCTTCAATATTTTACTATTACTGCATAATAAAAAATAAACAAATAAGGACTTGGAAATAAAAAACATCTAACCTCCACAGAAAGGTATTACTGTAATAGGTCAAAACCCAAACAAATCCTTTATTAAAAATTGATCAAATTAGAGTCAAATGATCACAACTGGACAATTCACATCCTTCCCTAAAACAAACTGGATAGGAGCCTTTACTATCTGATGAAAAATTACCACTCTGCCACGCCTTTTCTTTCACAATTATAAAAACAGAGGAAAACTCATAAATAAATTCTTGGATTACTAGAAAGCCCATCAAATATTCCATATCTGGAATAAGGTGTAATGAAAAATAATTACACAGAATGCACAGTTTATTTCCAGAAAACAGTATAGACCCTAAAGAAATTATTTGAAACTGCCTCTTCACCTTCATTTTTAAACTGAAGGGAAAATTTCAGCAAATGATTTTCCCACAGGTCCAGCTACATCACTCAGTAGGATGAAATTAGTTTTGACTGTAATAAAAAAATTTAGTGTTTAATATCATTCAGTCATTCCATTCATATTCCATGTATTTGAACTGTGAGAGACACTCAGCCATGTAAAATCATCTTTTATCTCTAACATGAGTAGCATGGTAAGATGATGAGCCAAAAAGATTCTGAAATGTTATTTTAGTAGGCTGTAGGAGGTTTATAAGTTTATCATTGCTATTAAACATAGCCCAGTAGTCTGTTTTTTTTCAAGACTGTTCAACAGACCATGCTGTTGCATTACAACTTTGGGAGACCACTGATTCTGAAAAGTCTGTACTTTTGAAGCCATTTCTGGCCCTCCAGAAGTGAGCCTTTGTTACTTTCAACTTACCAGTTTCTCTCACCTATGACATCCAAAAAGACACGTTAGCACTTTGAAAGCATTTATCACAAATATTGCCTTATGGTAAAAATTTGTCTTTGCATACTCTTATTCAGTTTTCTTTTGAGCTTTCTGAGCAGCTCTGTTCACCAGAGTCTAATTTGAAACAAGTGCTGCACATGTGCAGTGCAGCATTTGCCTTCTATTTCCCTACTTCATCAAATCACAATCTGATGGTCATTTTCAAACTGAAGTTTCCATCTATAACTGCTGTCTTAGATGTAATTTAAACAGCCTTACAGTCATTCCGGTTGCTAGTTTCCTGCTATATCTCTACTTTTGTGCTGACAAAAGTATTACATTTCTTATATAGTTTATCTGTGGCTTTCTTTCAAGTGAAACCTACCAGTTCTTGGATCATTGGGAAAGCTTCCAAACTTGAGCCTTCTTTGTCTTCTAGTCCAGCGGAATCCCCGTCTCAGCAGTGAACACTTTCACACACTACACTCCAGTATTCCAAATACTTTAATGTAACAGGGCCAAATCCTGAGCTGGTATGACTTGCATAGCATATCTCTGAGGCCAATGGAGCCTAATAATCTCAGCTGAGAGAGTAAATTTAATTGTCGGTATCCATCTTGCACAGATTACATCATCTCTAAGAAGTAATGCAAAACATGTTTCTAAACATGCCCACATGAAAATGTAAATTGTAGTCCCTGTGATTAATACAGTGGTACTGAAGTGCTTTTTTAAAGTTAGTGAAGGAGTTGTAGAACAACGCAGAAAATACTGGCAAACATAAGAAGCAGAGAACACAGGGAGGGCCAATATTGTGTCAAGTGGCCTAACCTGGAAGCTCCAGTAATAAACTAAAGGGTGCTTATGTGAACCAAATATTCCTCTGACAATACTTTAATGAAGTAAGAAGAAATATAACCTATCCTCATTTTGCTAGTCTGATTCTACTTCAGATCTTGATCAGACTTTTACTTCATATGTGTCTGCAACTTAAAATAAATGAAAAAATCCGAATTATTTTAGGAAACTCTTATTAAAGCCTTTTCCCTCAAGATAAAAAAAAAAAAAAAGAAAAAAAAAGATGCAATGTGGATAGTTTCCAAATTCCTAATTATAGCTTGCAAGTTTCTTCACGACAATTTTGTCTTGTCATATAACATATTATAAAATCCAGAGAAACAGTTAACTGCTACAAGAACGCAGAAGAATTTTATGAGAACATACATTAGAGAAAAACCATTTAACAGCTTGGTATATGTTCTCAGGTTTCACACAATGGATTTTTTTCATCAAAATTCATCTGAATGTTAATGCCCTGCTTCTTCTCTCATACCACTTTTACACTGATGTAACTCAATTAAGTTCAATGGAGTTATTTCTAATTTATAATATAGTATCTGAGAAGAATCAGACCTTTAATGTATCTACCACCACAATATAAGTAACTATAGGAATCTTCAATGTCAATCAGAAATATTTGGAACAGATAGGGAGCTTAGTACAGGAACAGCATCATGCTAAGTCTTTGGAGTTTGGGAGGGTTTAGTGATATTATTGTTGGGTTTAGTTTTTGGGTTTTTTAAAAAAAAATCCACAACCCACAAAAACCAAAATCAAACCATTCCAAACAAAAAAAACAAACACAAAACCCAAAACAAAACAAAAAACCAAACTAAAACAACAGTGACCCACATTAAACTTCTGCAATGCTCTACATAGTTGTAATAACTTTCTGGATTACTTCTTGGCATACAATTTTAACATCCTTCTCTCTTTGACAAGGCTGGGTCTGCTTTCTCTTTTAGGCAGCTCAGAAGATTCAAGTTATATCTAATTGCTTTGATTATTTGTTCTGTAATCTCTAATTCCCCATGACCTTTTCTAAGCCTATTTTCAATTAATGAGCCAAACTAGTAAAGCTTATAGTGGACTTTTGATGAGAGCTGCCAGAATGTCTTGACAAATTAAGTGTTCCACATACTATGTTGCTTTGAGACCAAATGAAACTGCAGAGGTAATGTTATTTTTCTTTTAAGGTATATCATTTGTCTGTACAGAACAGCTGCTTTTCACAGAAAAAAAAATCCTAACAACTACTAATTTTTCTACACTAGCTTCTGTAACTTTAAGTTGGCCACACTTGTTCCACACAGGCTGGTCCCTCAAAGAGTATATGTATGTATTTGTATGAATCAAACACTGTAACTTTCATTGTTTTCTGCTCTGCTTCTGTATTTCATTAGTGTATGCTGACTTCTTCAACACCAAGATGGTACCTTACATGAGATGGAAACATCCTTATAGAGGACATTAAGAAACTTCTGTGGTCACTTCCAACAAAAATGTGGTTATTATAAAAAAAGCATTTTTATTCTAGCTAGTTTGTACCACTCTAATTGTGCTTAAAATTGTCAGGGTTATTTTATTGTGGCTATTTACTGCACTGCAGCTATTAACCTTTCTTGATAGTTGCACGTGACCGGAAGTAGGTGGTCAGTGCACAAAACCATACTGCCTTGCGCTTTGTTTTTTGGAAGGATGCAGGACCAATATAAAGATTTGCTGTAAACCAGAAATCAATGGAATGTAAAGAATAAGGCATTTGTTCTTCATGTTATCTTGGCAATGCTATTTCACACTCCCTGTTTCTTTAAAGCTAAGTTCATTAGACTTCTATCCATCATTCTTCATTTCATGGTGACTGTGTCCCTATTTATTCTTTTTTAATAAAGAGTACAGGAGTAATATTTTGTTCTCCATTGCATACAGATAAAACAAAGGACATGGCAATACTAATCTAAGAACTAATCTACTAACATTAAGCTTAAAAACCAAAGATCTTTATACAGGCAGCCATCCCATAATCTCTTACGTACACTTTTGTCTTTTCCATCTGCCTTTGAGGGATTAGAAACTTTATCGTAAATCTTAAATATTCTTTTGCCAAATCTGAAAATTTGTCGCTGTAAGGACTTCAGGCATCTAATAGTTAGCATGTATCTTTCAGATACATGATCCCTAAAATAAAATCCAGATACCTCCATCTCAAATTACACCCATTCCTAAATGGTGGCTTCCAGAAAGATATCTTTGTCTACTTCAGATCTATATCTGCCCTTCAGAAACTGTCAGCTATATATATCCATATTTTTACCATGGTGATCATCTTGTATATGCCAATCTTGTTACCAGTGTAGCTAGCTGCCTAACTCCCACCAAACTGATGGATACGATTTGGAAGATGTGCATATGGACACGTTTGTATAAAAATTGTCTTCTGACATAAATCCCATCAGCTCCATTATCCAGAATAATGACTGGTTGGGATACATAAAATGGTAGGAGGAAAAGAAGAAAAATAAAAAATATTACAGGTAGCTAACAAAGACTTTCCAGGGGGGAATTGGATATCTTATAATCAACTTTAGTGCCGAGTTTAGTGCCTCTACACCTTTCTCCCTAGTACTGCAGTACAAAGACACCTCTGGTTGCTGCTAGCCATTTCACCTGTAGTTTACGTTTGTATTGTGAAGAGGGCAAAAGGATCAGATGTTGGGGTTTTTTTCTGTGGTTTAAGTTTGATTTGTTGGGTTTTTTTAAACACCTATTTAACTGTTAGGAAAAAGCATGCATTAAGGCCCTTTCCACCACACTAAAGGAATCAGATCCAGTATATCAAATTGTAAGCATGCACTTTAGTAAAATTTGAGCATTTTACTACAAATTACTACAACTACATGGTCATTAGAAGCTTTTCCACTTAACAAAAGTCAATACTACCAAGAGTCTCACTGTGATGCCATCCTTTACAAACTGTACATATTATCCAGCAAGTGACTGAAGAGCATTGTTTTTTTGTTTTGTTTCTAAACTTTTTTTAGCTTATTAGTTTAAATTAGATTTTAAAAGATTATATTGCGTTAGAAACCTATGTTAACCTTGAAGTGAATAAAGTTCAAAATAAAACCTGAAGGTTAGTGCCTGGGTAAGTATGAATCAGACTTGTGTATTTCAGGTCAATCCTAGTTATTGATTTATTTTAAATTTCTTTTTCTTAAGTGAGATACCAAAGTTCCAAAGCTCTATCTATCCTGTTTTACGGTAGTCATGTATTGTGCTGGTCATTTTTTTTCTTCTACATTAAAGCAATATTTTTCTCATTCCAAGAGATCTTGCAGCACCCAGTTAATCAAGATAAGGAAGTATCAGTGTATTTCCAGAGCAGTTAAAGCCAGCTTATAATTGGAATGAAAGGTAATTTTACCTGAGGCAATGATATATGAGATTGTACAATATCAAAGGACAGAGGTAGAAAAGTCTCCCAAACAGTGACCTCCAGCCCACTAAAAGGAAAGTTACAGAGATATCCTTACCAATGCCTTGCACAGAAAGACCCAAGATTATTCCTGAGAAAGCAGGCAAGAAATGAAGATAAGAATATTCAGACTATCTGGCATCCATTGTCACTGTAAGAAATGCTAGCGTTAAACTGCATCTGTGACAAAATAATCAAGAAAACTTATTCTTTTCATTCGCATTACGGTGATTACCATTTTTCTAAGTGTTTACAGAAAGATGTGTGAAGGCAAAGGATGAAAAGCAATAAGGAAAACAACTGGCAAATCAACATATTGCCTACTCTCAGTACACAATCATATCCACTTTGCCATGCTGCCTTAGGAAAGGAAAAAAGCGAAGAGAGTATGCACAACCGTTTTTTCTATTCTTGACATTATTCAGTCAGCACTAGACAGAGATAATAAAGTGACTATGCGATATACTGAGGGCTCATCTGGCTCACTGGTGAGGCTGCCAGCATAGTGCTTTTGCCCTGCAGAGGCTGAAAATATTTGACATCAACAACTTGATCTACTGGGATTGTAACAGCAGGTCGGTATCTTTTTAGTGCTGCATGTCAAACTGAAGAAAATAGGGAAAGCAACATGGGACAAATGTTTTGACCTTACAGCACTGTGCTGTGGTGATGAGATACTACAAGTGTTATCATTTTCCCTGCTAACACTTGCCAGGAGCAATACCTTCTGCTGTACTTATGACTGATCTTGTTTATATACATGTTCTGAAATACACTGGCACAGAAAGTCGTTAATATTAACAGTTTGATTCTAAAAATACTGTCTATTCTGTTCAGAAACGTACAAATCATTTAACCAAAGAAGTAACTTTCTCATATCAAATAAAGGACAAGTAAACTTAAAGAATTATTTTCTAGTAATCACAAACCATTTTGAAAGGACTTTGAGATGTAATAATTGCCAAGGAAAAAATAACTCCAGTGCATTTGTTTGCAAGTGAAAATTGCAACCCAGCTACCTTCAGAACACACAATACAAAACTATCTGATAGTGCATGTCTTCAAGGGTCAGGTAGAAAGTTCATACTTTTTAAGTGATTCTCCTTATTCTTGTATTGTTAGTAATGATACAAGCCTGCAGTACAGTGAAATACAAAGTTAGTGAAACAGTGTATGTGAGTTAATACAGAGGCTCCTTTACACTCTGCCCCCCAAAGGCCATTTTTATTCCTACTCTTCCAGAATAGAGGAAGTCAAACCCCACATATAAAATCATAGAATAGTTTGGGGGTTGGAAGGTCATCTAGTCCAACATCCCTATAGTGAGCAAGGACTCTTCAACTACATCATGATGCTCAGAGTCCTGTCCAACCTGACCTTGAGCGCTTCCAGGGATTGGACTTCTAACATCTCTCTGGGAAACCTGTTCCAGTATTTCACTACCCTCACTGTAAAAAATATCTTCCTTATATCTACTCTAAAGCTACCTGTCTGATATATATCTATCATATATATTTTATTGCAATTTCCAGTGCAACAAATGAAATAAAACAGGAAAAAAAGCTGTATTGGATCTATAAAGCATTAATTAAATCCAGGAGGTATGCGACCACAGGCTTCTTCACACACTCACAGTGAAAAATATTCTGAACAGAAATAAAATCACATTTTTAGTTTGTATTGTAATGCCTTTGCTAATGTCTAATCATATCAATACAGTCAACAATAAGAAAAGGGATTTTACAAATCTTAGTAACTGTTGAAAAGCTTTTTAACTAGGATTCAGATACAAAGATATTTTAATATGCATAATAATAATTGAAGTACGCATGTTAAAAAAACCCAAACAAACAAAACCAAAAAAACCCGACATCAAGCTATTCCAAACAATTACATGTATGTATGGCATTATGTGTCTTAGTGTCACAATTGTACTAAGGTGTAGACAACCTAAAAAAAAACCCCAGTGTTTTAGGAATTTCGGGGCAGAATAGTTGTTTTATTGTACCTCCTGATGAATTATTTTATTTTCAAAGAGTTTCTATATCTAATGTTATTTTATCATGTAACTAGATCACCATAACTAATGTGCTAAGTTCAGAAACCTGAATCTGATAATGGAAGAAGTGTGTGTGATATTTACATGTCTTTTGGAGAATGATATAGAAAATGCAGCATTCACAGAAGAGCAGGATTGTTAAATATTAATAAAAATACAGTGCTCAGTTTTCTAGAAACATATACTGAGGTGGTTCTACTATTAATTTCAGTGTGAAATAATTTGTTAATCATGAGCATAAGCCAAACATGCAGTACTACCAACAGTCTTGCAAGTGACAGGAAATTATTTTTAATGTTGTTTTTTTTCCTAAATTAACCATGAGAGCAGTCAGTACATCATTTGTGGTTTCCTAGCTTAAAAACTCTCATATATTTTGTCACAGATCAGAAACAGTAGAATCTAACTGAAGCAACAACTCACACGTCATCATTAGCATCCAATGCTAAAAACCCATAAAATGAAAATAATTCACCCATATCACATTAAGCACTTTTTTGAAAGTACTAGAGGAGGTACTTCCTCAGGGAACAAAGACTTGAAGTCCAAGTTTAGTAGAATCTATTTCAAATAAGAATTTCAGAGAATTAGAATCTGTATTTGCAACTAATAATTCAACCTCTTCTAATGCAAAATAATTTTATCCCATTCTCTAACAGTGAAACAATTGTCTGTCTATCACAATGAATACTGGTATGTCCTAACAATGTGAAATACATCTTTTCTTCTCTAAGATGACAGAGCTATTCTTACTATTTACCATGGGTTTAGGGTGACACATTTTATTTACATGTTGCTTCTCTATCTGAGGTTTCACACTGATGATCCTTTGAGGAAGTTAACTACCCCAAAGCACTACCTCCTTCAGTGTTTTGTTGAATGTGAATTAAGATTCCCTGTAGTAAGTTGCAAAATTGTTCAAAATTGACTCTAGGCATCCTAAGAACCCTAAAGCTTCTAAGGGAGTTGTTTAAAACTAAAGACTCGATATCTCCTGAAGGAAAACCACATGTCAGATTTATATTGTAACGTGTTATTGTGCTTTTTGTTCTAATTGAGTTTGAAGCAAAAATGCTGTTGTTTTGCAAATACTCCTGAAGTATTATTCTGTTATTATTATTTCCACATAGAAAACCAACCAACCAAACAACATAACAAATAACAGCACCAAAACAATAGCAATTCTGGTAAATTTTCCATCCATTTTCCATACTATTTAATTATAAAGTTTTTCATTGTATATAAGTAAGAAGTTTTTATATTTACGGTGAAGCTTAGTGACAGGTTACATTTCATACAAATGAAGTAAAATTACTTTAACTGAGTCTCTAAGGGGACAATATTTTATTTTGAAAATTTTAGCTTAACCTCAAGAACTAAATAAGAAATATGAAAAGTAAATCATAACTGCCAATAAAGGATGTATAATCATCAGCAAATTTGTACTACTACATTGTGCACTGCAGCAATACTAAAATACTATTTAATGCTAATCAAAACTGTGAAAGTACCCAAGATACAAGAAGCCTAAATACTCTGTTTCTTTAATCTTTCTTCAGAACTAAGACTTCCTTTGATGACATATAAATCTTCTTCAATACAGACTACAGCTGTTTTGTTCCTATACAGCACCTAAATGTATATTGGATTAAAATACAAATGTAGAGTTATTGATTCAGGATTAGTTTTTTTGAAGTAAGAGAGTATGAGGCTGCTGCATATTCTAAATAGAACCACAATATGAGTAACAAAAGTATTGTGTAACAGTTATTTAAAACAGTAGAAAATCTCTCATCTTTGAGACTTATTCTTTTGAGACTGAAAGACGACCTAGCAATTACATTATATTATTTTTTAACTTTATTAAAACTTCTCCCTTTAAAAATTATGTCTGGTTATGATTCCTCATATACTCTATATATGTATCTATATTTACATGAAACTCAAACAGGTAACCGCAAATTCCCCAAACTAAACAAAAATCAAAATCCTCACCAAACAAACTCACAACAACCCTCCATCTTTTAAAGTAACACTCTCAACACTTAAAAAGTGTCCTTGGTCTTTTGTGTTATAAAAGTTACTACAGCAATAACTTGTCAGAATGATACACACATCAGATATACCAAATAACTCAATAGGTTTTCTGGAGTTAAAAAAAAAAGGATGCTCTGTTCTTATTCATCTTAATGAAGCAGAGCATTCCAGGATTCCTGCATGGCTAGAAGGAATAATAAGCTAGATTTGGCCCTTAGCTTTGTTTTAATATAACCAGTGTAAATGATGAGTCCATTTCCAACATTAAATTTCTCCATTAATTTAGTTTCAAATCAACTCTTTTGATGTTCTTGTGCCCCAGTCCACTCTACACAGCTAAATCAAGCAAGAGTAAACTAATCCAGTTAGACATCATATTCATAAATGTATTTTGTAGTTGTAACTGCTACTTGATATCAAGCATTTCCTCTAAACTTTGTTTCTTGAGAGTTCAAAACTTAACAAAACATATTTAAATACAATAATAGCCCCTTTAAAACTGAAGGACTAAGGCAAAGCTCATTCAACTGATGTGAGAAATTGAGAGTTAATGACATGGATTCTTAAGATTGTTCAGCCTCCTAGACTAAAAGGGCTATCTATGGCAGTAAGGCTGTATATACACCTGTGAAAGAAAATAGTATGAGGAGCTTCAGTTGAACACTCCTTATCTTCTACTAAGACAGCCCTACTGAGTGAAATATGGTTAACACCAGATACAGCTCCTTCATTCAAATGGTATCTGAGATTTGGGTATCCTGCACAAGTCTGAAATATTGTTAGTACAGGCATAGTAAGACTATGCCATGCTTCATTACTTTGAAATATATCATAGCACTCAGACCTTAAATATACAAAAAAGCACACAAAATCACCACACTCAAAATTTCAGTGTTGGAAAGAAGTGATTACAGACTGGCCAGAAGGCAAAGACTTTGGAATGCCACCAGAAGAAGCAGTGGCTCGAGCTGAGGAAGCCCCACCATACAGTCAGTTGTCGGATAATGAAAAGCAATATGCTCTGTTCACTGATGGATCCTGCCATCTTGTAGGAAACGACCGCAAGTGGAAAGCTGCTGTGTGGAGTCCCACACAACGAGTCGCAGAAGCGGTTGAGGGAGACGGTGGATCGAGTCAGTTTGCAGAAGTAAAAGCTATCCAGCTGGCCTTGGACATTGCTGAACAAGAGAAGTGGCCAACGCTTTATCTGTACACTGACTCATGGATGATAGCAAATACCTTATGGGG